>PISW01002879.1:0-236446 GCA_004023785.1 Mungos mungo
CCCCCCCTCTCCGCACCGGAGCCCCCTCTCTGTCTGCCTCTGGGGCCTCCCGCCCACCTTGTAGCAGTCACCCTTGCAGCGGGGTGTTTCAGGTCTCTGTCCCCCGTCCCTCCTAAGGATTCGTGCGGCGCCTGCCTGACACACTGCTCCCTGGCACGGAGCATTAGGGGCTTGACCTCCCACATCCCCCTCCACAGAGTTCCTTTCTCTCCCCAGGGGAGGGTGGGAATGTGACAGGACCTTCCTCTGCACAAGGCCAGCTCACAGTGAGCTTTGCTTACAGGGGGCCTTCCTAACCCAAGCAGGTGGGGGCAGTGTCGGGGACCCTGAGCTTCACCAGACTGGACATCATCAGAGCGTTCACACTTCCCCACGCTCTGCCATGCCTAAGCTGCCGCGGTCACAGTGGGCCCTGTGCCCCGCGTGGCTTCTGCCCTCGAAGGGGAAAATTGTGCAGGGGAAGAAACCTGCCCTGAATGAGGTGTGCAGCTCTAGGTTTCTTTGTACCTGGGGGAGGTGTTTGGGTGGGGGCCTCTCCTACTTTGGGGACAGGGCCCAGGGTCAGCTGTACAGCACAGAGAGAGGGCTGCCTTCTTTGGGCACACGATCAGAACTGCAAAGCCAAATGGTGCTTCAGAGGATTGGACGGAAGAGGCCACCGATTTGAGATTTGAGAGCTGGCCTTTCCGTGGGTGGTTTGGGTTCACGGCTCACAGAAACAAGTGTTGAGGGTAAAGTGGCAGAAGCCCCCCCGAAGCAGCCAGGCCTCAACCAAGCTCCCGGGCACATGGAGTTCTGCGCTGATGTTTTCGTTTTGATGAAAGGTTTAAAAACACTACTCTCAACCTCCACCACAAAGAATACAAAAATATTCTTGTAAAGAAATTAAATCTATTTCAATCCTGCTTTGGGGTAATCCTTCAATCTGAAAAGAGGGTTGGAACCAAAAATGCTTTAAAAGGTGACCTTCAAAAATGTGCCAACGCTTCTGCAAAGAAGACCCACCTGCAGATTCAGTCCACAGATGTCCTTGCATTTTTCAAACATGCCCACTGGCTTTGGGGAAGCTGCCTCTTTTTATTATTTTTTAAAATATTTTTTTGGGCTTTCTCGTTTTAATTTTTTTTAAGTGTATCTATTTATTTTGAGAGAGAGAGAGAAGGCACGAGTCAGGGAGGGGCAGGGAGAGAGGGAGAGAGAAAATCCCAAGCAGGCTCCGCACGGTCAGTGCAGAGCCCGATGTGGGGCTTGAACTCACAAACTGTGAGATTATGACCTGAGCCAAAGTCAGACGCTTAACTGCCTGAGCCATCGAGGTGCCCCGCATCTTTGCATTATTAAGACGACCTTAGTTCCGGGGACGTTGTGGCCAGCAGACACCAGTTGCAGAACAAAACTGTCCTCGGGAGACTGAAGCCAGCAGGGTGAGTAGGGCCTGGGCCCGGGCTTCCTGGAAGAAGATGCAGTGACATGTGTTTCTCCATGGGCACTCGTCACTCGGTGGCTCTCAGAAATCTTTGGTCAAACACCACGGGACTTTCCACTGCTGTTCCCCCTTCTTCCTGAGGAACCGTTTGACAAACCCCACACGCCGTGTAATAGGAACACCCTGCTTCCTGTCGGATCTGGGGGCACCTGTGCCTGGGGATGCTGGGTCCTCAGCACATTCCTGTCCTCCCCACCTGGCTCTGTTTTCCTACGTAGAAAGAGCAAGGTTTCCCATCTTAACTATAAAAGTGCGGTTATCATCTTAGTGTTCTGAGGACTTGAAAGATACCTTGGTTTTCCACTAATGAAGCAGTTAATTCGGCGGTTAGGGTGAGCCAGGAAGGAGGACCCAGCCTCCAGCCACAGGGCTGCTCCTGAGCCGAGCCCGGCGGGGCCCCAGGCCTAGCGGAGGCACTAGCTTTTCCCCCGAGTCCTGAGGTTGGTCCCTCTGCCCCCTTAGCCCCTCCGCTTTTAGCTTCTGTGTACTTTGTCCAGCTTTGCTGCCTTCTGACCGCAGAGGTGAACACGTATAGTTGTTTTGTGTGTGCTTTTGACAGACGCCTTGCCATTGACCCACTTCTCTACCTGCCTGAGAACCGCCGCCTTAGGGCAGCTACTGGAGGGCAAAACCCACCATTGTCTCCAGCGCAGAGTAGACGTTGATCAAACATTGCAGCCCCATCTGAGCAGGGGTGCAGGGCAGGAGAGCGGTGACTGAGCTCTCTGGCCCGCCACTTCTGGTGAGCTTTGCTGTCCTGAGCGCTCGTGCGCACGGTCGGTCCGCAGGAAATGTCTGCCGGCTTACCCGTGCTCAGAGCCTTGTGCTAAAGAGACCCATTCTGGCCAAATTTCCTTGCTTGGAGTGGCTGGTTGGTTGGAATTTGGTGACCGGGACCAGCAGTCACCGTTCCCCCAAGCCCCATGGCTGCGCTAACGCAGGCCTGTTCCAGGCATGGTGTTTGCACACCTGTCTCCCCATCAGAAGGGGCCTGTCCCAAAGAATGGTTTTTTTAGTTTTTTTAAATGTTTATTTATTTTTGAGAGAGAGAGGCAGACTGCAAATGGGGGAGGAGCAGAGAGTGAGGTAGACACAGAATTCGAAGCAGGCTCCAGGCTCTGAGCTGTCAGCACAGAGCCTGATGCGGGGCTCGAACCCATGAAGAGTGAGATCATGACCTGGGCCAAAGCCGGATGCTTAACCAGCCGAGCCACCCAGGCACCCCCCCAAAGAATGTTTTGATGGGAAACGAGAATTTCTCTGTCATAGTCAAAGGACCTTGTATCTGCCCGTCACTTTGGCTCAGCTGAGTTTGCAGAGTCCCCCATCTCCCCCTCAATATTTAGAATTAACTTGACAGTTTGCCGCTACCCCTGGATGTTTATCCCCCTGGAGGACTAGTTAAAGCCCAGGTTCCTGGGTCCCTCCCCTAGAGACCTTGATTCAGTAGGTCTGGGTTGGGGGGAGGACGGTGTCCTCACCAGCTCCAGGCCGTGGTGACGGTGCTTTCACAGCCCAGACCCCTCACTCCCGTTGGGGGAAGGGGTAAGACACTGGTTGTAGAAGTAACTCGCAGGGTTACAAAGCAAAATAGAACTGAAATCTTTTAGATTTTTGATACACTTTGTGTACTTGGTCACAGTCACAGTGTTTCTTACTGTGGTTTGTGTTCAGAAAAGGTCGGAAAGCTGCTGAGCGCTTCCACCGTAGAAATGGCCCGTCTGGTGCTGCTCCCGGGCCGCCTTCCTTAGTTCCAGGCTCAGGGCGGGAAGCCCACGCGGTGTCGCGGTGACGCTGGGAGCAGACTGCACTTGCGTAGGACCCCTGACCCACGGCAGCTCCTCGTCCTCGCGAGGACGCGTCTCCATCCCACTCTCCCTGTCGGGAAGCTGCTTCAGTGTTTCACGCTGGTCGTAATGGATACGTTTCACGAAAGGATGTTTAGCCTTACTACCTTAGCTCCCTCTGATCGCGTCTATTCTGTTTCACATTTTAATCCCCGGAATTGGTCTGGGGACCTGCTGACGGGTCACGAGGTGGAGTGGTGGGCAGGAGCAGTAGACGGCACGTCTGTCCCCCCACCCCCACCCCTGGGAGCCGGTGCCCTGCCTCGGTTCTGTCTCTCGGAGGTGCCTTTCTTACCCAGGGCGACCCTGTCTCTTCACATTTGTCATGGTCCTATCCCGTCCCATCTGCTCGGCTCACACAGCTTTAGGCTTTCTTCACGAACTTTTCCTGTATCTTTCAGGGAGTAAAGCCTGCATTCCTTCAGCACTTGACTTGCTCTGCTGTGTGTCGGGGCCCTGTGTGTATGACTTTGCCTCTCTGTTAGCTTTTGCACCCCGCGGGGGCAGGGCCTATGTTCCCCTTCGACCACGGACCAGGCCAGAGCTTCTGTGGCACCGAATGCCAGGCACGTGGCTGGGAGGAGCTGAGCCAAGTTGTGTTTCGTTGTGTGGGTGGCCACAGGGCTGATTCGTTTGGTTTTTGTTTGTTTGTTTGTTTTGGGGAGGGAGCACACGCTTACAAGTAGGGGGAGGGTAGAGGGAGCGGGAGACACAGAATCCAAAGCAGGCTCCGGGCTCTGAGCTGTCAGCTCATGGGGCTCGAACCCACCAACCACGAGACCATGACCTGAGCCGAAGCTGGACGCTTATCTGACTGAGCCACCCAGGCGCCCCTGAATTTGGTTTTCATCCTTGTGTCAGTGGAAAAGTGCATTCTGATTTACAAATAGCTGACTTGGAGAAGGTGCATCTCTGCCTCCTTCCCCTGTGTGGCCTGTGCCTGTCCCTCCTCCTGGCGTGCCGGGACGGGGCCTCGCACAAGCCACAGGAGGCCGCCTCCTGTGGAAAGATTTGGTTCTTTAAAAAGAACTTCAGTCCAGGGGACGTAAAGGCTGTGACAGTTGAGAGCACAGATGGGAAAACGAGGTTCCTTCTCGAGAATTCTAGAATGAAGCAACTGGATTTTTCCTCCAGGCTCTCTTTGGAGTGGAGTGGGTTTCCGGAGGGTTCTGAACACAGGAGAATTTGGAGAGAGTGAAAGGAACGTTATTGGGCTGAGCCTCCGACCCAGGAAGGGGCCAGCCCCTGAAGAGCTACCTTGTAACAATGCACCTCGATGCAGCTTTGTTACTCATCCCGGGCTGCAGAGGCGTGAATTCCGTGAGAGCCGGGAGGCCTCTTTGACTTCGGAAAGCCCCCTCCCAGTGCCTCCTAGCCAAACGACTGCTCCAGCCCCTGCTCAAATACGTGTTCTTCCGCAACCCGTTGTTTTTAGAGTTGTTTAAAAATAGTCACCTCTCTGACCCCGCCTCCCAAGGTGAGAGGGCTGCCCCTAAGAGTATTTCTAGCCCCGGAGCGAACACCGCAAGGAGGGCTTTGACGTGCTGCTGCTGTGAGGGAGCCGTCTTGGACTTGGACTTGGACTTTTCCAGAAGGGTGTGATTCACTTTTACAAGCTGCGCTGGCCTCGGAGTCTTGCCTTCTGCTCTTGTGGGGACTTGCCTACCCGGTGATCAAAGTTGTGAGCACATCGGATGAGCAGCACGTTTGCCAGGCTTTGGTTTTCAAAGGAGGAAGAGAGAGCCTGCACTGAGACGGGCCGCGGGGGTGGGGACGGGGACAGGGGACAGAGCCCCGGGCCTCCTGGGGGTGCCGGCTGATGCGGAGAGAACTCGGGTGTTGCTAGAGGAGACCGGAGCCCACGAGCCCTCTCCCCGCCCCCCAGCCTGTATTCCACTTACTTCAGCCATTTTTTTAAAATTTCTTTTTGCTTATTTATTTTTGAGAGAGAAAGAGAGACACAGAGTGAGAGTAGGAGAGGGGCAGAGAGAGAGAGACAGAAACAGAATCTGAAACGGGCTCCAGGCTCTGAGCTGTCAGCACAGAGCCTGACGTGGGGCTCCGACTCTGAACTCTGAGCTGAAGTCAGACGCTTAACCGACTGAGCCACCCAGGCGCCCCTTATTTGAGCCATTTTTAAGGGTATTTATTCACTTCTCCCTCTAATACATTAGGAGATGGTATGGCTGGTGTGTGAAGCTGCAGAGGGCTCAGTCTGGCACCGCTCAGCCTCGGTTTCCCTACCTTACTTAGCCACTGTGAGGAGTGGATGAGACAGGCCTGGACACTCACTGTGCAGGACTCGGGCCCCGCTGTTGCCGTGTGGGTCCTCAGGGCCTAACGCAGGGCCTTCTGCACACGGAACCGATGCATTCGGCTGGAAATGAGTGGGTTGGCTGTCAGCCTCTAAGCCAATGAAGTTCTGGCTTTGGCTAACCCAGCATGACTTTAGATTTTATGAATTGCGAGGGCCCTCAGAGCCTCTGGGTGGTTAGACCACCCGTGGCTGTAGGTAGTTCACAACCAGAATAGCGGGGCGTCACCAGTATGGGAGGGGGCTGTCTTTTTTGCTGGCCCTCTGCATGTGTTTGCATGTCCCACGAGGAGGAGAAACGTCCGGGGGGGCCGCGTGATACTTTCAGCCATTACTGAGGAAGGCGCCCCGGCCTGGCCTGGTCCAGGATGCCTGGGCCCGAGGCTGGGGGCGCGTCTGATCCCAAGGCCCCTGCTTCCTCTCTGGGCAGACGCGGGATCCTGTCGAGTTCTCTCACGTTCTCACGCAGCTGGCAGCTGAGAGCCCCACCGCCTGCTGGCACCTGTCCAGGGGGCCATGTCCGCTGGCCGTCACTGCAGTGACATTGGCGTTGAACGGCACTTGGCTCTGAATGCCTAGAGCACAGTGGGGTTCGTTCCCCCGCCCCCTCCCCGTGGATGTCTGGTCGGTTCTACGTAATGAACAGGTCTTCCAGAACAGGCCCCCTGCCACAAACCTATTTGACAGACAGGAACAGAGGGTCAGCGTCCATGAAAAACACTCTGCAAAGAACAGCTGAGAAGACCCTTAGTTCATTTTGTTTTGGAGAAAAATCCACTGCCTCTCCATCACCCCCACCCCTTCCTGCCCTCCTGCCACGTGCCCGGGAAGCCAGAAGTACGCCTTTGGGGAAGTGGTCATTTTCGGATCCTTCTGTGGTCCTCGGAGACTTCTGAAGCCTTTCGCAAGCCAGCACCTGCTTGCGGACTCCGATGCCTTTCCTTGGTCGCCGTGTGAAATGCCTGACGCCCCGGAACTGTCCCTGGAAGCGCAGCCCTTCCCCCCGGCGCTGAGGAGCAGGCTGGGCCTCCATTCAAGGACTCTGGGCCCCACAGCACTCTGTCCTGCTCTCCGACGGGGCTGTGAGCCGCTGAAAAGCCCCTGCTCTTGCCGATCAGGCCTCCTTCCTGGGCCTCCTCCCTCTGGGTCGTGACCGCGGGCTCTCCCAGCTCTCCGGCCCGAGATCAGGGGCTCCTTGGAGAGAGAAGAGTATCTTGCTCCTCTCTCTCGACCCTCACACTTTGCAGAGGGTTGGCCTGTGAAGATTTATGGGATGGATGAGTGAGTGTGGACACCATGCAGGGCCTGTCCTGTGTGTCCCTGCTGCTGTTTTCCCAGGTGCTAAGGAAGGGAACGGACTCCCGGTGACCCTTGTCCTTTGACTTTCTTCCTTCTCTGTCCCGTGAGCTCCTTCTGCAGCGTCCCAAGCTGCCAGGACTGTGGCTCTCTGCTCCTCCCCGTTGCCTGGGAAGGAAAGAAACCTGCGCCCGCTGACAAGTGAAAAACGTCTTTCCTCCGGAAGTCCAGAAGGTGGCCTGACAAGTAATGTGCTCTCGGGGGTCCCTGCGCAGCGACACGCCCAGCTGAGGCCAGCAGAGTCCCTGTCTGCCACAGCCCCCAGTGCCTGTGAGCGCCTGTGCCCCACCGCGGGGGCCTGGCCCCGCGTCACCAGGCCTGCCTGCCTCCAACTTGGGCCGCTTTGCTGGTGACCTGATGCTAAAAAATATGCTCGGAGGCCCTTGAGGAGCATTGTTTGAATTCTAAACTGGCACCAGTCCGAACGTGCAAGTTCCTCTGAGGGACAGAGGCTGCTCCAAACAGCTCCACCTACGGGACAAAGGTCAGGGTGGACTCCACTTCCTGTTGTAGCCAGGACCCTGAACCCCGCGGCGCACTTTGGCCCTGCCTGCTCTCTGCCCAGTGCTCTGGGGTGTTTACTCAGAATGAACTGATTCCCGCCCGCCGCCCGTGTCTCATTCCCTCCGCTCTCTTCTCTGCCCCCCTCTCTCTTTCTCTGTCTCTCATCTCTAGAAATAAAACTCTGGAGAGGTGACATATTCACATCTCTGGATGTCTGTGAAGTCTGTGGCTTTAAGAATCTCTAGGTCATTTCCAAACAGTGATGGAAAAAATACTTCCTTGGGAGCAGGCCACGCTGAGGGCAGGCTGACCTTGAATTGTTCACAGCACATGTTAGGGTACAGCTGCCTTGTCTGTGTGTGCATTTACGGGGCAGGGGTCTAGGGCCAGTGGTAGGGCCCTGTGACTTGGTTTCCTCACCTGTCAAATGGTCATAAAAATACTTGCCTTCCCGTGTTAGTGTGAGGGTAGGGGACACAGGGCCCAACTTCTAATGGGACGGTCACAACAGAGGCTCCTGATTTAACCATTTGATTGGACTCCAGGAGGGAAGCAGTTCTCAACCACGGAGGCCCCCCTTCATCTTCCCTTGGGGAGCCCGATATTTGATGAATGTTTGATAAAAGGAGTACGTCTTGGGGGACACTCTCTGTGTGAATTTATTCGGAGCCCTCTCGGACGGGTGTAGGTGAGGGGGTATGGTCCGTTCTCTGACGGGCTCTACCGTTCTCTCTGAGTGAGAGGAGAAGCTACAGGAGGGTTTTGAGCAGAGGGGCAACGTAACAGGACTTCACCTTTTACAAGGACCCATCCAGTTACGGAGTCTAGAAGACTCCAGAAAGGCGAGGAGCTGGGGACTCTTGGAAGGGTGACACAGTGGCTTAGGCACCAGGTGGCATTGGCTTGGCTCAGGGTCTTGACGGTGCCAGTGGTTGTAGTGGGAGGTTCGTCATTTGCTGACCGATCAGATGGTGCGTGCGAGCAGGAGAGCAGAGTCCAGGATTTTGACCTGAGCTACTGGGAGGATGAAGCTTCCTGTTCCCCACGATGTGGTAGTGGCAGGGTTGGGAGGGCACGTGGGGAATACGGTTGTGTGTCTGAGCTCCCCGGTCTGGAGTGACCAGGAGCTCGTGCGGAGGGACGGACCAGTCCGCGGTCAGGCAGCTCGAGTCTTCTTAGCCTCCTGCGTCACCTCTGTGCCTCCAGCGCCCCCACGGGGACCCCCAGCCTCCATCTGCCTCCTTAACTCAGACTCCCCTGTCCGCCTGGCTAATTCGGGTTCCCCTGGAGGTCGGCAGGGGAGGGCTCCTGTGGCCCGCGTCCTGACCCAGGGCCCGGCACAGGGGGGACACTCAAGTATTTGTGGAGAACGAGTGTTGTTCATTTCTCAGACTAACCTCATGAAGAGGCACTATTATTACTGTACACATGCACATCGGCTCAGTCTTGGTTAAGAAACAAAAGAGATTAGAGAATACAATTGTGTTTAGGTTTTTTATTTTTTTATTTATTTTGAGAGAGAGAACACGGAGGAGGGGCACAGAGAGAAAGGAGACAGAGAATCCCAAGCAGGCTCCATGCTGCCAGCATAGACCCCGACGTGCGGCCCAAACTCACAAACCGTGATCACGATCATGACCCGAGCCGAAATCAAGAGTCAGGCGCTCAACCCCCTGAGCCACCCATGCGTCCCTACGTTACGTTCGCTAAAGTTTCCGTACAGCCAGGGAAAAGAAAGTAGAAAACACTATTTACTGGTGATTTTAGATCATAAAAATATTTACATTTACGTAGGTTCTTTTATTATCTTTACAAAGATGAAACAGAAACTTCCAAAGATACTCACAAATTGTTCCTGTGAGTTGTTTGGGAAGACACTCACTCTTGTTTGTTTCAGAGAATAGGATTTCCTTGAACTGTAAATGAGCTGTTCACCGAACCCGTGTGAAAATCATGTGAGCTCTTCTTTAGAAGAAGCTTAGACCCTTGTGTCTACTTCACTCCAGGTTTTTATTGAGATGTACCGTGAGTCAGAAAAGTGCATCTGGCTTTATGGACACAGCGTGGAGAATCCTCACAAATCCAACACACCAGTGTAACCAGCTCGGAGCGAAATCCGCCTTGGCCCTCCCTCCCGTCCCCTGCTGGTCCCCCCACACCCCGGCCGCAACTGCTGTCTTCACTCCCAAAACCGTAGATTAATTTTGCTGGTTTTCATATTTATACAAATACAAATTTATACATTTACACAAATGGAATCGTACACAGTGTCCTTGTATGTGTGCCTTCTTCCTATGTTTGTAAGGTTCATCCATGGTTTGTTTGTTTTCTAATTTTTTTTTTAATGCTTATTCATTTTTGAGAGACAGAGTACAGGCAGGGGAGGGGCAGAGAGAGAGGGAGACACAGAATCCAAAGCAGGCTCCAGGCTCCGAGCTGTCAGCACAGAGCCCGACGCAGGGCTTGAACCCATCAACTGTGAGATCGTCACCAGAGCCAAAGTTGGACGCTCACCCACCTGAGCCCCCCAGGTGTCCCAGGGTCACCCATAATTTTGTGTGTAGATGTAGGTTGTGTGTTCTTACTGTGCATAGCATTCCTCACGTGTGGGCGCCACGGTTTATCCTTTTTCCTGCCAATGGGCATTTGGGTCATGCTGCTTTGAACATTCTGGTCCATGTCAGGAGTTCACGGGGGCGCTTCTCCAGGGAACGCACCTGGAGGGGCCTCGCTGGGCCCCCGGGAAGTGCGTGGCGGCTTCATCCTCTCCACGGTGGCGATGGGCACTGCCCGTTGCTGTCCGTCTCGCCAGCACTTAGTGTTTCCTATTTCCTTTTTATCCATTCAGGTGTGTATGTAAAGGTGTCACTTTATGGTTCTAATTTATGGTTTCCTGGTCACCCTTCGAGGGATGTACCTCGTCATCTATTAGCCATTTGGATAGCCTCGTTTGTGAAGAGTCTGTTGAAGCCTGAATCTGTTTTCAGTCGTTCCCAGGTATGCAGAGAGAACCACAATGGTGCCTCTATCAGGTGTGAGCCCAAATCCAGGGTGAACTTGGTTTCTTGTGTAGGTAGGAGGCGGAGCGTCTCTCCTGCACCCCGTCCCTTTCTGCCTCTGCCCCAAGCCTCTCTCTTCGGGTCTGTCCCCGCTGGTGTGCACCCAGCTCGGGCATCGGGACAGTATCGTCTCAGTTTCTCAGGGCCCGTACCCGTGACCGAGCCCTTCCATGCCTAGGGGTCTGCCTGCCTCATGATCCAGGCACCCAGGACGGTAAACGTGAGGGCTCCTCCACGCGGCATTGACTGAGGAGCGAAAGCTAGAAACCATCAGCCAGGAGACCGGGCAGAGGGTGTCAGCAGAACGTTATTTAGCCGTTAGCCAGCCTCACATGAAAAAACGCCCACAGAAGTAGAAAAATACTTCAGTTCTGCCATAGGAGGGATTTTCACTTTCCGTGTGCTGTATTTTTGCAGGGCTTGGATTTTTAGAACAAGGTTGTTTTACTTTTTTGTTGGGGGGGGGGGGCATCTCCTTGCTCCTTCTGGCAGCTCTGAGTCCTCAGTCGTCTGCCAGAGCCGACGGGGCGAAGGGACAGATCCTCAGGTCAGAAGAGGCATTGCTGTTGCAAAACCCCAAATACTAATTTTCCCTCTGCTTTAACGTGAATAGTTCTATAGTAAGTGAGACAGAGGATCTTTTCATATGGAAATTGTTGGGAAAAAATGACACATCAGGTTGCTTTCTGTTGGAGGCAGTGGCTATTTTTAGCTAAGTGCTGGCAGAGGCCTGGTGGTGTTATCAAGTAACAGTCATGGCTTCCATTTATTGAGCACTTGGTCCATATCAGGGCCTTGGCGGAATTCTTGACACACTGGGTTATGTTTCATCCTCACTGTGGCCCAGGAAGGTGGGCCCCGAGGTTATGCTTTTCCAGAGGCGAGGCACCTGCAGCTCAGGGAGGTACAGACTTTGCCCACGTGTACAGCCGAGCTCCGGGTAAAGCGCAGACCCCCCGACTCCGAAGCCTGCGTGCCACCTGCCATGCCCACAGCCCACTCGGCCTGGACTCTTGTCTCCATCTTTCCATTAGTCTGTAAAATTTCAATTAGTAACAGTCTGAACAGGTTAGTTTAAAAAAAGTTTTTCCTAGGAGCTCCGGGGTGGCTCAGTTGGTAGAGCGTCCACCTCTGGATGTCGGCCTGGGTCGTGATCTCATGATTTCGTGGGTTTGAGCCCCGCATCGGGCTCTGCCCTGATGGAGCCTGCTCAGGATTCTCTCTCTCCCCCTCCCCTCTCTGTGCCCCTCTCCCGCTCATGCTCTCTCTGGCTCTCTCAAAATAAATAAACTTGAAAAGAAAAAAAAAGTCCTTCCTAGTGTCCTCAAGCCACT
The DNA here is from genome assembly GCA_004023785.1 of Mungos mungo. Classification (NCBI taxonomy): domain Eukaryota; kingdom Metazoa; phylum Chordata; class Mammalia; order Carnivora; family Herpestidae; genus Mungos; species Mungos mungo. The sequence goes on from PISW01002879.1 coordinate 11,901, forward strand.
TCTCCACTCTGGTCATCCTTTTTAGCGTTTGGAAAATGGGGGAGTATGGACTGGGTAGATGCGTCCAGACGGAACTCGTGTCAGTGGACAGACGCGCCGCAGTTCTGTACCCAGTACGTGTAAGTAACAGGAAATTGATGGCCCCGGTACGTCTCAAGACCGGCTGCAGTAATTTTGCAACTGCCTCCAAGTGTTATCCACCGTGACCCTGACTTTGTGGTCCCGTGGGTTGATATTTAGAGACTGCCCTTGTCCAGAGCAAAACTAAGCCCTGACAGAAACCACTGCTAAGTTGGGATCCCAGCTGCCACCAGTGACATTTGAAAGGCCAGTTGATACATACATTTGTCAGCAACAGGCAGGGACCGTTGTCGTGCTTGGCGGAGGGGCGCGTTGAAAATCTAAAACTGAAACCTTGGTAGCTGGCCGATTGACTGCTCAGAAGGAAAGTGGCGTGGCTTTGGGGGTGTGGGGTTTTATTGGGTCTTTTTTTTTTTTTTTGAGATTTGATTCTATGAACAGGCTAAGTGCCTGCTCTTAGTGACCGTGTGTCCTTTAATACAGAACACGTAAACCCTGTAAGCCACCCCTTCTCTGGAAGAAATGACTGGCAGATTAGTCATTGGGAGTTCCTGGCCTTCCGCGGTGTAAATGCCACCCTGAGCAGACTCTCTGCTTTCTTAAGTTCTGTCGGAAACCTTTGAAGTTACTCTCACAGATTTGATAGACTACACATAAGACAGCAGTTTCTCGCATTTTCCTTCTTACGTGAAGAAGGGAATCCGGTTGTACGGCCGTAAGGAACGTGCACCAGTCTGGCACTCCCAGGGGTTGGTGGGGAGCGGATATGGAACAACTGGGATTTTGATAGTGGGACTGCAAAGCGGCGCGGCTGTTTTGGAAAATCATTTGGCAAAAATCCATGAAATTAGGGGCACCTGGTTGGATCAGTCGGTTGAGCATCCAACTTCAGCTCAGGGCATCATCTCACGGTTCGTGGGTTCGAGCCCCGCGTCGGGCTCTGTGCTGACCGCTCAGAGCCTGGAGCCTGCTTTGGATTCTGTGTCTCCCTCTGTATCTGACCCTCCCCTGCTCATGCTGTGTCTCTCTCCTTCAAAAACAAACAAACATTAAAAAATATTTCTTAACCCATCGATGAAATACAGTATATACTTACAGCTGAGCAGTTCTAGTCCTAGAAAACTCCTGCGCCTGTTCCAGGAGAGACACGTGTGAGAATCATAGCGGTGTCGTTTCTAGAGGCTGGAAACAGGCCGGTGTCCCCTGGGGTTATGGAATATATATGGAATTTCACGGCGCTGACAGGGAGAGCATTTACATATGCTTCAGTGTGGTTTCATGTCAGACCGACTCCTGAGTGGAAAGGCGCGAACTTGAGAATGTTTACCGTATATTTCCACTTATGTAAACTTCACAAACCTATCAATTAACCTATACTTACAGATAGAAGCATTGTCACAAATGGTAAGGGATGAGAAGCACAAAAATCAGAATCACAGTGACCCATCGTTGGGACGAGAGATGTGGTCCCGAGGGGGCATGAGGTGGCATCCGCAGACTTGACAGAAAGAGAACTTTCTGTGTCCAGGGCTGTGCTGCTCGGCCCCGCGGCCTCCAGCCGCATCTCAGGTGCTCAGCGGACGCCCGGGGCTGGCCCGCTGGGCGGTGCAGATAGAGAGCATTTCCATCATCGCCGAAAGTTGTGTTTGACAGACTAGGTTGGTGGGTACGTGCATTTAATTCTGAGTTGTGTGTGTGTTTATACATTTACATATATGTATAGGTATTTATATGTTTATGAAACCTTTCAAATTTTTGTTTTAATTTCAGTTCTAGAAAATCTCTAGAAAACACACGCATGCAGAATCTGAAAGTGTCCCCTCCTAAGTGAAAAGTCAGGGAGTAACAAGAGTGGTGGAGAAAGCTCCCTGAGACTCAGTAGTGGAGGAGCATCTCTTTGGCCTTGGTCTCCACTGCAGATGATTGATACACTTGTGGGACTCAAGGAAAGGAGCAGGAAGTGTGTGCGTGTGCGTGTGCACGCGTGTGTGCGTGAGGTGCTGTCGGTGAAGTGACCCTGACGCAGCCGCCCCCTGCTTCCTCCCGCCTGCTGTCCCTGTGACTCCAGTGCTTTGTCCACACAGAGCGGAGTCTGAGTGACCTTGCAAGGCATCTCACATCCGTGTTGCCAGCCCGGTGTTTCCCGGAAAAGATGACAGGCAGCCTCCGAGTGAAAACCTGTCCTAGTTAGTGCCGTCTTCTGTTTCCAGGGGTGACGAGGTCTGTTCCCGTTAGGAAGAGCCTGCCTTCTCCGCTTGATTTAACACCTCGTGTGCTAAAGGTGGCTGTTCCGAGGCTGTGAAACACTCCCAGGAGAGTGGTTTATTGGTAGATCTAGTTCTTTCTTTAAATGCTGACGTGGATTCCCAGCCGTGCCCCGAGACAGACTAGAATTGCAGACTGAGATCGAGAGGGTGCCGTGACATACTTCCTGCGCTCCGCGTGCTCTTGGGTCGGAGGTGCTCTTCGCTGGCCCTTGGCTCACGATCAGGGCTGGCTCTGCAAGTGCGGGCGCTGGAGACATCTTCTGGGGGGCCCTCCGTGCCTCAAGCGCACGCCCCCGCTCCAGCCTCGTCGTGAGGGCAGAGGTGTGAATCTGGCCTGTCCCTACAGCAACTCAGGGTAGCAGACCGGCACAGGCAGAAGTTGGTTCCCCCAGCCCAGGTCTCGGAAGGTCTCTGACCACGAAAGCAAACCAAAGAAACTGTGCATCCTGCCTGGACTTCCCCATCTGCGTCTGCGTTTCGGGCCCTGCTTTCAGTCTCAGTCGCTCGGGTGGAAGCCGTAAGGGTTAGCACGTGGCTCCGACATCTCATCTGGCTTGGGAACCTGCCTGGGCCGTGCTGTGCCTGCAGGGACAGGAGGGCCGAGGACACCTGTGAAGCCACAGAGCAGACCAGTCCTGTACCCTGGTCCACGTAAAGGAAGAGGCCGGCGGGCCCTTGCCAGGCCCACAGTCACTTGGGGTCACGAGGTAAAAGTTCAGTGCTACAGAATTGCCCGATTAAGGTCTGTAAGCAGTTGGGAGGTAAGAATTCAGAGTTTGGTCAACCTCGCTACCGATCCAAACCCCATAGTTCACGTGGCCAGCTCCCTGCATCGAGGTGCCACACGCCCGGCACGTGGGCAAGTGCCTCACTGCATCACCCACGGGCGTCTCCCTTACTCTCCGTCACGTCAGCCGCCCGAAGAACAGGGCGCCTGGGGGGCTCGTCGGTTAAGCGTCCGACTTCCACTCAGGGCATGATCTCGCGGTTTGTGAGTTCAAGCCCCGCATTGGGCTCTGCGCCGGCATCCCAGGGCCTGCAGCCTGCTTCGGATTTGGTTTCTCTCTCTCTCTCTCACCCTTCCCCACTGTGCATGAGTGCTCTCGCTCTCTCTCTGTGTCAAAAACAAATAACTAAATAAACTTAAAAAACAAAACCAGAAAACAATGTTACCAGCCCCATTTTCCAGACAAAGAAACTGAAGACCTGGAGAGGGGACATTGAAGTGTTTTCACCCAGAGAGTCTGACTACAGCGCTCACCCTTTTAACCACCATACATAGGATTACACCGGGCACATCATTTTGAAGTTTAAAGAAGGAAGTGTAAACTGTCCGAGGACCCACCCTCCGTGGGCGGGGAAGGAGAGGCCAGGCAGAGGGAAGGTGGAGAGACACAGCACCCCAGCTGGCCCGCTCTGAGTCCCGGCGGGGACTGTGGCGTCCGCGGGCAGGTGCCGGGGCTGCTCCTGGCCCGGTGCCGAGCTGTGCCGTGTGAGGAGAGAGGTGCCCTGGCATCCTCCGGATTTCTGTGCCCCTTCGGGGTCTGAGAAGGGCTTCCTGCCAGCAGACAGGCAGCTGCAAAGCCGTGTTTGCTTTGACTCGGCTGGTGAATGAAGGCCAGGCCATCTCTGTGGTCCAGAGTGTGACGCGCGTCTCGGTGACTCGCGGAGAGCCGGCGGTGTATCCGATCCTGCCTGCCACCTGGAAGGCACTCTGTCCCTACAGTCACACGCAATGATGGTCACAGACGCAGTTCACAGGCCTGTGGCACAGGGTGCTAGGTCGTTTGTTTGGGGGGTGCTTTAGTACTAAGTCGCTGGAAAAACAGAGCGGAGAGGGGTGCTTTTCATTTTTAAAACTACAGGTACTTATTTTTCTACTGCATAAGATCATGTTCTGTTCCCTGATTTTCAGCCACTTTCAAGCATTTTCTGTGCGTTTCAGCTGACACCAAACGAAGTGGTTGGTTGACTTGGTCACTTGTCGAGGGAATGTTGAGCACCCTCTCTGGGCCAGGCACCGTGTTGGCACCGGGATGCGGCCGCGAGAAGGGCAGGTGTGGCCCTCAGTGAGTTTGCGTTCTTGCGAGGAGACAGCACGTAAATGCATCGCTTAACAAGATCGTGTCAGACACTGGGAAGCTCTGAGCTAAGCGGCGGGATGGAGGGGGACCTCGGCGGGTCTTCGCCTTTTTAAAAACCGCTTCGTTGAGATAGAATTCACATGGACGGTGGACTCCTTTAAAGTGTAGAATCCAGTGTGGTTTGTCGTTTTTTGGTTTTGTTTTTTATACAGCATGAGCAGGGGAGGGGCAGAGAGAGAGAGGGACACAGAATCCAAAGCAGGCTCCAGGCTCTGAGCTGTCTGCACGGAGCCTGATGTGGGGCTCGAACCCACAAACCCCGAGATCATGACCTGAGCTGAAGTCGGACGCTCAACTGACCGAGCCCCCCAGGCGCCCCTGTCATGGTTTTTTAATAAGTCACTGGGTTGTGCAACCACCACCCGATTCTAAGTTTAGAACATTTCCGTCCCGTCACCGAAAGAAACCTCATGCTCATGAGCAACCCCTCTCCCCTGCCCTCAATCTTAGCAGCCACTGATCTCCTTTCTCTCTAAAAATTTGCCAATTGTGGAGAATTTGAAATAATAAAACGATACACTGAGTGGTCTTTCACTTAGCGGGACGCCACCACGACTCCTCCATGTTGTAGCAGGGGTCAGAGCCGTGTCCCCTTTATCGTCGGGTGACGCTCTGTTGTGTGGACAAGCCACATTTATGCGTCCGCTCCTCGGCGTTCCCATTACTTCCCCCTGTGGATTATTATGAAGGATGCTGCTGTGAGTTTTCGTGTAGAAATCCGGGGAGAGAGGTTTTCATTTCTCGTGGGTGCATGCCTAGGGCTGGAATTGCTGGGGCGTAGGGTGACCGTGTTTGCGTGAGGGACTGACAGATTTTCCACCGCAGCTGCACCGTCCTACGTTTCCAGCAGCGGAGTAGGAGGCCCCGTCCCCCAGCCGTCGCCAGCACTCGCCTAGTATCGTTCCTTTCGGTTATACCTCGTGGGTTAAAGTCGTAGCTTCTGTTGCTTTGGGCATTTCCCTGGTGACTAATGATGGCGAGCGTCTTTTCATGTGCTTCTTGCTCATTGGTGTGTTTTATTTGGAGACATGTCGACTGAAGTTCTTCGGCCATCTTAAATTGGATTCTTTGTCTTGCGTTGTGCAATTATAAGAGTTGTTTGTATTTTCTGTGTGCGAGTCCCCAGCAGGCGTGTGACTTGCCCGTATATTCTGCCACTCTGCAGTTCGCCTCTTCACTTTCTTGATGGGGTCGTTTGCAGCGCAAACATTTTTGATACCGTCTTAGCCTCGGGTGTACGACGTCGTGACTGGGCGTTTGTGTGCAATGTGTGCACGGCTCACCACGAGGAGTCTCGTTTAAAGTTTTAAATTCTGATGAAGTCCGGTTTCTCTGACTTGTCTTCTGTCACTTTTGGTGTTCTAGCTAAGAAGCTGTTACCAAATCCAAGGTCACAAAAGTTTCATCCCTATGTTTTCTTCTGAGTTTCTAGTTTTAACTCTTACAGTCAGGCCTGTGATCCATTTTGAGTCAGTTTTTGTATATGATGCAAAGTAAGGGCCCAGATTTGTTCTGTTGTATTTGAGACGCCCAGTGGTGCCAGCACCGTCTGTTGAAAAGCACATTCATTCCTCCACTGAGAGGCCTTGAGACCCCGTTAAGAATCAGTTGGCCGCAGACACATGGGTTTATCTCTGGGCTCTCAGTTCTAGTCCGTTGTTCTGTGTGTCCGTCTCCATACCAGTACCGTGCTACCCTGCTCGCTGTGACCTCATAGTAGAGAGTCTTAAAGTCAGGAGGCGCGGGGCCTCCGATCTGACTCTTCCTTTTCCATTGTTTTGGCTCTTGCATGTTTATTTCCATGCTTATTTTAGGGTTTGACTGTCCATTTCTGCAAAAAAGCCAGCAGGGAATCTCCGAGGGGCTATGTGGAATCTGTAGGCAAGTTTGGGGGAGCATCAACGTTTTAATAATATTAACACTTGATTTGCTTATTTAGATTTTCTCAATTTCTTTCAACGATGTTTTATAGTTTTTAGTGTGTGTCTGGCATCCTTACCTAAGTATGCCTAAGTATTTTATTCTCTTTGAGGATATTGTCAGTGGAAGCTTTTTGTTTGTTTTTATTCTGTTTTTTACTGAAGGAGAGTGATATTAGTTTCAGGTGTGGCACGTAGTGACTGGCATCTCTGCATGCCCTGCTGTGCTGACCACCAGTGTGGCCCCCGCTGCCACCGCACGCGGCCATTGCAGTGTCGCTGGACTGTATTCCCTGTGTCGTACCTTTTCTTCCAATGACTTGCTCATTCCATAACTGGAAGCCCCTATCTCCCACTCCCCTTCACCCACTTTTCCCAGTCCCCACCCCTTCCCTCTGCCAGCCGTCACCATCAGGTCCCTGTCATGTAAATGGAAGCTTTTCAAAATTTCATTTTGGAACATTCATTTCTACTGTTTAGAAACCCAACAGACTCTCGGATATATTGATCTTCTATCCTGTGACTTTACTGAATTTGTTTCTTGGTACTCATAGTTTTTAATGGCTTGCTTGGGATTTTCCATATGCAAGATCATCTACAAATAGGGTTTTATATCTTCCTTTCCGATGTGGATGGCTTTTGTTAGAGTATGACACCAAATAGGAATGGTGAGAATGGACACCCTAGTCTCATTTCTGATCTCGGAGAGAAATCGTCCAGTCTTTCGCTGTGTTCCAGCGGGTTTTGAATACCTATGTGCGGTTTCAGTCTCTGATGCTGACTCTGAGGCCTTCCTTAAACCAACAGAAGTGAGGGAGTTCATCCAGAAGGGCCTTCCTTTCCAGTTCGTACAACCAGCACTTCCGTGACTCTGCTTTGGTGTTCTTTCTTCTTAGCTGGTTCCCTTAGACTTGGGTTAGCTCATCCCGCAAACTCTGTGGGGGACACCGAAAGCACTGGCGTGTTCTTTTCCCATGGCCACTTGACCGTCTCTGACTTCCACAGTCCTGAACAGCCTAACTAGATAGAAACTGCAGAAATTAAAACACGCACGCAGCAGGGTTTGGGCGGGTCTGTCTTTCTTTTGTGACTCTGAACAGCAAGGGGAAAAGATTTGTTTGGGGACGACGCTCCTTTCCGCAAAAGGTCACGGAGCGCTGCTCCTTCTCACCCCACTTCTAACCATCAGCACCTCCTTGTTTTCAGACTCTCAACGTTCCCATCTCTCCTCCTTCACCATGAAGCTCAAGGACAAATTCCACTCGCCCAAAATCAAGCGAACGCCGTCCAAGAAGGGAAAACCAGCGGAGGTGTCGGTGAAAATCCCGGAGAAGCCCGTGAACAAAGTAAGCGGACTCTCTCTAGGTGTCTCTCCTGGCCTTTGCCTGCTTCGAGCCGTAGGAGGTTTTGCTGTTTTTAAGTTCACCCCTGGGACCCCCTTTGAATGCAGAATACCTATTCCATAGTGCCCCATGGTTCCCGGCAGGGGCCTTGAGCGTCCTTGCCAGCTGTGAGCCTTTAGGATGGTGAGTGTTTCTCCTGTTAATCGGAGTCAGGTTCTCCTGGCTAAAGCAGTTCTCCTTTCCCAGATGTGTCATCCTCTGGGGCTTTAAAACAGCTCAGTGCATCATGTTCACGCCCCAGGGTGCCGCCTCCCTGCCCTAGAGAGCCCCCCGGTGCCCTGGCACGCGCACACTCAGAGGGGACTTTGTGACGTCCAGAACATGCTTCGTTCGGCTTTCGGGCCCGTGCTCTGAGACATGCCGAGTCCTTGAGACCCGGCCGAGGACACCCTCAAGCACTAGCGACCTCAGGGCCAGTCAAGCCAGGTGTGTGGGAACAGCTGCAGAGTTTCTTCAGCCCTTCCCTTCAGCCTCAAACGGCCATTGCAAGCTCTGTAGGAATCCAGGTTTCCTCTTTTCCAGGAGGCAACAGACAGATTTCTACCAGAGGGCTACCCTCTCCCCTTGGATCTGGAGCAGCAGGCAGTAGAGTTTATGTCCACCAGTGCTGTGGCTTCCAGGTCTCAAAGGCAGAAGGTCAGTGTGACGTTAAGAACAATTGGGTTTGCCTTGCCTTCTACTGCAGAATCCTGGCCCATGGTGTTGGGGATGGAAAAAAAAAATCTATTGCAATATCCTTGTGTTGAATCGGGTGGTGACTGGGAGCCTTCAGTCCAAGGGGCCTTGGGTACCATGAAGAGTTTGTCCAAGCCCCTGCGGTCTCTGGAGAGCGCTCAGCACGCCTTGACGGAAGCCTGGGGGTCCTCTCCGGGGCCGGTTTGGGGGTGCCTGCCTGGGGCCGGCGCGTTCCGCGGGAAGTGGGTGAATCTTCTCTTTCAAGAGCAGCTCTTCTTCCCGTGAGCTGCTAAGGTGATCTGAACAGTTAAGACACGGAGGGACGTCCACAGTCACAGGTGCTCTGTAAGACGTCTAACAAGACCCAGAGTACGGGGAGCGTGGGAGCCGAGCCCCGTCAGAGCCAGGGACGCCTGCTGTGCCGCCAACATTTGTCCAGGTTTCTCTTAGCCCCGTGCTAGGTACTTCACACTTACTCCTACGCAGTGCTCGTCACAGTCCCGGAAGATGGCAGCTTATTCTGCAGAAAGGGAAACTGAGGCTCTAGGTGAAGCGCTGGCCACCGTCACGCAGCAAAGCCGAGGTTTGAATGCAGGCCGCCTCACATCCAGGTCCAAACTCCTGTGTTATGTTCCTTGTCACGAAAGCCAGAATTTATTTTTCAATGTCCCACAGGTCTACACGTTACCTCTCACGCATAACTAGGCAGAAAAACAAAACGTGCTGTCGTGATGCGGAATAAACGCAGGCCTGGGAGGGAAGCGTGTCCTACCCCCACGGCCCGCCCGGAGCGGCGCTGGCGGCAGAGCCGTCGTTGAAGCTGTCAGGCTCACACCGCCGGCACACGTGCGCCGTCACACAGACACCGTGGTTCCTGCACTTTACAATGTCCCGATATTTTTGTTTTTTATTTTCACCACAGAATATCTTAAAATTCCAGTTAAAAGTAGAGAAAATGAAGGTTTTAAGTCCGAAAGTCTTTCATTGAATAACCCTTTTTCCTGCCTCATCTGTTAGCAAAAGAGGCTGAAGAGAATAAATAAAGTATTTGGTATTTGCCAGATTGATCACATTCCAGATCGGAGAAGAATAGCAGTACAGTGGAAGATCGGTGTGTGCCCAGGTCACTTTCCGTGTCCCTCCGCACAGCGCCCTCCGGGAGCCGAGTCTGGTGACGAGGCCGGCAGTCCACGCTGGCAAGAGACTGGCCAGCCGCTCGCTTCTTGGAAGCTCCCCCTTCCTTCCTGACTCCAGGAGAGGTCAGATGGGTTCCTGCACACTCCCGTGGACTTCGGCAGTGTCTGGAGCCACTCGTAGTTGTCACGGCTAGGAGGGTGAAGCGGGTGCCACGAGACCTGGCGGGTAGAAGCCGGGGTGAACACCCCACACGGAAGCCCTCCCCACTGCGGAGAACTGCCCCCCCCCGGGGTGTCAGTAGTACCGCAGCTGAAAGCCCCTGTTCTGTAGCAGGGAGCCATGGGGGTGACCTCTCCGCAGGAAGTCCGCCACTTCAGTTTTTGGTTTTCGCCCTTTGAGAAGGGCTGGACCACTCTGCCCTGCCCCACGTCGGCTGCCAGAGACAGCGGAGTACAAGCCTGCTGTCTGGTAGGAGCCCACGGCACGCCTGGGGTGTCGGGGAGTCTGCCGGCGCGCGTGAGCTCGGAAGACTGTCGAAAGAATCTGAAGACACGTCTGTCATTTGCTGTCATCGTTAGGCATTACTTATGAGCTCCCTGGCCTCTTAGTGTTTCTGTAGGTGTGCTCATTTTAATCCCAGTTTTTGGCCTGAAATTTTGGGTTTTTTTTAATATTTTTAATGTTTATCTATTATTGGGAGAGAGAGAGACAGATTGTGAGCGGGGGAGGGGCAGAGAGAGAGGGAGACACAGACTCTGAAGCAGGCTCCAGGCTCTGAGCTGTCAGTACAGAGCCCGATGCAGGGCTCAAACTCACCAGCAGTGAGATCACGACCTGAGCCGAAGTCAGACGCTTAACTGACTGGGCCCCCCGGGCGCCCCTGACGTTCCCTGTTTAAATACAGGAGCCTTGCAGCTTGGTAGCAGCACAGATTCTGAGTCACCTGTGGCTGACTGGGAGTCTCTCATTGCCCAGCCCTGTCCCAGGTGACTTCACGCACTGTCTTACCTACTCCTCTCCGTAGCTGTGTGCAAGACGTTTTATTATTCCAAATATACACAGTTTGGGCTCTGGCCCACCTTTTCTTTTAATTTTTTTAATGCTGGTTTATCTTAGAGAGACAGACAGACAGACAGAGTGAGCGGGGAGGAGCAGAGAGAGAGGGAGACACAGAATCCGAAGCAGGCTCCAGGCTCCGAGCTGTCAGCACAGAGCCTGATGCGGGACTTGAACCCACGAACTGTGAGATCAGGACCTGAGCCGCAGTCAGACACTTACCCGACTGAGCCACGCAGGTGCCCCGGCCCACGTTTTCTTGATCAGAATCTGGTTTTCCCTTAAATTTTATGCACTACTTCTGCACGCGTTCACACCCCCACAGCAGGCTCCGTGGAGTAGCCAGCTTGGGTAATATCCTCCCCTTGTTTCAGATGAGGAGCCTGAAGCCACTGGTCCCCAAGCCCAGCAGTGGCTGCGCACCCAGGCCCTCCCCCGGCACCGCTACCTTCAGGTGGCTTCCCGGTGTGTGGAGGGCTGGTGGCTGGTGCAGGGAGGCTGTGCCCCGGAGGGGAGGCGCCCGCCCCTGGGCAGCTTGGGCAGGGCCAGAGCTGTGGGTTCCCAGTTCCAGTGAGTGCTCCGGCCCCTTGTCTCCCAAGGCCTTCTGACCGCTGGCGGCATTTTGCCAGAAGCCAGAGGTGCTGTGACCGCACGGTGCTCAGAGGCCGGGAACTCTGGGAGCGCAGTTTGCCGCCAGGTGGTAGGCGAAACCAGCCTCGGCTAAGTCGTCGGCTGCCCCGGTGGGCGCCCAGGGCAGCCTGGCTCCTTGGTGGCTCATTTGATCTCTCTGCAAACGACAGAAGATTCTCTTCGGCCTGAAGTACCTTTCCGGCCCCTTCTGGGTGTCTCGCATCGCCAGGTCAGCCCCCTCTCTTCCACGCAAACCTGATGACATTTTCTTTCTTTTTCTAATTTTTTTTAATGTTTATTTTTGAGAGAGAAAGAGAGACAGCGTGAGTGGGGGAGGGGCAGAGAGAGGGAAACCCAGAATCTGAAGCAGGCTCCAGGCTCTGAGCGTCAGCACAGAGCCTGACGTGGGGCTTGAATTCGTGAACTGTAAGCTCATGAGCCGATGTCACATGCTTGGCCGACTGAGCTACCCAGGCGCCCCCCTGATGACATTTTCTTACAAGGTGTCTTGCTTCATCCCCATCATTCATCGTCCCCTGTTCCGAACACGTCCCCGTGTGCTGAGAGGGCAGTGCGGGGGCCGGGGGCCTCTGGCCACGCTGGCCGCTGGGGTTTCAGGCACATTGATGTCTGCACGTGATTCCTTCATCTTCCTGTTCTCGGTGGCCCCAGTGGATGACAGCAAGGCGGAGAGCTCTTGTCCCTGAGGTGGGGTACAGGTGGCTGGCCTCAGAAACAGTAAATCAACACGTGAGGTCACGAGAAGAGAAAAGGTGAAGGTCAGGAGGCTCTGGTGATGGAGGGGGGAAGAGGCACCCCCCCCCCCGTGCTCAGAGGGTCATCTCTTTGTGGGCAACAGACCCCCCTTGGGGAAGGATCCCCTGGAGAGAAATCGAATCCGGTCTTTGAAAGTTGTCTGACCGAAGAAGCTGTTTACTCCTCCATCCCATTTACATCTTTTTCTTGTGCTCTTCCCATGGAATAAATGCCTCCAGGATTGAACGTTTTTCTTTAAAATGCGTAAGAAGAAAAGAGCTAGTGTTCAGAATTATAATCACTTCTTATATATATCATCGGTTTATCTCCTTATAGATTGTCTAAATCGGCATTTTTCTAGAAACGTTCTTCTTGGCGCTGGTTGCTTTTACTTATATATCCGCCAGACCTCAGAGAACCCACAGGTGGCCGCTTTCCGCATCTACCATGATGGTAATTTGCGCTGGACCACGTAATCAGTTCTGCTTCGATAGGAAATCCATTTTTGGGTTTATCTGTTTCATAGATCATCCGTGATCTCCCGTCCCTGCCAGCCAGCCGGGACCTGGGCCTCTGACATTAGGGCCACACAGAGGGCGGTTGGGGAAAGGCACCAAGGGGGGTGTGCGCCCACTGACTGGATCTGAGGCATCCTGTGGTCGAGGAGAAAAGATCTAGGCGTGGGAGTTTGAATACTGGTAAGTGCAGGGCTCTGGGGGTTGCGTTGCTCCCAGCTGGGCCTTCTTCGGGAGCAGAGGGGCTGTGGATGCTGTTAGCATTTGCTGCACGAGAGATGACTGATCATTGCAGCTGCTCCAGGATCTGCCCCTTTTCACCCCAGGGCATCTGGCCCCTTCTAGCCCTGGGGTGTCTAGACCCTTTGGGAAAGCCAAGCCATTTCCTGGAGAGGGAACGCATCTTCAGATTCGGCGTGGGAATCGAGTGAGGGGTCCTGGGAGAACTAGGAACGCAAATGCCTCTGACCGTCTTCTCCTGTCCCTCCGATCTTTGAAAGGCCTGGGATCTCTCGATTTGATTTACTGGCTAGATCTGCAGCGCGGGAGTTAACTGCGGGTTCTCTGAGCTTCCTACAGCCATCAGCAGATTAGGCCTCACTGTGCCTAAGGAGAGAGGCTGTCTCAGTCTGCTAGAGGAGGCGCCTCGGAGCACTTTTCAAGACCTCAGGCCACACCAGTCTCCGTGCCAGGAAGGGAATTCAGAAATTCCTCAGTGAACTGTCTCGGTCCGAGCCCCCTTCTGCTTCCGAGCCTGGCCTCTGTGTCCTGCCTGCCGTAGAAAGCAGTGCGGCCTGGCTTCTGCAGCAAGAAGCCTTTTCTGCTCGCGTCAGTCCCGAGCTGGTTGATAGGAAATCGCGCTTCATTTTTTTCCAGACGGCTCCCTTTAATCTCTCTCCTCCCTCCTTATGCTTCACATTTCCTTTCAGAACCTGAGCTGGCTGGAAGAGAAGGAGAAGGAGGTGGTTAGTGCCTTGCGCTACTTTAAGACCATTGTGGACAAAATGGCTATTGATAAGAAGGTACTCGAGATGCTTCCGGGGTCGGCCAGCAAGGTGCTGGAGGCCATCTTACCCCTGGTGCAGAACGATCCTCGGATTCAGCACAGGTGAGTCGCCCTGGGTCCCCGTGGCTGTGTCAGAGCAGGGGAGGCCTCCGGGCGTCGTGGTGTGGGGGCGCTTCAAACCTAGGGCTCCTCGGAAGAGTCAGAGCATGGGGAAGGAAAAGAGCCTCTCCCCACCCTTCCCAGCTGCGACTTGATGCTCTCCCAAGGCGGAGGTCACTGTCACTCACGAGGCCTTGACCCTGAGGGAGATCTCTAGGCTTGCTAGGACGGTAGCCACAGGGTAAGTCTGGGTTGGTTTCTTTGCCTTAGGTCATTGGCAATAATCACATTGATTTGGACACATTTCTAGTACCCTTCCGTTGACCATGGTTTGTCACAACTTTAAATCCTCTTCATATTAAGACCTAGCCTGGCGGAGACCTCAGCTGCTTAGCTGATCAGGCCGCAGGAGAGCGAGAGTCCCACTGGAGCGTGGAGTAATGAAACCCTTAACCGCGTCAGGCCAGCGTCTCGCAGACCGCGCCTGGGTTCCCGAGGGGCCAGGGCCGTGGGAGGGAGCTGGCCCCGTCCCGGCGAGCTTTCCTTGAGGAGCGCCTGTCTCGCGAGAGTGCATTTTCCCGTTGATGTCTGGGAGCAGCGCGCGCCCATCTCTGTTGTTCAGTAGAGAAGGAAAAGGGGCAGCAAACGCAGTCTTAAGTGAAAGCCTCGCCGGGGCGTGTCCTTGACGTGCTGTCAGATGCCTGCCGGCTCTGTGTTTCCTTTCCGGCACCTGTTCAGGATAAACGCATCTCTGTTTCCAGTTCCTCGGGGTGGTTCCAGGTCCGTACAGCCTCGTGAGGTTGAGGCTTTGAGAGCTGCTCTCGGCGCATACTTTTCTGCTGGGAGATAACGCCACCAGCGTCTCTGTCTGCAGGCAGCCCTCTGGCCCCGGCCCTCCACCCCAGGGTTGCAGCTGGACCTCTGTAGCCTGTGCTCTTTCGGCCAGGTGGTGGCGGAGGGAAGGGACTCGGGAGGGCGCTGCCCTGCCCCCGCCTTCGAGTTTCCAGGCCGAGCTCCTGTCACCGAGGAGGAGCCCGAGGAAACGAGTCCCGTCACGGCCTGTTGGGTGGCCGCTCGCGGTGTTTTGTGTACGGGGCTCGAGACCGAGTACCGTGTCTGTCTGGTAGTTGACCCCACGCCCAGCTCGTAGAAGGGCCCAGAACTTCTCTCCTTTGAGGGGATGTGCCCGACGGTATGCTAGGGTCAGATGTGTGCACGGCCTTTTGTGCAGATTTTTCCTCGCCCTCTTCTCGCGTGAGTGTCCCTGCCACGGGGGAGTTAGAGTCCAGTGGTAGCCAGCAGAAGTACCCAGCAGAAGTACTTAGCGGAAGTACCCAGCGGAAGCTCTGTTGGGATTTGAAGAAGGAAGAGTCAGGGGAGACTCCAGTCCGATTAAACTTCCGGCAGGAGATGCTGGAGTGGGACCCGAAGGAAGGGTGGTCCAGGCAGAGGGACGGGAAAGCCAAGGAAGGGCCTGGGGCCGGTGGGGTGCGGGTGCCCCTGGAGGGCGGCCGGCGTGGGGCAGAGGGGGGCCTCTCGGCATTGACCGGGGCGTGGTGGGGAGTCGGTGTGTGCCGCTGCACCCCCCAGCCACACGTGTGAGCCTCTCCAGGACGGGCCGAGACAGGCCCTGTAGCTAAGTCCGGGCTGCTGGGGCTGGGGCTCTCGGAGTGCCGGCCTGAGGCTGTGCTGAGCGGGCTCCTTTCTAGAGGCGCAGACACTGGGCTCGAGGGAAGGGACAGTGGTTTGGGGGCATTTTTTGTGTGCGAGGCGATCTCAGAACTATTCTGTAGTTGACAAATATGATTTCATGTCCACAGCAGTTTCCTAGAGGGAAGCAGAAAGGCCCGGGTGTGGCCGTAAGGAACGGTGACTTTCTCTTCTCTCGCAGGCCTCTGGCTAACACCCCTGGAGGGATTTTTCTTCGTGAAATTGTTGCAAAGCCAATTGATCTTTTTCTCGATCACCCTGATATCCCCTCCTCAGAGGTTTCTCTTAGATTCCTCCCGTCATCTCGTTCCTCCCAGTGCAGCATGTAAGCTCAGAGCTTTTCTGGGGGCTGGGTCCTGGCCGGCGGGCCCTCCACGCCCTCCCCGAGCCGCCAGGACAGCGGTGGACCGGCCTCTGGACAAGCCGCCGGCTGCTCAGCAGGGACGCCGGGTGGAGGAGCTCTCTCCCTCGGGGGAGGGCCCGGGACTTCGGTCCACTGGACGTTTTCCCAGGGCAGGACCCTCTTTCCTTTCTTGACGGCTTCGCCCCTGACACAGAGGAGCGTTCCGGGCCAGCTCTGTGCAGTGTGGCCACAACTGCCAAATTCTGGAGGTGCTTCGGGACGCCACCGCTCACCGCAGGCAGAATTAGTTATCACATAGGAGTGTCTCCAGGCCTCTTTATCTTCTGGTTATGACCGGTGGATTCAGGGTGTGAGTGACACTTTGGCGGAATCCCCCATGGGCACCTTGGCAGAAGGCGGCCGTCTTTGTTGAAGGAGGCCTCAGCCGGCCCTGCGAGGAGGAGGAGGCGGCGGGGGCAGCCTGGAGTTGCTAGAAGGGCCTTCCCCCTGCCTTCCGCAAGATGGCCCTGCCGACAGCCCAGGTCCCCGGGGAGACCAGTTCCTGTCCCTTCCCAGGACTGCCACTCCTGTTATCCTCTGAGGCAGCCAGACGCTGGCTCTCCCGGGGCCCCTTCGGTAGACTGGACTTGCGTTTGCTCGCGTTCTGACTGCTCTTTCCTCATGCTGGGGCGCGCGCAGAGCGGAACCCCGGGCTAGATGGACCTTGTAGACCTCCCGGAAAGTGTGTGCTCGCCCCTGATTCCGAAGAGCTCATAGAGCATTGTTTGCTTCAAGGTTTTGTGAATGGTTTGTTTTTAGGACCTGTTTGAATCGTGTCTTACGATATTGTATTTTTTCCTCCAAAATCTGTCTCTGGCCACTCAATGTCTGCCTCGTTCTTCTTCTCCCCCAACTTTTTTTGCAGGGAAGCAGGGGCATCCCACAAATTTTCTGTATTTTGCACTTCCTCCCTTACAATACACAATATTTAAAATGGAAAAATAATCCTTTCCATACTTCCTAGAGAAAACCGCCCCTGGTTATTTAAAAGTGTGTGGGAGATGTATCCAGTCTACACTTGGGCCTCCCCTCTGCAGTCACCGAGGCATCCGAAGTCCCCGGGCCTTCCCTTCTGTGTTGCTGGCGTTGCAGGGAGTGGTGACACCTCCCCCAGCAGAGAGAGGCCTCCCCCCGTCACCTGTTGTCCTTCTTGAAATGCTGAGTCATTAGCCGGTGGCTCCGGCAGGTCTGCCGTGGCCATGGTGCAGAGCACGGAGCTCAGCCCATGTTGGAAGCAATTCTGAGCTATTGGAGCTCACGTGTAGAGGCTGATTCTGTGAAGGATCTTGCCGCTAAAATGCCACAAACCTTGTGCCACATCTAACATGAGCGTCAGTCTGCCTGAAAACAAGAAGTGGGTAGCGCTTTTGACCAATGATTAACAGCCAGCAGGAGGGGAGGCGGGGCTCCATGCCTCAACAGAGGTCAGTCATGCACAGGGCCGGGGGTTCGAAGGAGCATATAGACTACGGAAATCAGCAAATCAACTGTGGTGAAATTTTTATAGGTTATGTTTGGAAAACGAAAAAAATTTTGTAACAGACTAGAATCTAAAGCTCCGTACAGTGTACGTTGGGTGTGTAAGGGCACAGGTTCGGGGGGAACGTTGGTTATGAAAAGGAGGTGTGGGTCTTCGGGAAAGACTGAGAAATAAGCCCTGGGCGCTGAGAAACCAGTCCTGTTCTGAACAGTAGCGTCACGTGACGGTCGTGCTTTCGCTGGGTCCGTTCTCTAAGAACCTCTTCTCTCCCCAGCTCAGCCCTCTCCTCCTGCTACAGCCGCGTGTACCAGAGTCTCGCCAACCTCATCCGTTGGTCTGACCAAGTGATGCTGGAAGGCGTGAACTCAGAAGATAAGGAGATGGTCACGACGGTGAAAGGGGTCATCAAGGCCGTGCTGGACGGAGTGAAGGTAGGACACGGGGCGTCGGTCACACAGCAGCTTGTTCCGTGAGGATGAGTGTCTCCGAGCGTCTCCGGGCGTGGTGTGCTGCTCTGTCCGGTGGCCATTTAATTCTCTCCGGGACAGAGGGCTCTCAGGGCACCGGAGCCATTGGCGTGCTTGTCTCGATGGTGGGAAAAGCTGCCGGCAGCAGTCGGCCTTTCTAGAGCATGTTTCCAGGCGTCCGTGCGTCTGCCTGTGACCGCTCGGCGGCGCGTGCCGGCCGGCCAGCCAGAACACGGGGCACGGGCCCTGCGCTGACTTAGAGCAGAGCCCTCAGCAAGTCGACCGCTACCTCTTCACAGCCTAAGAACTTCTGGGATTCTTGGTAGAAAAGTAGGATTGAGATGAGCAAGAAGTGAACCCGTCGGATCTGATGTTCTTGACTCGGTCTGTGAATTTACTGGCCAGAGAAGTCGGAAACGGCATGATGGGAAATTGTGAATCCTAGTTAAGGTGGGAAGCAGAGGCCCTAGAGGGTCTGGAATTGGGGTCCCTGGGACAAACTCTAATTGACACTGTGGGCAAGGAGCCAGACAGAATTTAGTGTGTGTTAAGTGGGTGGGGGCCTTTGGTCGGGCTCCGGGCTGTGGGCAGTGGGAGAGTGGGGCCCTGCTCTTTTGCGAGGCCGTGCTGGTAGTTGAAGGAGGGCTAGCCGGGGCCGGCGAGGTTTGAATCCAAGGTCACCGCTTACTAGTCTGAACGTGAGCAGTCCGCTAGTCCGAGGCTCTGTGCCGTGAAGAACTCGTCTGTGAGGTGGGAATGATGGTAGTGCGCCACCGCCTAGGGTGGCAGGAGGTATTAAGTCAGTTAACACGTAGACAACTCTTAGAACAACACCTCGTACAGACCAAGCACTCAGTCTCCAGCTGCTGTTCATATTGACTTTGTGGTGCTGGGTGTATGCTTTGGAGACCGGGCTCTTGGCTTGGGGGCAAGCAGGAAACAGCAGAGTCACCCTCCTTTCTGCCCCTTCAGCCCACGGCTGTGGCCGAGGTCCTTAACATAGGTCCCAGAAAACCCCCTTCACTCCTCGGCCGTCCCGTCAGATTCCTGAAAGCTGCCTCCTGGGATTGAGGCCCCGCCAAGTTCTGGAGAATCGAACAAGGACCCCCAGATGGTGAAAGGCACAGGGGGAAGGCTGAGGACCCCTTGCTCGGCCCTGTGAATTGCTCGAGAATGAATCGTGTCGAGCGGGGCCACACAGTGGGGCTGCCGCGTCCGCGGGGCGGCAGGGAGCTCGTTTAGAGGGAGGCTTGGCCGGATGCCACCACGTCTCCTCTGGTGGCCCAGGCTCTCTGCATTCCCCAGAGACTTAGGTCCTGCCCTGTCTCTGTTGGCCAGGGAGACTTAGAGGAAAGGCCCAGCGCGGCCCGTCCTGTGAGACCTTGTGTACCTTCCGGACTTCGGAGCGCAGTCGTACACATCTGCCCTGTGGCTTTCCCCTGTAGCTCTCTGAGGTCAGCCGTGCAGATGCGACGTGACCCGGGTCACACTCCGCCAGCACCGTGCGTGGAGTTCTGGCTCGCGCGCCCCCTGCTCTTCCTGTCCAGGCTTCTGGAAATGCTGTTGTTGAAAATTGTTATTTTGCAGGTGACATTGTTCCGGTTTCCTCCTACTCAATTCTAATGAGATGTTCAGAACCAGTTAGGGTGCGCGGCATAGACGAGGTGGGGTTTCTGTGTGTGAAGCTCTGTCACATTCTTAAGTCACTTTTCACTATGGGATCATTAAAGCACCCAGTACCCACTGAAAGGCACGTCTAAAAGAAACTTTTCTCTGATTTTTCAGATTGACCAGTGAGAGAGGGAGAGAGAAACCTACAGATTACGAACCTGTCAGTGTCTAGAAACAAATAACTTTTCCATGATTGTTTGGGTTTTTTTTTTAAGTTGTTTATTTTGAGAGAGAGAGAGAGTCAAGTGGGAAGAAGCAGAGAGAGAGAGAGGGAGACAGAGAATCCAAAGCAGGCCCTGCACTGAGCCCTCAGCACAGAGCCTGATGTGGGGCTTGAACTCATGAACCATGAGATCATGACCTGAGCTGAACCCGAGAGTGGGACTCAGCTGGCACCTCCCAGGTGCCCTTCCACAATTGCCTTTTTTTTTTTTTAGCTTTTATTTATTTTTGAGAGACAGAGACAGAGCATGAATGGGGGAGGGGCAGAGAGAGAAGGAGACACAGAATCTGAAGCAGGCTCCAGGCTCTGAGCTGTCAGCACAGAGCCTGATGTGGGGCTTGAACCCATGGATCATGAGATCATGACCTGAGCTGAAGTCGGATGCTTGACCAACTGAGCCACCCAGGCACCTCCACAGTTGCTTTTAAAATGCTTTACCCAGGGCACCTGGGTGGCTCAGTCGTTTGAGCCTCCAACTCTTGATTTTAGCTCAGGTTATGATCTAAGAGTTTTGGGATCAAGGTCTGCGCTGAGTGTGGAGCCTGCTTGAGGTTCATTCTCCCCCTCTCTCTCCCCCTCTCCCCCTCTCTCTCCTTCTCCCTCTCTCCTCCCCCCTCTCCTTCTCCCTCTCTCCTCCCCTACCTCTCCTTCTCCCACACATTTTCCCCTCCTCCCCCAAAAATAAGAAAACTAAAGATTAAATATACTTTGCCCAGAACAAAGACTCTCTAGGTGATGACATCTATGAATCCAGTTTTGTTCCGTGTATTCAGGATTCCTTTCTCCAGAACCTCCTCTAATGCCAGCCAGGGTCATAGGGCGGGAAGTGCAGGACGGAACTGGCACAGCCCCTGACTGCCAGCTTAGCGCCCGCGGAGGGACGAGGACAGCAGAGCTGGTCGTTCCGTCAGCGGGATGAGGTCTGGCGACACAGAAGAAAGTGGCACGTGGCCCCACGTGGTCGGGTGTCGGGTGTTCCCAGTTTCAAGGTGGTCAGAGACTTGCCCTCAGGGAGAGACAGGCCGCAGGCAGAGGCGGGCGTGCGGGAGCCGGCCTGTCCCTGGAACCGTCTGTAGTTGGGACCAGTCGAGGCAGCAGGGACTGTCCGAACACCGAACTGATGGCCTTTTGTCGAGATGTCACGGGAGCCGCAGCCGCCCTTTAGTCCCTGCCGGGGCTCGCGAGGACTCCTGGGGCGGGGCAGTCACCCCCTCGCAGGTGTGGCAACAGGCTCAGGCAGCCCAGTGGTCAGCGGCACGGTCATGGCTCCCCTCGGGGCCTACTGGACCCAGACCCCGTGCACTTCCTGTCACCCTGGGCCGGCCTCCTCCCACGTGAGGGAGACACAGCCCAGGGACCGCCTGTGCTCCCCGCTCCCTGCCAGCGGCCCCCGGCCTCTCTCCTGTCCCCGTCAGGCTGAGAACACTGCACAAGCCTGGGGGGTGGCGCGAGAGGGACGGAGCCGCACAGAGCCGTGAGGACGGTGTCACCCCGCTCGGAGCGGAGAGGGTGGCACGTGTCTTTACCCTGACTCCCCGTCTTCCCAGTAACTCGTTCGTTGTTCAGTGGAATTCTGGTTTTGAAGGGCTGAAGAAGTATTTTGTGTTTTTTAATTTTTATTGTCTTTAACATTTATTTATTTTTGAGAGACAGAGTGTGAGCAGGGGAGGGCAGAGACAGGGGGAGACACAGAATCGGAAGCAGGCTCCAGGCTCTGAGCTGTCACAACCCAGAGCCTGATGCGGGGCTCGAACTCACGAAGCGCGAGCTCATGACCTGAGCCGACTTTGGTGCCCCTGAAGTATTTTAAAACAGGATTACTCTCCTTCTGTGCCTGAATGGGGGTAGCGCCATTTATTGTCAGAAGCCCTGTGCAGATACCACCTGCTAGCTCCGTAACCAGGGGCCAGTGACTTGTGGGAGTTCTGGGAAGAGTTTTAGATGCTTACCCTGAGGGACCGGAGAAAGGTCGGTAAGATGGTGTGTATGAAGCGCCGTTTCAGAGTGCTTCCGCAAAGGCCTCACCGCACCCACTCACACTTCATTGATCAGAACCTGGTCACATGCCCACCCGAAACTCTGTTAACGAGGAAGAACCAGTCATGGGGCCGCTAGCGGTCCTTGCTGCACCGACATCTGGGAGAAGCCGTCTCTCTTATTCCTCGGTCAGCCAATTTTTAAATGTTTTGATGAAAACTTTCAAACATTTGCAAAGAAAACAGCAGTATAATGAAGCCCCACCGCATGGCTCCGCGGTTGTCCGCTCTCGGGCCGTCTTGTTCCTTCTGTTCCTCTCTGCCTGTTCCCCAGGACCGCAGACATCCCGTCGTTCCTTCCAGAAGGCCTGAGCACGGAGCTCGAGGGCCCGGGAGGAAATACGCAGAGCCTCTCAGGCTGCCTCCCTTCTCTGGTCTCTGTTTCATGGTCTTCGTCGATCGCCTGATTACTTATTTATTTATTTTTATTTTTTATTTACTTATTTATTTTTACAAAGAATTCGCACCTCCAGGGCCTTACAGAAAGCAAGCCCTGGGCGGGATGTGGGTGCAGGCAGGTGTGGTTTTCTGTTCTCAAACAGCCCGGGGGCCAAAGAAAGCCTGTACACTTCTCAGTCCGTTAGCGTGGGCTGAAGGTCCCTCTTCTCTGTGTGTTTGTCCTTGCAACCCACTGTGTCTTTAGGAAGGGTCAGCGCTGCTGCAGGTCTCCCACGTCCTGGGTCGTGCCGACATGGGAGCGGTGTTTTCTAGTACGTTCCTCTCTCCTTGAATTTCCTGTGAAACTAGAGGCTGAATTGGATGCAGGTTTTTGCATTTCGAATGCCCCCTCGGTGCCGCCCTGCACTCCATCAAGAGGTACCTTCCCCATTTTTTTTGTTTTGTTTTTAATTTTTTTTAAGTTTATTTATCAATTTTTGAGGGAGAGAGAATGAGCGTGAGTAGGGAAGGAGCAGAGAGAGACGATCTGACGCAGGCTCAGCCCAGAGCTCTGACACGGGGCTCAGTCTCATGAACCGTGAGATCACGACCTGAGCCGAAGTCAGATTCAAGCGGCAGAGCCGCCCCGGCGTCCCCGCTCTCTGACATTAGTCCGTCTGTGACTTTGCCTGGATCCGTTCACTGATCGGGAGGTGCAGAGCGACGACTTCCTAACGTTCGTGCCCTTCTCCCACTGCCCGTCAGCTCACGGCTGTCCCGAGTGGTCGTTCCGAAGGGAGAGGCAGGATCAGGGCTTAATCCTTCCTTTATCCACCAGTTTTCAAAGTAACACGTGTTTCCTAGCACCCTCTACCACGACCAGTGGGTTGAGCTTTTTAAAATACCATTTTGAACTCATGGATTCACACGTGCTGGCCATGCCCCCGTCCCCCACGCTCAACACTCTGCCCGTCTTTGCCACTGCAGAGTTCCCTGTGACACGACCCTAGAAGTCTTTGACGGTTTTCGCCGTAGTTGTCCTGGTGTGAAAATCGGTTCCGGGCTTTTATGGTCTGATGGTTGTTTTGTTCGGGGTGGCGGGAGTGGTGATAAACAGCCTTATTGAGCTGTACTTTCCGTACTGTGTAATTCACTCACTTAAAATATATGCAGTGATTTTTTTTTTTTTTTACTGTATTCGCAGACGCGTACAGCCATCACCACGGTCCGTTTAGAACGTTCCCACCACCCTTCAGAAAGTAACTGTCTGCCCTTCGTGTTCTCCCCTCCCCCCATTTCTTTCCATTCCCCCCACCAGCCTTAGGCAGCCTGACGTCTATAGATTTGCATATTCTAGACATTTCATATAAAAGGAGTCGTGTACTCTGTGGCCTTTTGTGACCAGCTCCGGTCACTTCGTGTCACGGTTTCAGAGTTCACGCGTGCTATAGCATGTTATCGGTACATCCTTTCTTTTTATTGCCAAGTAACATTCCACTGTGTGGACAGACCACGTGACGTTGTTTTCTTGCGGACATGTGGACATCTGAGTTCCCGCCTTTTGGCACCTCTGAGTAGTGTGCTGTGAACACTCCCGCACACAGTTCTCGGTGGTGCACGCGGGAGCACGGTTCCTGGGCCACAGAGGAGCTCTGGGCTCCATCCGGTGTTTTCTAAAGCAGCTCTATCACTTGGCATCCTCACCTGCGGTGGTGCGGCCTTCGGCTCCTCCGGCTTCTCCACGTCCCCCCTTCCCGCCGGTTCTTTCTGGGTGGGTGTGAAGTGGTTTCCATGCGCATTTCCCGGAGGCCGCATCATGTGCGGTCTCTCTGTGTGCTTACTGGCCGTGTGTGTATCTCCGGAAAAAAGTCTGTTTGCGCCCTTTGCCTGTTTTTTTAATGGGGTTTTCTTTCTATTATTGAGCTCCGAGGCACCGTGTAGGTTTCTCACCACAGAACTGGAACCGGCCAGTCCTTTAAGGAGCCCCGGTTCCCGTCGCTGGGCGGCGGCGCTTAGAGACCACGCTGAGGGCTGGCGTCCTCGGCGCTCCTGGGGGTCACGCGGTTGGTTTCTCGCAGACAGAACCGCATCTGGACTCTCTGCTAGCGCCTCCAGTGCACGGCCAGCGCCCCCGGGCTTTCCACTTAACCTCATCAGACTCGTGTCTGAATTTTTTTCCTCCCACGCTGAACCTGAGGCCTCCGGCTGTCGTGTCTTCAGTCCGTTTGAGGACAGACAGGCAGGGTCTTGTGGCTGGAGTGACGGCCCGCTGTTCACGGCGCTCACTGCGCAGGGCAGGGGGCCACTTCCTCTGCTCCGTGGCTGCCTCACCCCTCACTCTTTGTGTGGGGAGGCCCCTTCTTGTCACCTCAAAAATGCTAGAACCTCCGTGACTTCATTCTGCCGCTTCGGTACGGGAAGCTCCCCACTGGTGGCCTGCACCCAGTGTCCTTAGCAAAGGACTAGCTGATCGGGACAGGGGCTCTGTCATGGCCGGAACCCAGCGGCCTCGCGGGGCCAGAAAGTGACCGAGGTTGCACAGCGAGGGGCCGGGCTGAGGCTGGAGCAGGAGTGGCGGACCCTGCTCGGGGGACGGTGCGCTTCTCAGTTCAGGCGTGTGAGCCGGCCGCGACGAGGTGGCCGTGTGGCGGGGGCGGCGTGGCAGCCGGGCTTAGGAGCACTGCCCGCCGGCGCAGCTCGTAGGGAGCCCTTGCCTGGTGCGGCCCGTGTGCTCTCTGCCGGGCACGGGCTCCGTCCTAGCGCCAGGGAGCAGGCAGGAGCCCCACGGCTCCTACTGTGACTCGATGAAGGTCATCTAAGATCGGAGCATCTCTGCGATCGTTCTCAGGACGAATAAACCGAGCACGGAGATGAAGTATTACACCCTTAGAAAGGGCTTTTCCTCACACCCTTTGGCTTTTTGAAGATTGCTTCTCAGGGAACTGGTGGTCGTCTGGTTTACCTCGCCGGCTGTGGACCCCGTCTGGTGTCACGCTCCTCAGTCTTTTCACACCTGCCTCGAGAGGGCTGGAAAGTCTGACCTCCCTCCCGGAAGCGCTGCCTCTAGTGGGAGTCGGGCTCTTGCCCGTTACAGACGGTCAGCCGGGTGAGATCAAGGTTGTTGGCGGAGCAGCCAGACATGCGCACCTTCCAGAGGCTCTCTTCCGTCTCCCCGTTGGGCCGGAAGGCTGGTAGGGGTGGGAAAGCTGCCTGCCCCTCCGACGCCCTCCGCGCGCCACGGCCGGCACGCCGGCGGAAGCGGGAGTCGCTGCGATCACGCCATTGTCTTGGAGTTCGGGTGCACGCTTGACTTATGTGCCCCTCGTTCCGTGACCCCCTGCGCCATTGCCCAGCTGCCCCTCCAGAGAGATGGCATTCTAATTATAATTGCTCATGAATCAAGGAAGAATTCGTGGAATTTCTCTCTACGGCAGCAGATGCAAGAACGCATACTTCTGTCTGTTCTTCCGTCCTGCTGGTGGAAGAGAGTGAATGTGAACGTGGGGTTTCCGGGACGTGCGTGGTCGGGCCCTCTGACCCCTCTGATACAGCAATGCTCATCTGTGTAGCCCCCTGGCCAGCCGCCTCTCCCACCTCCCACCACCTGCTCTCTCTCCTAAGCCTGTCATCTGTCTCCCGTTTTTCTGTCTCGGCCTGTCCGTGATCACCAGCCAGGCAGCTAGTCTCTAAATGTCCGTGAGATTTTAGTTAACTTCTAAGTTGTGAGAACAGGAGCATATGAACGTTCTCCTTTCTTTGACTCGTACTTGACTCTTAGGGATCTCACTTCTCTGTGTGTCTCCAAGAACAGGCACCGGCTGTCCTGCAGGGTGGGGAAGGGGAGGGGTGATGCTCATTCCGGCTGTACTGAGCAGGCCTTTGGTTGTGTTTTCCCTTTTTAGGTAGCGTTTCAGAAGTAATTCATAAAGTTCATTGTAGAAAATTTACAAAACTCAAACAAAAGCAAGAAAATTAGGGGTGTTTCATAGCTATACTTTTTTTGTAGACATGTATTCTTGTTTCCATTACAAAGAATTTTTTTTAGTGTTTTTTTATTTTAGAGAGAGAGAGCATGAGCTGGTGAGAGGCTGAGAGAGAGGGAGCCCACAAACTGTGAGATCAGGACCTGAGCCAAAGTCGGATGCTTAACCAGCTGAGCCACCCAGGGGCCCCTTCTGGTTTCCATTTTATTTCCAAAGCATACTGTATGTAAGCCAGTGTACCCCCTGGAGCTGTTTTCCACCTGACAGTGTATGCTGTTTTCTTTCCATTTCATCATATATTCTCATGAATTTTTCATTGGCAGTGTAACGGCCTCCTGTTTGGTGCTGTCATGATTTACATGATCTGCGTCTCGTATTACTGCTTAATTATGGAGCATTGAGTGGTCCAGTTTGATCTGTTACATATAAAGCTGTGATGACCATTCTTTGCAGCTTATTGTTTGCATATATCCATGACATTTTCTTTGGGAGAAATTTTTTTTATGTTTATTTTTGAGAGAGAGAAAGAGACAGAGTACAACTGGGGGAGGGGCAGAGACAGAGGGAGACTCCAGGCTCTGAGCTGACAGCACAGAGCCCGATGCGGGGCTTGAGCCCAGGAGCCATGAGATGGTGACCTGAGCCGAATCAGATGCTCAACTGACCGAGCCCCCCCCCCCCCACGCTCCGGCGCCCCTCCGTGGGCTAAATTCTTATAAAAAGAATACAGAGATTAAATTTTGACACCTACTGACCAATCATCTTCTAAAAAGGCTGTTCTCAAAGCACTACTCCACCCACCGTGTCTGGAAGGTTCTGTTTTATTACCATCAAACCTGGAGAGTCTCTGATGATTACTGAACACTGATGTTTACGTTTGGGAGTTTCATCTTTGGTATTAGTTTTGGTGTGTTCTCCTTTCTCTAGTTTCATGCCTCTGCAAGAACCCTTGCTCTAGGGAGGGTGCTAGCCCTGCCGCAGCGAGTGTGTTGTGACTCCAGTGTGCAGCATTTTGAGTTTGGAGAGGCTTTCCAGCCTCACTTAGGGGCATGTTGATGTTGCCCACTTAGGCCCGTGGCCGCCTCCTCTGTAACCGCAGAAATGGATATTCACACTGAAGGACTGAACTACTCCCCTGCCCGCCCCCAGACACAAGCAGGTCTTACCCAGATGTCCATCGAGAGGAGAACGAATAGAGAAATGTAGGTTTGTGCACACACTGGACTGTAACTCAGCAGCAGGAAGGAACAGATTACTCGTGCGCACAAAATCCTGGATGGTGATACTGAGCAGCAGAAGAGGAGCCAAATAGAGACAGAGTAGGGTGGGTTGGTGGGTGCCTGGAGCTGTGGGTGCTGGGGAAGGAGGAAGGGCTGGCAATGGGGAGCAGAAGTAGGAGAAGTCACAGGGCCGAGGGCAGCTCAGCTGTGAGCTGACAAGAAACCATCGGGCTGGCTTTTACGGCATGTGAGTTAGATACCCACAGAGCTGCTCAGAAAAGGTGGATGCACGGGGCGCCTGGGCGGCTCAGTCGGTTAAGCGTCAGACGTCGGCTCAGGTCACGAATTTGTGGTTTGTGGGTTTGAGCCTCGCATCGGGCTCTGTGCTGACAGCTCGGGGTCTGGAGCTGCTTTGGAGTCTGTGCCTCCCCCTCTCCCTGTGCTCCTCCCCTGCTCACACTCTCTCTCTCTCTCAAAACTAAATAAAGATTTTTAAATAAATTTTTTTAAAGAAGATGGATGCAAGAGACTACATACTGTAACGGTCCCATCTATTTCAAGTTCTGGGAAATGTAATCTACGAAATAGAAGTAAAACCACGGTTGGGGTGGAGCAGAGGCGCCGGGGAGAGTGGCGGAAATGTTCAGTGTTTTTTGAGTGGTGCTTACATGGGTATTTGTGATTGTCAGACCCCATCAGACTGGGGGAAATTGCATCCTAATTGAGAAAAAAAAACAAACAAACAAGTAGGCTCTGATCTTTTCTTTTTCTTTTTAAAAAATATATTTTCCAAAGTCATGTCTCTGCCAGGTGGTAGGCCATTAACTGTCCGTTGACCGAGATGCCAGCCAGTCATGCCGCACCAGCTGCCGCCGCGCCCAGGGCCGCCTCGCCCTCCCCACCCTGGAGGCTCCGTAGCGTAGGCAGCGCCCCGCACGTTATCTGATGTAACTGAATGGCTTTCAGGAACTGAAGAGTGGCTCTCCCCCCACACACTGGCCAGGAAGCCGTTCCTCTGAAATGTCATTTCTGTATTAAACTCAGTCATTTTGAGACAGCGGCCTTTGTCATTTCCCCCTGCCAGGAGGAAGTACCTTTATGTACCTTGAAACTTCTCAACACGCTCTGAAGGTACTTTTGGGGGGCAGGGGACATTTTGGGAAGTTGTGCAGATTGTCTGAATCACACAGCCCTTGGTTCACGGTGTGCGGGGATCCACAGGCACAGAGAGAGGCTGGGCGGACGACAAACAGCTGACCCGCCTCGTGGTGAGGACCGAGCGGCGAGGGGCTGCCTTAGCGCCTCATGGCTTCTCTCTTGTGTGGGCACAGGAGCTGGTCAGACTCACCATCGAGAAGCAGGGGCATCCGTCTCCAACCAGCCCAGTGAAACCCAGTTCCCCAGCCTGCAGACCCGACGGGTGAGTTCCGACTAAACCCTCCAGCCACTGGTCCCTCGGGCCTCTCCTTGGGAGAGAACGGGAGCCCCCTCAGGCAGGCCGCTGGGGGCTGGGTTCCTGTTTCAGCGGCGGCCGGCTGGGTGCCTGTATGGCTTTAAAGCGTGTCCAGCTCGCCCACGGTTTGAAGTAGTGCCTGATCTCAGGGTTAGCAGTCAGTGTGACTCGTTCTCAGGATGCCACGTGAGCGTGCGCGTGACCCACACCTGAGCCACTTCCCTTCATCATTGCAAAGAACTTGGAAGACTTGGGTTTTGGGGTTTTGGCTTGAGAACATTGAGCTTCATCAAGAAGGTAAACTGAGGGGACAGTTTTAAGGCCTTTGCAACCATTTCTGCTACAAGCCCCTAGTAAAAATAGAAAACGTAATAATGAGCATTTAGGGAGCCTTTAGATCATGTCTTCTGAGGTTTCCTCTTACAGACAAGGAAACAGATGTGGTCGGGGGCCTTGGCCAAACCCCTGATCAAACCAGACCTGAAACCCCATCTGAGCCCTGGAGCTCCAGGCCCAATGTCCAGGGCTCCTGCTCCTCGGCCCGGCACCCCGCCTCAGTCCCATGCCCTGGTCACGCCCTGCCCCGCCCAGACCTGCGTGTGCCCTGTAACTGCCTGTAATCCCAGGTTCTTCTCACCCTCCAGCCAGTCTGAGGTCCCCCTGACAGACCGGGAGATGGAGATTCTGAACAAGACAAGTGGCTTGTCCCAGTCGGCTGAGCTGCCTCCAGACTCCACGGATGAAGAGGTCGCGCCCCCCAAGCCCCCCTTACCTGGCATCCGGGTGGTTGATAATAGGTAATTTTTTATTTTTCTGGCACCCTCTTCTATTTATGGTATAATCTGGTGAATGGACGGGTAGATGAACCAAAAGGGAGACGGTGCCATTAGGGTAAGAACTCGGGACCCAGCCCCTCAGTCTTCAGGAGCCTTGGCATCATGAGTGTCCCTGGAAGGATCATCTGCAGAGGACGTGAGCCCGGCCCAGGCGCCTGCCCTGGCCACACGCTCCCGGGAGCTCCCAGGGGCCTGCCTCTTAGCCTTCGTCAACATATTCTGGAAGGAGAAGAAAAGATGGTTCTGAGTCTCGGTTTTTGGGCATTAATAGGTTTTCTTTTGGCATCAGTGGAGTAGGGCAGGAATTGAAAGTGTGAAAAGTAGGTGTGAAGTGTCTGATAATGAGAGAATCCCACATTCTTACCCTGATTCCTTTTTACTTTCTTTTATTTATTTTTTTTTAATGTTTATTTGTTTGGAGAGAGAGAAAGCATGCAAGTGGGGGAGGTGCAGAGAGAGGGAGGGAGACACAGGATCTGAAGCAGCTCCAGGCTCTGAGCTGTCAGCACAGAGCCCGATTGGGGCTCCAGCTCACAAATCGAGAGATCATGCCCTGAGCCGAACGAAGTCAGACGCTTAACCGATTGAGCCACCCAGCCCCCCCCCCCCCCC
Organism: Mungos mungo; assembly: GCA_004023785.1. Classification (NCBI taxonomy): domain Eukaryota; kingdom Metazoa; phylum Chordata; class Mammalia; order Carnivora; family Herpestidae; genus Mungos; species Mungos mungo. The sequence goes on from PISW01002879.1 coordinate 42,061, forward strand.
CCCCCCCCCGCCCATTCCTTTTTAAAGAGCTTCCGTTTTGGTTATTTGGTTTGATAGGATTTCTTAATCTGTTTCAGTCCTCCACCGGCGTTGCCACCGAAGAAAAGACAGTCTGCTCCATCCCCGACCCGAGTGGCTGTCGTGGCCCCCATGAGTCGGGCCACCAGTGGTTCCAGTTTGCCCGTTGGAATTAATAGGCAGGTAATGTCGCCCCGTCTGGAAAGGCAGAGGAGGCTCTGGGGGTGGGGATCTGGCCCCTGCAGCGAGTCCGGCCCCTGGCAGTGGGAGGACCACTCCTCCTCTGCACCGGACCGCAGGGCGTGTGGAAGTCCCCACGGGGGGCAAGGGGCTGGAGCTGAGGAGTGTCTCCTAAGGACACCGAGCCTGGCCCCGGGGCCCTCGCTGGCCACACGCTCCCGGCGCTCGTGAAGGCCCCTTTCTCAGAAATCACAGACGCGCCTTGTTAGTGCCTAACATCAGAGACGGGCCGTTCCAGCCGGGTTCTGAGCTTGGCAGTCTCCCTCTCCACGTCCGCATGCTCATCCCTCTCCCCTGGCCTCCGCCACCACTTCTCAGCAGTGACTGGGGCCTGGTTTCGTTTCTCGCACCAGGACTTTGACGTGGACTGTCACACGCAGAGGCGGCTGTCGGGCGGCAGCCACTCGTACGGCGGGGAGTCGCCGCGCCTGTCCCCCTGCAGCAGCATGGGCAAGCTCAGCAAGTCGGATGAGCAGCTGTCCTCCCTGGACAGGGACAGCGGGCAGTGCTCCCGGAACACAAGCTGTGAAACACTAGGTGGGCCCGGCGTCTCTGTCCCCTCTCCTGTCTTGTCGCTCCTTGGGGGCCGCTCTGAGGTCATACGGCGATGCCGGGCGTTGTTCTTCGACCCTGATCTGTTTCTTCAGCTGCACGATGAGGACACCAGTATCCGTCTGTCTCCAGGAGCTTGGGTTTAAGTGAAGTAACCGTGTGAACCCACGTAGGAGAGTCTCAGATGGTGGCTGTCACTGTGGCTAATCTGTCAGCGTGGCCTTTGACTCCCGTTGCCAAAGTTAGGAGCCGTCTGTGCCCAGAGCTAGAGATGAAGGGGCGAGCCCCTGACGGCTTTGGACAGAGGGTGAGGGCAAATGAGCAGCCCGTGCTGACCTCCTGGCGGTGCTGAGCGCATGCCGCGGGGTCGGAGGAGAGTCCGAAAGGCAGCTTGGCGGGAGGTGCCAAGAGCGTGAAGCTGTTCGTGTCCCGTGAGCTGGACGTTTCACTTTGAGAGTTTACCTTAACATAATCAGGAATTTATAGCAAGATTTCTTCTTTTTTTTAATGTTTGTTTATTTTGAGAGAGAGAGAGCTCGAGTGGGGAAGGGGCAGAGAGAGGGAGAGAGAATCCCAAGCAGACTCTGAGCCATCAGCACAGAGCCCGACGCAGGGCTCAATCTCTGGAACCATGAGGTCATGACCCGAGCTGAAATCAAAAGTCAGACGCTTAACTCACTAAGCCATCCAGGTGCCTATAAGCAAGATTTACCCCAGGACGTTAATCCCAGTATCACTGGGATTAGTAGTAGACGGAGGCAATCCAACTACTCAGTGGTAGGAAATCTGATGAATTGTCCTACGTCTGCTCGGTGGAGTGATATATCGCTTTGTGAAATCTGATTAATGGCCAAAATCCAAGACTACTGACATAGTATTTTCTCAGTTGGGTGTTTTAAAAAAAAAAAAACAAATCCTGGGGCGCGGAAAAAAGAGTTTTAAGGAAATACATCAATTTGTAAGCAGATGATAGTTAAGTTAATGGGATCGTGGATGATTTTTATTTTCTTAATTTGGTTTCTTTTTTGCCACATTTCCTACGGTGGTCACGCATTTTTCTTTTTCTTTTTCTTTTTTTTTTTTTAACATTTTTATTTATTTTTGAGAGACAGAGCACAAGCAAGGGAGGGAGACACAGAATCCGAAGCAGGCTCCAGGCTCCGAGCTGTCAGCCCAGAGCCCAATGCGGGGCTCAAACCCACCAACCATGAGATTGAGACCTGAGCCGAAGTCGGAGGCCCAATCGACTGAGCCCCTTGGGTGCCCTGGTTTTTTTTTTTTTCTCTCTTTTTTAAGTAAGAAATTCAGACGATACAGAAAAATATAAAGAACAGGGTCGCGAGCAGCCGTATTCCCACTTGGGTTTACTTCTGTAAGCAGGGAGGAAAGCAAGGCACGCAAGACCAAGTGCAGAGACGCGACGGGGATGAGCGGGGTCGGGCGAAGGGGAGGCTGGAGGTGGTTCTCCGCGGGGCCTGCGGCTAACGTGCTTCCTGTTGCGAACGCAGATCACTATGACCCCGACTACGAATTCCTCCAGCAAGACCTCTCTAACGCAGACCAGATACCTCAGCAAGTGGCCTGTCACCTTAGCCCGTTGCCGGAGTCCTTGGGAGAGTCCGGGCCTCCGTTCCTCGGCCATCCCTTCCAGCCGCCTCCCGGCCCTGGTGGCTGTCCGCAGCCCGAGGGGCCCCCGGCTGCAGGGCCGCAGACGGACACGCCGCCCGCGCTGCCCGAGAAGAAGCGCCGGAGCGCGGCCTCCCAGACGGCCGACGGCTCGGGCTGCAGGGCTTCCTACGAGCGCCACCCCTCGCAGTACGACAACATCTCCGAGGACGACCTCCAGAACCCGGCCGCCGCCCCGCCCGGCCCCTTCACGCCCTTTGCTGCTATTCTCCCCTTTCAGCAAGGAGGGTCCTCGGCCTCTGTCGAGTTTTTGGGCGATTTCACTGTTCCTGAACCATCAGGCGACCCCGAAAAACCGCCACCTCTACCGGAGAAGAAAAACAAGCACAGTAAGCTCTGTCCCGCTCTGCAGGAAGTGCGCTCTGTCTTCTAGAAGGGGGCGTGTTTACTGACGCGTCAGGCCGCCATCAACCCGGTGGCCTCATGATTTCAGAAAAGATAGGGCCTGCGGCCCGTGGACACTTCCGGGGCCTTGTCTTGTCGGCGTTGGTGATGGTTTTCGAGCTCACCACGCCCCCAGAGGGGTTTTCTGAGGATGCCCGAAAGCGTGCGCGGTTGCTGTTTAGAGAGGTTCCGGGTACCCCCTGTCTTCCGTTTGCAGCCGTGAAATGTCACGTGATGGCTTGGGATCGGAGGGCGCCTAGTTGCACTTGCTGAGGACGTTTCTTAGAACACATATTTTTAATCATACGATGTTATTAGGGCCCAGGGATAGAGCTGAAATTTTAGGCTTTTGTGTTTTCCACCTGTAAAGTTGCCATCAGATTCCTGAGCAGAGGTCTACTGGAGATTGGTTTTCTGTTAGTTCCCGTAGTGGCTCCCCATTGCCGGGCGCTCCGCCCTCCCCCTCTCCCCGCTAGGGAGGCTCTGCTTGGCCCATCTGGGCACTGGCTGCCACCGTTCGGACGTGTGTGTGCTCCCGAATTCCCCAGCCTCGGTCGAAGCATCTAGCGGAGAACTTCCGCCTACTAGGACCTGAATCTCCCTTCCAAGTTCCCAGATGAGAGCATCTGATTGGCCCCAGTAGAATGGGGCCCACTCTCAAAGAAGGGGAGACCTGGCCCGGTGAAACGCACCAAGGACGGCCCTGAGGACAGCCGGATGGGCCTCGGTGCCCAGCTCCATGCTGGGTGTCATCCAGCTTGGGTCACAGCCTGGGTGGAATGGTCCCCCCGCTGGAGGGAGAGCTGCCTGTGCAGGGCCGATGATGTCCCTCCCGTCTTGTCGTCCCTCAGGAGGGGGCAGGGCACTGCTGGCGCGAGTCACCAGTGGCAGTGCCAGCAATGTCTCCCTCTACACGGGCGGGTGGCCCTTCCCCTCCACCCACCTTACCGTGACTTGAGCGGTGTGCCATCCTGGCCTCACACCTTTTCCTTCCCATTCCTTCCCTTCCCCTTCCCCTCTACTTCCTTTCCCCTTCCCTTTCCGCTTCCCCTTCCCCTATCCAAACCCAGAACACAGGGTAGGATTGCATCCGTGCCAACCACAGCACACGTGTGGTGCCTGGCCGTGGAGCCAGGGCCTCGTCTCCTCCGCTCCGAGAGCAGGCCAGGGCGTGCAGGGGCTGCAGGGAGGAGGAGGAGAGGGGGAGTCATGCCCTTGCCTTTCCAACAGCCTCAGGTCTCCGGTGACTGAAAATACCTTGGGGTAATTTAGATCTGTTTTTGGGCTTTATTTCTTCCATCAGTGTCTGTAGCACTTGTGCCTGCAAACCTTGAAAAACTACTAAGAGCTTACGGGTGGCATACTCTGGGCTAAACCTTCCCACACCTTCGTATTTAGTCCTCACACCTGGTCAGGCAGGGATATCGGTGCCCGTGTGGCAGATGAAGACACAGGAGCACGAGGGAACTAAGCCCTGCCGGGGTCTCCTGCGAGCAGGTGGCGGATGTGGGCTACCGAGCAGGCCTGAGTTTTCCCAGCGCGGCGCGCCGCCTCCCACACTAAGAAGGAAGGGGCCCGGCCCTCCTTTGCGGAGACCATACGGGTTTCAGTAGTAGCCCCAGGCAGCTGGGAGTCACTTTCGTGCCCTGTGCAAGGACCCCAAACTTGAGGCACAGCCTCATCTCCAGGCCGCTTCTCCGCGCCTGAGGGGCCCATGGGCAGCTCCAGGCTCTGCCCCCTGGTGGGAAAGTTGCTTTGAGAGAAAGGAGACCGACGTCATCCCTCGCATGCGTAACGCTGGACGGGCTTGTACACACACAGTCCCGGTGTCACGGTGTCCTCCTCCTTTGGATGGCTCTGACGTCCTTAAGGTCCTCAGCCTTGCGCCCACAGGCTTCCTTACCGGTGCCCTGGGGGCCTGCAGGGAGTGCCAGCCTGTGGGCGTTCCATGATGCTGCCCGCTCCTTCTCTGAGCCCTTGGGCTGCCTTTGAAACGGACCCCTTTTCTTATTCCTTGACAGTCAGGAGCCCCACTCCTCTGCTCTGCTTGGCTAGCTGGTCTCTGCAGGGACCCATCAGTTCAGGTCTTCCTGAAGCTTCCCGTTTGAGTCCCTGCCAAAGAGGGTCGCGTGCCGTCTTTGTAGGGAGGACTCGTAGGCGTGCGGGGTCCCCTTCAGAGTCTTCTTCTGGGACCTCGCGGTGTCGGTGCTGCGTGGAGGGAGAGCCTCACGGGCCCGGGGGACGGTGAGCTGCACTCGAGGCAGCAGTGCCCTCCGGGCGAGGCTGCCTTGGCCTGCTCGTGTTTTACAGCCGCCCCCACCCGGCGCATGTCGGCGCGAGGACCCTCATTCTGATTCTTTCAAGTAACGTAGGTGATGCTGAATCCCCCTTCAGTGCAGGACATCAGAACTCCCTAGAGAACCGCATTTCCTGTCCACCCTCGATGTAGAGGCTGTGTGAAGATACAGGATTAAGCCCTGAAAAATTGTCCTGGCCACTTTTTCTTGGGGTCTAGCACGTGCTCATGGCACCTGTGCCGTGACCCAAGAGGACAGCGCCCAGCTCCAGACCGTGCCTCTGCTGGCGGCCCTGTGCCTGCCACACACGCACCGGAGTCCTCTTGCCTCCGAACTCGGGCCCTTTTCCTTCCCAGCCGCCGTCGTCACCAGCCCCCCCCAGCGCGTGCACCACGGACGCTGGTCGGCCCTCATCCCCAGCTCATGAATCAAGGAGGCGTAAGAGCGCCTGCCCTTCCCCCAGGGGCCTGTTGGTGTCCACCGGGCAGTCCCTGCGCTCAGCTTCCTCCACTGCTGAGAGAGCGGGAAAGGCAGCGCTGCCTCCCAGGCCGACCTTGACCCAGACCTCCCCCTGGGGAGAGTCCAGTGCAGGTTCTAGTCCCAGAGAGATGGGGGTCGGAGAAGGCCTTCATGAGGATGCCGGAGGGCTGGACACAGGCCTGCACTGTCCCTCTCCCCGAACCTGTGGAGTCTCCAGAAGGACCTGGCTCTGGAGGTGGGGCGATCCGATCACCCCAAAAGTGAGGAGTGAGGCGCACACCAATGCTCCCACACGAGGGCTAAGGACTCGGCGCCCGCCTCAGGAAAGGGTGCCTGCGAGGATGGGTCCCTGAGACGTCTCGCCTCCCCATGTGGTGTCCCTGCGCCGCTGGGAGGCGGCCCTTCGGCACCAGGTGGCAGGTGGCAAGGGCTGGGGTTCCCGAAAAGATGTTTAGGGAGGAGGGGGCGCCCGTGTTGGAACTCAAGCACGTCTTTTTTCGCCGTGTGTGTCTCCCCTGAGGGCGTTCTGTAGCCTCTCAGCCGGAAGGGGAGGGTGGACCATAGTGGCTCGCTCTTCTTGCTTCCCCAGTGGGTGCCGTACAAGACCCACCCCGGGGCCGTCGCTGGTTCAGCGGGGCTCGTGGTAGGGGCAGAGGCCGTGTGCTGCATCCAGTCCGTCCTGCAGAGACGCTGCGGCAGGGCTCAGGGCCTGCCCTCCAGGGGCTTCAGCTCTTGAGCGAGAGGCAGCGAATCCTGTTGCATCTGCCTTAAAAGTATATCCTGCATCAAAGCGCTCTCCCCACCCCCACCCACACCGCAGTCCTCCACCTGAGCGACCCCAGGGGTCCCGGGGCTGTTGTCTCTAGACAAAGCGGAGGCGAGGCGGGTAGCCCGGGAGCAAAGCTAGCAGAGCAGAGCACTCTGTTGGTTCTCGCCAGGCCAGTGGGGCGTCCTTGCCCCTTTCCGGCAGCCTCTCTGCTCATTGGACCCCCCCCTGCCCCCCCCCCACCCTGCTGCCCTGGTCCGGCCTTGGCCTTTGCCGCCCTGTAGGCTCGGTGCAGAAGTCCTTCTGGGGGGAGAGTAGGAACAGGGCCCGGAGACCCCCAGGCCTTGCCAGCAGGGAGGTGGGGGTCCTGATATGCTTTTTTAAAAAGAGGATTTATTTCTTAGAGCGCAGCAACACCGAGCGGGAAGTAGTTCAGGGGGTTCCCGCGCATCCCGGCCCCCACGAGCCTGGCCTCCCGCTGTCACTGGCTCCACCAGGGCCCCACACGGCAGTCACCCAGCCTGCAGGGTTGTGCCAGCGTCAGGCTGAGCCTCAGTTTACACAGGGCTCCCTCTTGTCTTGTTCCCGTAGCTTCTGACCTCTTGTAGTGCCTGCTGTCCCCCGGGGGGAGTCTCCCTCGCCCCCCCCGCAGGGCAGTGGGGGGGCATGCCCCCTCACCCCAGCCGGCCCTCTCTGTCCCGCAGTGCTGGCCTACATGCAGCTGCTGGAGGACTACTCAGAGCCGCAGCCGTCCATGTTCTACCAGACGCCGCAGAACGAGCACATCTACCAGCAGAAGAACAAGCTCCTCATGGAGGTGTATGGCTTCAGCGACTCGTTCAGCTCCGAGGCCCCGCAGGAGCTGGCCCCGCCCCCCGCGCTGCCCCCCAAGCAGCGGCAGCTGGTAAGCCCCCCTCGGCTCCCGGGGTGCCGTGCGCGCCAGCCACAGGCCGCTTTCACTTCCTCCAGACCAGCTCCCCGGCCGCTTCTGCTCCCCGGCCTCCCTGCCCGGGAGGGGCGGGGGCAGCGCCTTCCCTCCACGGCGGCCCCGCAGCCGGGCCTGGCTCGTCCGCAGAATGTCCGCTTTCTCTGCGGACGGTCTCTTGTATGTTTTCTCTCTTCTGTGGCTCCACTATAGACCTCCCAGAAAGGAGGGACTCCATCAAAGCACAGGGCACGGTCTGTGTACGGCCATCTGTGGGCTTGATTTACATAATGGCTTTGCTCCGCAGACTGGCTGCCGCCCCACCCCGGCCAGGGATGGCCCCGTGGAAACAAGCTCTATTGAAGCACGACGGCCTTAAACAGAGCCGTTCTGTGTTCCCGGCACGCCACCCCTCCTCCCCCCGAAAACCCTCGCGTGTGAGGCTTCCCTGTGGGGGACGCAGCCCAGGCCGGCACAGGAGGCGGGCAGTCCGGCGTGGGCAGCGCACGCGGTTCCGGGCAGGGCAGGGGTGTGCAAGCCCCGTCCCCCCTGCTGCCGGTGTCCTGACCGCGTGGCATGGACGGCGGTCAGCTCGTAGAGTCCGGGCATCCCATCCGGCCGTGCTTTCCAGGAGGAGGGCACCTCGGAAGGGGATTCTCGACGTGCTCAGAGCTGCACATGCCGCTCTGGTCACAGGCCGGCCAGGCTGGTGGTGTTTCCACCGCAGCGGTGACCGGCTAGCTGGCCATCTTCCGTCCATCGTGAGAGGACACGAGGGTGCTGCCCTGCCTTTGCTGGGAGGCAGCTGCTGACTGGACGACCAGGGTCCCCGGGTTACTCCCCAAGCCCCGCCCACAGGGTCCCCAAGCCTGCACTCAGTGCGTGCTGGGGCTGACCAGGCAGAGGCCCGCCCAGCCTCCTGGGAGACAGCCTGGCCTCGCAGAGGAAGGGCGCAGCCGCCCTGGGGTCCAGGCCTGCCACCATCCAGCCACGTCTCACGACGTAGACTCAGGGTCTCAGTTCTTCACCCACCCTGCCCACCCCCACGAGCACCCGAGTCTGCCCCAGCGTGAATCTAAGTTCCTCGGAAAATGTTTCAGAAAGGGATCTTTACCCTGGAAATAGAAATGCCTGCCCTTGGGACCCCTTAACCTAAAATGGTTGGTTGAGCAGCCAAACCAGATTTTGTGGAGCCCTGAGAGTCAGCCCCTCCTGCCGGCGTCCACGGGTGCCCCTTGGTCGCCCTCGGGCATCGTCCCTGCGCTGTGGAGCCCGCAGGCTTCGCACAGATCCCTAGTGAGCACACTTGGAATTAGGCCATCTGGGCGCACCCGCGGGGCCCCCCGTCACGCTGGCCTGGCAGTGGCGAGGGCCCAGGAGACGGGCAGACATTCCACTGAACGCCTCCATGTATCAGCACGGGGGCTTCTGTTTGGTTTCCCATGATCCTCTCCACAACCTTGGTCACCCCCTGTTAAGTAAACAGAGGCTGAGAAAGCCAGAGTGACTTAACTGGAGCCCACCCACTGCTGGAAGTAGAAGATTCAGGGACCAAGCCCAACTCTGGCCGAAGCCGGACCACCACATGTGACGTGCCCTGTCTCGCGTGCAGGTGCAGGGGCGATTTGAGCAGCAGAAACCGTAGCGATAACTGTACCCGTGAGCCCATGTGTGGTGTGGCAGGCACGGTTCTGAGTGCCTTACACATACACGGCCCTAGACGGCGTCTCCACGTTACAGATGACGAGCCTGAGGCTCAGAGAGCTTTAAATGATGCCCAAGGCCAAGCAGGTCACGAACGGTGAGGCCCAGGTTCAGAGCCGGGCGGCCTGGTCCCAGGAGTGCACACACTCCGCTGGCGCATAATAACTGCATGGGCTCCTTCCACCTTACAGCCACTTGCAGGGGTGCCACCTGTGTCGGTCCATCACAGGGAGGTGAAGGAGGGCACCCTCTCTTCCAGGGGGACTTTGCCTGGCATCTTTGACTCCTCAGCTGAGCCACGAAGCCATCCCTGGCCTGAGTGTCCAGGCAGAGCTAGGGAGCAGCCCGTGAGGCTTCTCGTGTACCTGCCTGACCGTTCTCTGCTTTTCTCCCTCCTTCCCTGTCTTCTCTCTCGTCCCTTCTGCCCAGCAGGCCTCCTATGCTGCTTCTTCCTTCTCCTCTGTCTCCTACTGTGTCCAGCAAACTAAAGTGGCCTTCACCCCCGAGGACGGCAGTGCCACTCAGGGCATCAGTGTGTCCGTCTCTAACTCCTTTCTCAGCCGGCACGGCACCTTGCCCGTGCCCTCGGTGAGTCGCTACCTGCTGCTCTTTGCTTGGAAACGTGAGTGCGATCTTCCACTTGTCACCTGCGCCCGCTGCTGTGTGTGCCGCTGCCTGGGCCGGACTCTGTCCTCCTGCAGACCCTGCACTAGATGGGAAGGGGCGTGTATGGTTGGTTCCCTGTGGCCCACGGACTGTGTGGAGTGTTGGGGTGGGCGACATGTGGGTAGGGGTCGGGAAACGTTAGCAGCCCCACTCTGAGCCTCACCACTCAAGCATAAACCGGCAGAGGTGTTTTGGTTTTTTTTATTTTGATCTCCCGTCGGGCCTTGGGTCAGCCCTGTGTTCTGTCTTGAAGAAGAAACAGTCTTCCTGCAGGGAGCAGGGCCAGGGAGAACAGGCTTTACCAGGGCGTGCCAGGGCTAGGGTCTGAGTCCAGGAGCCCTGCCCGTTAACCTTTGCTGCGTAACAAACCGTTCCAAAACCCGGTGGCTTAAAACGGCAATAACCATTTGTCATTGCTTAGGGCACAGGTCGGCAGGGTGCCTCCAGGAGGCTAGCCCAGGCTGGGTCCCGTGGCCGCCGGTGGGGCTCCAGGAGAGCAAACAAGTGTGCAAGGTATCTTAAGGCCTAGGCTCGGGATCGGCACCCTGCACGTCCTCGCCTTCTCTTGGTTGAATCACCCGGCCGGTCTGGATCTGGGGAGCCAGGAGGTAGACCCCGCCTCCTGCTGGGGGTGCTGCCTAGTCACATTGCAGAGGGACAGACGTGGGCATGGAGGAGAAGTGGTGCGGCCATTTCTGTAAACAGTTTACTCTGAAGGTTAGGGGCGCTCTCACTGAGGAGGCCCGGTGCCTCTCTGCTGTCTTTGGTTGGAATCTCCATCTGTCCAGGACCCAAAATGGTTGTCGTTGTCCCTTTCACTTGTTAAAAAGGGGACTGAGCAGCAGGGACACAGCGGGATGGGGTTTCATTTGGCTTCTCCTTGGAGTCAGTTTCTGCCTTTGGGTGATTTACTTCCCCTTCCTGGCGTCCAGTCCTTTCCACTGAGGCTATGCTTTTCTCTGTCTCTTATTTTGTGACTGTAGGCGTTACGTAAACTTACAGGAGACGGCCAGGCACGACGGACGCTTAGGAAGTCCACTGTCTGTGCACTTGCCCTCTGAGTTCTGGCTCCTGGTCTCCGCTCTGTCCTGATTGTGTGCGTGAGAGCTTGGACGAATGCCTTAACCTCATGGTCAACCCGAATGGACTTCCTTTTCCCTCTAAAACCAGTGAGATTGACCTGGTGACTCTCGGAGAGAGGGTTCCCGGGGTGGTCTTGTCTGGTGTCCGTCTTCAGGAACCACCCACCCAGGGCCCAGGTCAAGACAGTGCCGCCTGCGGTGAGGAATGTGCCGTTCCTTTGGGTGCTAGGGCCTAACTCTCCAGAGCCCTCCGCAGCCCTGTGCTTGCTCTGGAAGGCTCCGCGGCCCTCCCTCCCCGCCCCTCCCGGCCCTGCCCTGGCACACAGACACCCTCTGTTTCCTCAGCGGGCACTCCGGCGAGCTCCTTTCACAGATCGTGCAAAACTTGGCCTGTAGACAATCTAGCTCTTGACTGTTTTTCCCCCCTCTGTGAACAGAAGGAAAGTGTGAGTTTTCCTAAGAAAGTGTCCACAATGTCCCTTTTGAACAGTTTGGGCTCGGGGAGCTGTCAGTGAGCCGGACTGTTTGCTCCGGAGTTGACGGAAGTTTGCAGGCATTTTAATGAGCTTGGGCGGGAGTGTGTCCGAGTTCCCAGCGCCGGGAGCGCAGGGGAGGCTGCGGGCCCCCCGCCTCCGAGAGACCACATTCTCCGGACCAGCTCCGCAGCGGAGCCCGAGGGAGCGCTGCTCAAGGGGCTTGCTCTCACAGAAGGAACGTCCCCCCCAGGCCCCCGCCTCCAGAGCTGCGGGCAATGGCCTAAAGGTTTGGAGCGTGTGACACCCGATGTGCTGAGCCCCCAGCGCGGTGGCGTGTGGCACGGCCGGCGTCGTCCGTGCGTATCTCCTGCTTGCGCTCCGAGCTGAGCCGCAGGCGCGGGGCTTCGGTGGCTCTCAGAGCGGCCCGTTATGCCCAGCGCTTCTCATTCTGTCGCTCCTGGGCCTGTGCCGTCGGTCCACCGTGGAGTTCTGAAGGGTCGCCATTTAGGGAGAGGCACTTGTTAAATCTGAAGACCCCTCACCCTGTCGGCGACCCGTTATCCCTACCGGAAGACTAGAATGGGAGCCGGAAGGCTGCACTGGCCAAGCTTAATTGAAGGGGGCACTGAGAAACCACCTCGTTCGCTCTTCCAGTCACTTGAGCAGCAGCGCAGGATTCTCACGCCAGCCATGGAGCAAGAAGGGCCCGGAGTGGCCTGGACAGCCCCGTCACCCTCGACGAGCGCTCGCCGTCCAGTCAGCAGAATAAACAAGCCTGGAAGAGACTCGTGCTGGGGCAGGGTGTGCGTGAGCCCAGTAGAGTCCCAGGCTGTGGTGGGAACTGGGGCTGTGGAGCCGGGACAAGGGCAGGCAGAGCCTCCTGGGACAGGTGGCACTTGGGCCACTGCCTGAAGGACAGTTAGGATTTCAGGGAGATAAGGGGTAAAGGTCAGGGAAAACGAGTCCGAGATGTTCCATACAAAGGCTGTTCCATCCTAGCTGGAGGATGGGCCCCCGGAGGCCCCCGTGCGTGCTGGAAGGTCACCGCGAGTGTGAGCACTCAGGACGTGGGGGCGTGGGGGCGTGGGGTGCTGGCTGAAGGCCGGTGAGCAGAGCTGGCCCTCCGCGCAGCCTAACTGAGACAGACCGCTTCCTCAGAGGCTCGGCCCTGAGCACGGCCCTTGGGGGGCAGGCCAGGGGTGCTCACGCTCCTGCTGGCGTCTGCCACTGCGTCTGCTCGGCTCCCGTCCCGCAGAGGCGTTTGCTCACAGTCCACAAACTCCCTGTCCTGCCCAGCTCGTGCTGCATCCTAGGGAACTTGACCGTCTGGCCAAACAGGCATGCTCTCTCCTTGGTGTTAGAGGAAGGTGTTCAGGGGCATGCTGAGTGAGTGAGAGGCAGGAAAGCTATGGAGAGCCAGGTGCAGGGAGGCTGGGTCCCCGTTCCTGACAGGATTCCGCTGGACCTTGGCAATGTTCCTGGCCCGTGGGGGCAGTAGAAGGCGTTGCAGTGATGCACCTTCCTACAGACAGCTCTCTGACCTGATAGTGGGGTCCTCCCTTTCTGTCCCCAGACTCTCAGTTACTGGTACCCCACTCCTGGGCCGCCTGCTGTGTCCTCACCGCAGCCCCACCGTGCTGGCCGCCCGCCTTCCGCCTCCACTCCAGTTCCCGCCCCTCCTGCCGCAGCCCTCCCCGCTCTGCGCTGAATTCCCAGATCCCTTCTCTGGCTTGCTCGGCTTCGCTTCTGAGCCCTGGTCTTGGGACTCTAAAAAGGATCTTAAAAGTCGGATGGGGTCTATAGGCACTTGACCTTTGACCAGGGTGCTGAGAATCCCTCAGTAACATCAGGGTTGCCAGTGCCCTGCAGGGGTTGAAATACTGACGTTGGAACAGTCACCAGTCCCCCAGACTGTTGTCTGGCACATCCCTCCTTTGCTAGCTCCACGCTGCACATCTTTGACTACCGCTAAAAGATCTGCTCAGGTGCCGGGAAATGCTTCGTTACCATCGTGGCTTCCAGAATGATTCTGAATAGGTAAAACCGCTGGAAGACCCAGGTTCTGAGAAGAACTTGAGAGAGATCCATGATAACTGTGAGTTATTTAAAACCACGTTTTCAGGGTACGGAAGTCCAGTGTGTATCATCTCGAGAACCTCAGTTAAAAAGGGCGGGGGAGGGTCTGCAGGCAGAGATGACCCCCTGAGGTGCTGGACCTGAGTTTTGTGCCTCGGCACGCGTGCTTGCACTAGAGGGCCTGCTTCGTAGATCGTGTTTCTCTGCCGGGCTTTCCCCGCTCGGGGAGACCGCGAGGGAGGGCCCGCTCCCTGAGATACGCGGAGGCCCCCGAAGTCACTCAGCCCAGCAGCTACCACGGGGACCGTGGGCCGGAAGAGCATCCTGGCGACCAGACAGGAAGGGGAAGTACAGGGACAGACTGTGGAGTGGGGCAGGGGGGAGGATGGCCAGGAGCTCAGGCCTGCTGGGCTCGGCCCAGCCTGTGTCCTCCGCACGCAGGGGAAAGACCAGCCCCAGTCTCCCTCGCCTCGGAGCCCTGCTGCTGCTTGATGCCGTCTTACCTCTGTGGTTTCCTGACCCGCTTAGACCTCGCTCGCTTTGCGAGATGAGAGCGGGGGCGTGTCTGTGGACGGTGCTGGCGGCCCGGGGCCGGGGAGCGCTTCTCCGAGCTCCGCCTGTCCTGGCCGGGGCTGTTCCGCAAGCTCAGGGGGAGCCAGGCCTGTGCCGCATGGTCCTTCTCTGTCACGGAGGCTCGGCAGCCTCTGGGGGTTTCACACCCTGGAAGGTGTAGACTCGTACTCTGCCCCATCCTTGAGGGCCACACCTGAGGCGGATCCTCAGGGTTCAAGTGCGGGTTCCTCCCAGTCTCAGACTCGTCTCCCTGGGACTCGGGAGTAGACCCCACATGCTTAGCAGGTGCGGGCCCAGCCGAGCCCCTCTGCTCCCATCCTTGTTATCTCCTGGAACGTTCCCACCGAGGTGCCCAAGCAGGAAGCGAGGGGCTGTCTCTCCTCCTCTGCCACACACAGGCACCACGCTGGCACGCGATGTGCCCGGCTGCTCACCAAGCCCTGCTGCACCTCCTAGCCTGGGCCCCGAGCTCCCCGCCTCCAGCCCTGTGGCCCATTTCCCTGTCCCCACCCCTCTGCTCCCCGCCCCGGCTCAGCTGCTGTGGCCTCCCCACCCTGGCCTTCCTGCCACCGGGCCCCCTTCTCCGTGGTCAGACTGCAGTGTCCCCTCATCACTGCACAGCCTCCGGGGCCCCGCCAGCTACTTGCGCCCACCTGTCCCCGCCCGTGCCCTGCGCCCCCTCCGCCTTCTCCAGGCACTGGACTCCCCGGCTTTCCTGCACGTCCTTACTTCTGTCGTCTGTCCCACCCTTCCTGACGGGCTGTCACCTTCCCCACCTTGTTGTTCCGTACTGGCGGGGTGGACCTGAGCATGCCGTCCCCAGATCAGTAGCCCACCTTTTCCTCTTTAGTGATGGGAGCCCTGAATTGTCGTGCAGATTAAAGGCGAAGCGCGTGTGAAGAGAGAAATGTAGTGAAAGGTATACAGCCAGGGTTTAATAAAACGGGAGGCTTTAGAGTAATGCTTCTTCCCACAGCGGGAAGTTGTTTCTTTTGTGAGGTTCAAATCCGCTTTTCTTAAGGCCGTGAGTCCTCTGAGGGCAAGGACGGGCTTGTGCGCTTGCAGCGTCAGTACAGAGCTGGGGCCGAGCCAGCAGGCGGCGGGTGCTCCATGACAGCGGACTGGCCGGGAGGGCGTTCACTCACCCAGAGGCAGGGAGGCACGCGGTCCCAGCCCCCTGCCACCGCGTCCACATTCCCGCTCCCCCACGTTTCGTTAGGACAGCCAGGCGCCGGCCCCCACGGCAGCCCCTCCGCTTGCATGCGTCAGACACGCCGTCCCGCACTGTGGCCGAAAACCCCATTTCTTCCTCATTTTTTTTCCTGCTAACCCAGAAGGCCCTGGCTGCTGTCTGTCGGGCCCGAGACCAGAACTTGGGGATCCCTGGCCTTGGAGACTTCCAGAAGCAGCCACTGTGACTCAGCCATTTCTGCCTCTTGCCTTGGAGACTTCCTCCTGCAGCTTTGTCGCCGCTCATGGAATTTTGGATGGTCATTGCTCTTGGCCAGCGTCAGACCCGAGCATTAGCCATGCCCTCGCTGCAGGTGTGCTCCTGACCTCGTCCATGACGGCCCAGCTGGCCGAGGGCCAGGAGGACCCCGTGGGTCCTTGTGAAGGTTCTGCGGTGACCCGAGCCCTAGGGGTGCTATCCGCGCACACGACCCTCGCCAGGCCTTCCCGTTTCTGCCCGCTCGTGCAGGAGCCTTCCTCGCTGCCCTGGGCGGAGGTGCCCGCTCCACCCGAGAGATGGGGGAAGCGGGCCCACTTCGTCTGCTCAGTCTCCAGTGAGGGCCGAAGCCAGACTCCACATCCCCGCTGTCGGCTGCCATTCCTGCCACTCGATTGCCAGTAGTAGCTAATGGAGACCCGGGAAGGCCCGCACACGGCTGGACATCCAGAGGAGTGCTGCTCCTTCATGTTCGGACCCGTGTCACAGTGTGGCTACAGGCAGTAAACAGAGCTCCAAGGAAAAGTGTAGCTTAGAGCCCTGGCATGCTGTTTAAATCCAAACCAGGTAAAAATAGTCGAGTCAGGTTTCTAGACCAGAATTAAAGTAAGCTTTGAATCTGCATGAAATCCTTCCGCGAAGCGTGGATGCTTTCAAGGTTGACGTTTAATGGATATACAGAGCATCCTAAAACGTCTTGGGCGGTTTTTGCAGTAATGGGATTAGCCAAGAAGCCGCTGACCTTGAAACCAATGGTTTTCAAGGAAGATCTTGTGATTCAGATTGCGAAAATGTCACATGACAAGAAATGCAGTACATTTCTAACTCACCCATCCTTCTACCTAAAATTCTTCTAGGCAAGACATTTTTCAGGTTTTTTTCTTTGCATTCTTTGTTATAACATACTTGATTTTCATATTCTAGATCATTCTAGAATACTAGAATTTTCAAATGGTTTTTAATTTTTTTTAATGTTTTTTATTTATTTTTGAGAGACAGAGAAAGACAACACAAGCAGGGGAGAGTCAGAGAGAGGGAGACACAGAATCTGAAGCAGGCTCCAGGCTCTGAGCTAGCAGTCAGCACAGAGCCCAATGTGGGGCTCGAACCCACAAACCGTGAGATCATGACCTGAGCCGAAGCCGGACGCTCAACTGACTGAGCCACCCAGGCACCCCTCAAATGGTTTTTAAAAATAGATTCCACCAAGACATTCATTCGAGAAGAAGATGTTTTCGGGGTCCACAGTGCTGCTGACGTTCCCTTTCTTTGATCTGATGCACGCGGCCCCAGCACTCACGCCCAAGTGCCTTTCTGCACCACGCAGTGCAGGCCGCGGTGGCAGCGGCCTCTGAATCCGCCACCTGGCTTTGGGAAAACTATCTTTGACGTTAACGTAAAATGTCGTTCTTATAAGTTAACACAAAGGCATCAAAGAAGGAAGTCGCTTCTGGGTGCAAGGTAGACCCAGAAAAGGCTTTGGTAAATAAGCAGTTGATGGGGAACAGGAAGCAGAGAGGAGACCCCTCCAGCGGTCTCCCTGTTTGCCACAGGGAGTGACAAGGAATGTGATCAAGGCTACTTCCTGGGGACCTTCCATCCCTTAGGAGCCAAGTCAGCCGCGCTTCTCTGCAGGAGACCCCTCCCCCAGAGACGCTGGAGGGTGCTGTGCCAGTGGCTAAGAGCCGGGCTTCCTTCCAAGAGGAATAACTTACCCTGTGTCGTGTTAGTTGTGTTGACGCGAAGTCTCTGGTGTGAGGGAAGCGTGAGCCCGGGACCGGCGCGGAGCTGCGGGTTTCCCAGTGCCTGTCTGTACGGGAAGGAGGCCCGAACCAACACTAGATCAGCAGCGGCCCTGGACGGTGTTTTCTCACAAATGATGGAGAAGGAGTTCAGCTTGAAAACCAGCTGTCCAATAGCTTATCTGTGTTGGGTAAGCAGCATCCAAAAACACTGAAGTCATAAGCCTAGCCGGAGCCAAGCGTGTGCAGTGACGGCCAGCCTCTGGCAGCTTCTGTGCCTCCCAGACACGTGACAGCAGTGGCTCCATTCAGTCGGGCAGTTGCGTCTCCCTGCATGTAGTTGAGAGTTCTCCAAAGCTGGAGCTCGGTCCCCGCGGACGCGCAGAGCCGTCGAAGCCCTCTGGCCCGTGGCCCCCAGCCGCTGGCGCCCCCCTTCTCCCTCATGATCAGCCTCGGTTACAGTGAGGCATCAGAACTGGTCTGTTGACGTTCTCTTTTCCTGCCTTCTTGCCGACACGGCACAGGGCTCCTCCCCGAGACCTCGTTCACGCCAAGACTCTGCTGGAGATAGAGTGTCATTGAAAACGGATGCCTGGCCAGCTCTGGGCGGCTTTGCCTCTTGGCGTGTGAGTGGCGTGTGAACATGTCCGGCCGCCAGCCTCCATCGTTTCTCCCACCCGAAGACTCCAGGTGGTTCTTTCGAGCGCGTGTTTTCAGAAGAGGGGGTGGCTGGTTCCCGCGTCTCCCGGGAGGGCACATGTTGCCCCCACATCCCCGGCGTGTACATCAAGCCTCGGCTCGCGGCCCTTTGCCTGCTGGTCATCGCAAAACACGTAGCCAAGGCGCACTCCCAGCGAGTTAAGAGGCTGGAGCCCACGGAGCTGTGGGGTTACCTGGCTGGGGCCTGTCACGTGCCCAGAACCCTCACTGAGGGTGAGGCACCCCCCCACGTCTCTCAGGAGCCGGGCTGTGTCCCAAGAGGGGTGTGGCCTGCACGCTCAGCCCGTCTCTTCATCTTCGTGACAAGGACCGTACAGCCCTTCGTGTGGATCAAATGAGAGGATTCGTGCAAAAC
Source organism: Mungos mungo (assembly GCA_004023785.1). Taxonomy (NCBI): domain Eukaryota; kingdom Metazoa; phylum Chordata; class Mammalia; order Carnivora; family Herpestidae; genus Mungos; species Mungos mungo. Next base: position 60,250 of record PISW01002879.1, read on the forward strand.
CCTCAGCACCTCACTGACCGCAGGCAACGTCATCACCAAACGGGTTTTGGTGACACTTCGACACATGCTGTGACTGAGGCTGATGTTGGGGACCAGGCAGCCCCTCCCACCTGCTTCCTTTCGCAGGATGGGCTCTGGCAAGGCGAGATCTTCTGCAGAAATCTCAGTCTCCAGACAGGCAGCCCCCCTCATGGCGTAAAATCTCAGCCCAAACAGCCTTACTCTGGCTATAAATAAAAATTCCTGCTACGGAGAGAAAGCAGCAGCTCTCCGTCAGAGGCAAAGCCCTGCAGGCACCAGCCAGGTCCTAGAATAAACTCTAGGCAGGGACGAAGTGGCATTTCTGCTTGGCGGCCAGCCTGCCATTCTCCCTGCCCGTATGAAAAAAGTGCTCTCGCAGGGCCTGGGGATACCTGTGTGGGGGATCCGTGGAGGCCGGGCTTGCGGGAAATGGGGTGAGGATGGGCCCCCAGCCGCCCTCGCTCCACAGTTGCGCGAGGGGCACTGAGGGCGCCTCCCCACTGGAAGGTAGTCAAGCCTGGCCCTGGTCCCAGCAGGGCTGCATAGCTGGGATGCCAGCGCAGCTCCCAGGCTGGTGGGGGGTGGGGGGAGGTGCTGCTGCTGCTGGAGGGGAGGGGAGGGCAGGGCAGGCAGCCCAGGAGCCTTTGTCCTGGAGCGGCAGCCCCCTGGCTTTCTCCCCAGCGGCTGCCCCGCCTCCACACACACATCCTTGGGGCTTCGAGGCCCCCTCCCCTGGGGGCAGCTCGTCCAGTGCGAGTCCCCCGGTGTTGTAGGCCCTTGGATAACGTTAGAATCCATCCCCACTGAATACATCAGCTGTGGTTCCCTGGTATTTCGGAGGATGAGGGAGGAGAGCTCACCGAGCTGTACTGGCTGCACTCAGGACCCCCAGGGACCTCCGCCTTTGTGTGGTTTTTATTCAAACATAATTAGCATATGGTGCTAGGCATTTGCATCGCCCATTTTAAAGGGAAGGAACTGGAGGCTCAAGAATAGGTTATTTCCCCAAGGTCACAAGGCGGGGGCAAGAGAGAGCTAGTGTGTGGGCTTGAGAGTGTGCCCTCAGCACTCGCCCTGGGGCGATGGCCAGTGTGGCCACATCCCCCGGAAGAGGCTCCTGACATTCCCCCCCCACCCCCCCCCGCCCCACGGACGCCCGGTCAGAGCTGGTCAGGAAGGTGCCATCAGACCTGATGCGTCTTGTGATCGTGCAGAAACTGCTTCTGAGTGTCAGTCAGGTGCTCCGTCACTGCAGGGCCTGCCGAGTGCTGGCCGACCTGACACTTCGGGGGTGGTCTGTGGGGACAGTGCCCGGGCTCCCGGCAGAGCTGGCCTTTGTCCTGGTGTGTTCAGGCTGCTGTCAACACAGCTCCGCGGACTGGGTGCTTGTACACAGCACAGTTCTGGAGGCTGCGGTGCAGGGTCAGGCTGTCCCCATGCTTAGTGCCCCCCTGCCCTCCGGGCACGGACCTCCAGTTGTGTCCCCACATGGTGGAGGGCACGGCACCTCTCTGGATCCTCTTTCCTGGCCCTAATCACATTTAGGAGGGGAGCTCTTAAGCGCCTCCCAAAGGTCCCCACCTCCTAATACCTGAACTAGTTGGAGTCACGCACAAGGGAGAGGGATCGTCAGCAGGTGTCATGGCAGCCCCTACCCTTGGGGACGCACAGGCAGCAGAGCTGAACCAGGCTCCTGCGTGAGACCAAAGCCGCTGCCCGAAAGGGCCATGTGGGCTTCTCAGGGTGGCCTCCCTGGACGAGGTGGTACCGTCCGTCAGCCAGTGCGTTCCAAACACCGTCTCCTCCTTGGCCTCTCCCCAGCCAGTGAGTGAGCCTTACTATGGGGGGACGTTCACCAGGGATGAATGGAGAGTCCCCAAAACCAAACACCTGACCCCCCTGCCATCCCCAGCGAGGTCCAGAGTGAGTCTGGGTGTGGTTGCTGTGAAAGATCAGTGAAACATGTCACGTGGCTGGTGCGGGCACCATGGGTGTTCAGACTCCTCAGCCCCCAGCGTGAGAGCCCCTGAGCGGGGCATCCTCTCACCCAGCTTGTGGGGACGGAGCCTCCCAGGAGTCTGAGCCTCAGTGCCTGCCCCTCAGAACGTGGACGCCACTTGCCACAAATTCACGCGACCACGTATGGGGTTGGTCTTGAGTTTGGGAGTTAGATGGAGATACACAGTGTGTGCGAGGGAGTAGGCACCTGGGGTAGGTGTCCTGAGTCCTCCATCAACCCGCAGAGTGAGAGGGAGCGTTAGACTAATCGGGCAGCCAAGGGGGGGGGGCCAGCAGCAGGGGGGTGGAGGGAGAGCGCGCCCGTCCCTGGAGTCGAGGCAGCTCTTGGTCCACCGTAAAGTGAAGCTTTGCAAAACCACCAAAGGATGTGAGCGGCTTTAACGTCCTGTTTAGAATTGTGTTTCTTCCTCCTCTTCCTCGTCCGTGCGTTCTGAAAATCCAGTGGCAAAACGCAGAGAACGTTTGAGGGAGCCGTGTGCCCGTGTGTGTGGTTTGGCTCTTGGCAAACTCCGGCGTCTCTGGCGGGCAGGCGAGCCTGGCCAGCGCTTGGGATACAGACCCTTCCACATGCCCTTCTCCCACTTCCCTGTGACAGCATCAGCTTGTGAGCCCTTCTGTGGGACGTGGTGACACCTCTGGTTCTCAGCCAGGCGGCCCCTGGTCCCAGAGCTCCTCTGTCCCTCCTCCCACAGCAGAGCCCGGGCCTGAGCAGTGCTCGTCACTCTGTCAGCCCTCAGCCTGGCCTCAGACTTCTCTCTCCATGAGAGTTTGGGAGATGTAGTCTGGTGGCTCTCGGGTGGTATCAGAGACATTGCAAAATCCCTCCATTGGTTAAAAAAAAATAAATAAAAGGAAAAAGAAAAGACTGGGCAGGAAGGGAAATGAGCTCATAGAAATTTGCAGCATTTTGATTGCACAGTTCTTCCAACCATATTTCTTTTTTAATTTTAACATTTATTTATGAGAGGCAGTGTGAACAGGGGAGGGGTGGAGAGAGGGAGACAGAATCTGAAGCAGGCTCCAGGCTCTGAGCCATCAGCACAGAGCCCGACGCAGGGTTCCATCTCATAAACCACGAGATCATGACTTGAGCTGACGTCGGACGCTTAGCCAACTGAGCACCCCAGGCGCCCCTCCTTCCAATCATTTTTACGGTTTCCCTTCCAAAAGGATTTGAAGTGGGTTACAATATCCGAAAGGCTGCAGTGTCTGCCTTCTAAGGGGTAAAACCAAAGAGGTTCGTCCAGAAGACTCAGAATGAGTAAATACGACCTGTTGTCTGAGCACACACGCTGAATTTGGCCACCGGGTTCCTGAAGGACAGAGGCCTGGATTGGGTTCGTGGGTTGACGTCACTGACGGCAGAGTGGGACCGGCTGCACAGCACATGGGGCTTGCTGGTCTTCGGGGCGCCCGCGTCCCTCTGCTCAGCCCCCGCGGGGGCTGCTGGCCGGCCCTCGGGCCCTCTGCGGGGAGGGTGCGCCCGGGTTGGGGCCCTCGGGCCCGAGGAATGCGGGGGTTGGCTCTGCCTGACCGGCGTCCTCATTAGATCACTGTCAACAGCCCCCCCAGCGCGGCTGACCTAATTCTAATGACTTTTTCTTTTCTGTCTTCTTCCTCCCGCCTGCCCGTCCCCCTGTCTGTCTGCCACTCTGGTTCTCTAGTATAAATCTGTGTTCAGGTCCTACTCCCAGGATTTCGTGCCTCACAGCCAAGCTCCCGCTCAGCCTTTCCTCCCGTCTACCTCCTCTTCCTCTCCACACTTCCCGCCCGCCCACCAGTCCCAGAGCTCTGACCTGGCGGTGCGCGCCGCGGCCGGCCTGCCTGCCAGCACCGCGGACGGGCCCCTCTCGTCTTCTCGGGACAGCAGCTCTCGTGGGGACACTGTCTGCCTTCCTCCCGAAACCTCTCTCACTGACGCGCCCCCGACGCCTCCGGTGAGAACTCCGCGCGCGCACCCCTCCGCGCGGGGCCGCACGTTCTGAGCAAAGCGGGGTCGCCGTTCGTGAGTGTTCCACCACCTCCCCTCGGTGGCGGCCAGGCCCGCGCCCTGTGGCCGCACGGCTAGAGCGAGGTCGGTGGAAGGTCTCAGAGTGAAACGGGGGCCTGTCTGTTTCCAGAACAGAAATGGACAGAGTTCCCACGAGATGGGGAGTTCGAGTTTCCAGAAACAGATTAGTGACCATTTAGAGACAGTCATAAGCGCGAGACCAAAAGTGCGACTCTCTTGCTGTTTGGTTGTGCGTTTTTCGGGGAAGATGCAAACCCCGGTGGAAGAAGAGTGCAGACAGAGGACTCTGGTGCTGCCGAATTCACCGAGCGCCCTGTCCGGGGCCAGGGGGCTGGCTCCTGGGGCCGTGAGGACGGGGGGTAGCCCAGTGGGGCCCAGGGAGGGCAGGCAGGCTGAGCGCGCAGCGAGCTGGCCCATCTCAGTGCATTGCCTCTCTCCCTCTGGGACCCCACGGTCCCCAGCAGTCCCCACTCCAGCAGCGTGGGGGTGGAGGGGGCCTCCTTCCTCCTGGGACAGGTTGACCAGCCCCTAACCTCTCTGGAGAAGAGCCAGGAGGAAACTTACGTCCCCTGTGTCACGGAGGCAAGAGGTAGCGAAAGTGGCATCGCTGTCTGGCCGGGGAGAAGCTCCCCGTGAAGGGGGCCCTGGTCAGGGCCGGCCCAGCAGGCCGCTGTCTCTCTCGGAGCCGTGATGGCTGCCTGGGGGCCTGTCACATGAGCACTTCCTCCCAGCCTGTCTCCCCAGAGTGACAGCGCCAGCGAGGAGGCTGGGGAGGGTGAACACGGCAGTGTGAACGCTTGTGGCCAGAGCCGTGAGGAGCTACCGCTCTCTCGGGAGGAAGTAGCCTCGGGGCCACCTCTCCCGTCGTGGCAGGGTTGGGCCCTGCTTCTGCCGGGCCGGGCCCCACAGCCTTGCCCAGAGCCACCCTGGCTCGGTGGGGAGAGGCCGCGCCTCCCCATGGAGGCCCTCTCTTTGCTCTCAGGGTGCATGTGGCGCTCTCCAGGCAGGCGGCGAAGCGTTGGCCTGGCCACGTGTCGGTCGCTCTCTGAGATTTCTCTCTGTCCCGTCTCCTGGTCTCAAGGCCCATCTTCCGTCCCCTCGCCAGAGGGAGGGACTCTTCTCTCCCATACCACCCAGCCTCCCAGGCCTTCGCCCCTCCTCCTCCTGCTGCAGGCTCCCTGGCCCCCCAGGAACCGCTTCCCAGGAAGCCGGAAGCTGGGGGGTCTGGCAGGGAGCCCCGTCCCGGGGAGCAGAGAGCAGTGGCCGCCGTGGCCGACTTCGGCCCCTGCTTGCGAGAGCCGTTCCGTTGAGCAGCCAGCTTTCCAGGTCCGGCTGCAGCAAGACGGGAGCGGGGTCAGAGGCTTGGAAAGCAGGATGAGCCCCTTGAGAGCAGGTGCCGTGAGGACTTGAGTCCTCCCTGGTGACCAGCTCACCGCTGCTAAGCCAGCCCCCCGCCCGCCGCCAAGGGCGCCCCCACGGGGTCTTCCTCGTGCACGCAAGGCGAACCCCACCTTCGGTGTCGGCAAGTCACAGAACACGTGGGCGCCGAGCCTGTCTGCGGAAGCTGGTTCCCCAGCCTGCCCTCCTGGCCCGTCCCCATCCCTGACACCTGCACTGTCCAGTCTAGCCTCCACGCAGCGGAGCCCCTGCGCCCCGGCCACATCCGGTGCCGATGTCACCTCGAAGCACTCCCCATGAGGCCGGTTCGTGTGTTCGCGCCGCCCTCGTTTCTGTGGTGGCCGCGGTGGCAGAGCAGGGACGCCACACAGCCGTGTTGTCACTGAGCGGGGTGGGCCCGGGCTGCTAGAGGGGGAAGGCTGGGTCTCGTGCCATCAAGTGGCCAGAGCCCTTGAAGCCAGAGCCAGGAGGCCGCTGTGCGTGGCGATCCTGACACTGAACTAGGAAGTCAGCGGGCTTTGCGGCACCCTGGCAGGCACGGTAGTCAAGGTCTCGGGTTTTGGAGGCAGACGATGCTGGGGTTGAGTCCAGGCTGCGGCCTTCTAGCTTGTATGGTCTTGGACAGAGCCTCCCGCCTGCGTCTGTGTGTGTGAGGAGGCGCGGTGGTGGCGGTGGTGGCCGGACGGGGTCCGGGAGGGGTCAGTGAGAGGGGGCACAGGGAGCCCTCGGCACAGCGCCTGGCTGAGCTCGGCCGAGCAGCGGCCACCGCAGGTCCTTCCTTCCAGAAGGTGCGTGGGATGGCAGCTGACAGAGGCCGTAAGTAGGGGCCCCTTTCACTGTCCCCAAAGGCAAGATGCTGGTCCCAGGAGGGCCTTGCACTTCTCCCGTGAGTGACCACGTTCATGGCTCTCTTGTTTGCATCTCACATTGCTCCGGAGGCTCAGAAGCCGCTTGCAGGCAGGAGCACCAGGAAGCAGGTGCTCCCAGCGCGGGGCGCCCGTCACAATCCCCGCGCTGACTTCTCTTTTCAGGAATCACCAGCTACGAAAGACGGACACCCCAGAGACCCCTCGTCGGGCAGCGGCGCACCCGGGAAGGAGAGCAGAGACAGTGAAAGGTAGGACGTGATGGGGTGAGCGGGGGCCCTGGGAGCAGGCAGCCGCTCTGGGAGAGCTGCCCGCACCCGCCGGCGCACAGGCCTCCGGGGCTTTGTGTTTGCGTTCTTTTCCTCTCAGAGTTACACACGCGCAGGGCGGAAAACGTGGCAAGTGCAGAAACGTGCAAGGAAACCAGAAAAATCCGTGATAATCCCCCCCTTACAGGCTCCATTCGGGCAGTCGGTCTGCCATGGTTCCCTGCTGATGTGCTCACATACTGTCCACTTTGCAAAACACCCATGGCAGCATTTCAGAATTTTCTTTCTCAGATCCCAGGCCAACGTCCCTTGGCCTCTTCCAAGCTCAAGTGCAAAAAGGAAGTGTAAAAGACACCCGCTTGCCAAACTTCATATTGTGAGTGTCTGAATGTGTGTATATTCTGTTGTTAAGCCATTTGAAACTAAGTTACAGATGTGACGCTCAGGCTCTGAATACTTCCGGGCGCCTCCCAAAATACTTTAAAAGCCTCCCCAATTACAGTACCATTGTCAGCAAGACCTAAGAAAAGTACGCATAAATTCCCTTATATCATCCGATATGTAAGCCACCTTCCACTTCCCCAGTTGTCCCCAAAACCACCTGTCTAGCTTATTTTTTTTGGAACCAAGTCAGTCAGGACTCGTTGCATTTAGTTGTGTGCCTTTATTTATTTTTTTAAATGAGCATGAGGGTGAGAGGGGCAGAGAGAGAGGGAGACACAGAATCCGAAGCAGGCTCCACGCTCCGAGACCGATGCGGGGCTCGAACCCACAAACCATGAGATCTGATGGCCTGAGCCAAAGTCGGTCACTTAACCGACTGAGCCACCTGGGCGCCCCATGTGTCATTAACCTTTTGTAACGTTTTTCAGCATTTGCCCGAGTCAGACCTGACCAGGTTTAGAAACACGTAGTGGATTTCCGCACGGGTGGGACCTGCAGACCCACTCTGGTTCTGCCATCGGTCACTGTGTGGGGATGCTGCCTTCTCCGTGAAATGTTCCTCAGGGTCAAGGCTTTCCTCCGTCCACAGCCAAGGTTCAACTAGCCCTGGGGTCATGGACACCAAGCTAAGCAATACCCACTTGCAGGCCTAGGCAGAAATGGTTGAAGAGGTACTAAAATAGCAAGACACAGAGGAAAAATTAGGAAGCATTCGACAGGGGCCCGTCGAAGAGGGCCGCCCGCCCTGCCTGCTCTGGGCCACTCTTCAGTGCCGTCCACGCGGACGGGGTCTGCCTGGTCCGTCTGCCCCAGCTAAGAGCTCCCCATGTATTACGCAAGGGATGGTGGGTTTTCTAGTTTAACACCTAGTAGCCGACAGTGTCCATGCCAAGCAGCAGGGACTCATAGGCTCGGCCTCTGGCTGCCCTGAACCCCAGGGCTCCATGTTTCAGAGTCGCCGATGGGCCGTGTCCGAACAGAAGGACAGGCACGTTGACCACTTAGAAGCAATTCCAGAAACGTTCTCCTCTGTCCACAAAGGCCAGACTGCAGAGTGGACCCTGAAGGGACACGAAGCAGATGGTTCTTCCCACGCTGTGGGTCATTTTGCTCCGGGCCCTCCGTGTCGTACTGAAGGCACAGATTTTTATGTCCCCGATATTTAGGGTTAAAAATGTGGCCTGTGACCGACCACAAGGCCAGCCTGTGCCTCACAGGATCCATGGTGGAAATCGTCAGAATAAAACAGGAATGTGGGGGGGGTGGTGCTGGGGAAAGTGTGGTGCCCACAGACCCGGCGTCTGTCTGCTCCTGGAATGCCCCCTCGTGCCCCCACGCCCCTCCTCTGCCGGCAGTTCTCGCCTGCTCCCCCTTCACCAGCAAACTCCTGCTCAGAGCTTCCGGCCTCCGCCTGTGCCCTGCCGCAGGGCCTGCTGCCCTGTAGCCTGGGCTGCATCCTGCTCGCCTTAACGTCCTCCTCTCCCGCCAAGCCCAGTGCCCCGAGGACAAGGACCAGTCTGCCCGGCTCGCGCTCTCCTCAGTCCCACGGAAAGGTGGCCCTGGGAAAAAACTTGAGGAATGGCATCAACAGCCCTGCCAACTTTCTCTCCCAAGCTGCTCACCTTTTTGCGGTTTCTGTCCTTGAATACCGACTGTGTAGACGGTGGCCTTGACAAAGAGTGACTGACCCCATCCCATATTTAAACGGCCCAATGGAACCTTCTTGATCACCTTCTTAATCGTATCCATTTACAGATGGAGCAGAGAGCAGGAAATGTCCCAAGGTCACAGAGCACTGGGCCCCTGTGCCAGGCGTGGGGAGGGGTGGGCTTCCATCTTGGAGCCGCAGTCCCAGGAGGGCTGTTCAGGGGTGGTCCTGACCCCCAGTCCTCACCCCCTGGCGGCACCGCCTCACGCCCCTGGGGCCCTGGACGCCGGGGCTGTTGGACGCTTGCAACACAAACCACTTCTCCCTCCAGGGCCCCGAGGTCACCAGATGCTTCGGAGTTGGCCCAGTCGGAGGAGGAAGTTGACGAGCTGTCCCTCATCGACCATAATGAAATTATGGCCAGGCTGACTCTCAAGCAGGAGGTGAGGACAGGCCTTCCTTGTGCGTCTGGTCCACGGAGGGGTGAGAGGGCTTTGAGGAGAATGACCCAAGTGAGGCACCGACACCCCACCCTTGCGAGGCCCTGTGCACGGCCTTTGTCCTGACCCCGGGCCTGGGCAGATGGATGGACTCCTAGAGAAGATGCAGTGTCGCCTCTGTGGCGCTTGTAGAGAGTAATGTTGGGCAGGTCATGTGACCTCTGTCAGTCCCAGGGGACAGGAGTCTGGAGGGGATCGTAAGTGTGAAATCCACGGAGGGTGTGCAGCACAGAGCGTGAGCGTGGAGAGCCCTCATCCGTGTCAGCTGCCCGCACAGTATTACTGGCCAGAATAACCCGTGCTGGTGTCAGTGTGGGAGACGCGGGCGGGTTGAGAGGTCCCAGGCCTGGCCACTGCAGCTGCCTCCGTCCTGTGCCTTGTCAGGACGGCAATTCTGGAAGCCCAGGGACAGTTTTGTCTAGTAGCCTGACCCAGCCCTGGGGAGGGGACTTTTCTGGGCTCCAGCTCCATGGGCACACACAGAAGCACAGACATGCAGTGGATACACTGCCCTTTGCACAGTACGCTGGGCTGGGTTGGGCTGGGCTGGGCTGCGCTATGCTCTGGGCCGGCCGAGCTGGGCTGCAGAGTGTAACAGGGAAGGCAAGGCTGGTGGGGACCCTGGGGCAGGTGGCTTCTCTGCAGAAGTGATGTTTTGTGACCCTTCCCAGAAAATCCGGAAAAATCGAGTCGGGGGCGTGGCTGCCCTCCCCCTTAGCTGGAAACACGCGATGCTCTCAGGACTCGAGTCTAAGCATGAAAGCACGCCTGAGCCTGAAAGTGCCTGCCTGGGACTTCGGGCTGGGAGCCCACGGGGGCTGCCGGGGTGGGTGTCCTTCAGGGTCGGGGCAGGGGTGCGGGCTCTCAGACTCGCCTGCTGCCAGCTCTCTTTGGCTCCAGGCAAGTAATGGGCTAACGCCTCTACCCACTTGAAAGACTTGTCCCTTATTTGGTAGATGCAGCCGGTGTCCTACAAGCAGCATCAGGCATAATCGAGGTCTCTGTGACGCTTTCAGGCGCCCGTGAGGGCTCCCTGTGGAGGGACTTGACTCCTCCCACCTGGGGAAATGGTAGCGCAGGGCAGCTGGCCCCAGTTGCGGGAGTGAGCGAACCCACAGGGAGCCCCACGGGCCCTGGCAGCCTGGCCTGCCTCCCCATGGGGTCCCACCATTCCCAGCGGGAGCACTGCCCTCCCCACTTCTGGGACCCCAGGGTTGGTGAGGAGATAGAGATCCAATAGTACCGTCATCCCCCCACCCCACGGTGACCCAGAGCAGTGAGCCCTGGTGTCCGGGCAGCTCCCAGAGGGCTGCGGACTGTCCTGGCCGGCGAGCGCAGAGAGCTGGGCGGGCCGCGTGGGCACACTGCTCCCGGGCGGCAGAGGGCAGAGGGAAGGGGGCCCTGGGGTCTCCACGGTGCGGGGACTTGGCCGTCTCGTCCCTCCCTCAGAGGCCGAGTTCTGCACGCCCTGCGCTGCCCCTGTCATTTCAGGGTGACGACGGGCCGGACGTCCGCGGCGGGTCCGGAGATATCCTGCTGGTGCACGCCACTGAGACCGACAGGAAAGGTGCGGCGGCCTTTGTCTGTGTCACGGTGCTCGGGTCACCGTGAGGACAGCCCACCCTGGGGGACGGGGACGGACCCCCTGCTTCCCAGCCCTGTCAGGGTGTGTCCTTCTCTGGTGAAGGGTAGCGATGACCCCAAGGGCCCCCAGGGTCGGCGGAGGGGGACCTTCAAGTGCAGAGCTCGGGACCCAGTGGGCGCTCCCACCTCGGTCCCTTGAATAACCTCACATTCAACCACGTTAACATCCTGGCAACATGTGGGTAGCTTTTTCCGCTTTTCCTGATGTTTGACCCCCCACGTTATTCCAGACCGCTGGGCAGGTTTCTCTCGTGGGGTTCCTGGCACGTGTTCTGGCTGGGAGCCTCGGGCCCAGAGCGGTGGCTGCACCGTCACAGGCGGGGGTTCCGACCCTCCGCATGCGGCCGCCCCGGTCAGTGTCCTGACCCCGCTGACAGGGCCGGAGAAGCCGGGCAACCGGTGTTGGGTGGACGCCGTGCTGGCCCCAGAGCTGTCATGCCCGAGTCCTGGCAGGGAGAGGAGAGGGTGGTGAGGAAGGCACCGTGACCTTGGCCTCAGTCAGGACAGGGACGGGCGTCTGGTTTTCTGTTGACGTCTTTGAAAATTAGTGAAAAGGTGACGTGACAGCAGGATTGAAGTCAGTCGTGGGAAGGAAACCTTACACCACCCATCCTAGTTGTGTAAATGGCTGTGTCTCTATTTTTATAGTAGGTTTCCCAAAATAATGTTATGCAGAATGATTCTGGGAATCTCTAAGTTATGAAAATAGTACAGAAATGTTCACGCTGCAGAGAATTTGAAAAACAGAGAAAAAGAAGAAAGGACTCCTACAAGTTGACCATAGCCACAGTGTTGCCTTCTGGGCTTTCTTCACCCCCAGTTTCTTTGGACTAGGGCAGAGCCTGGTCCTGGAGACTGAGTTCAAATCCAGGCACAGCCCTCTCCCCCTCCCCCTGTCCGGCCTCAGCTCCTCCAGCTGCTTGAAGAGCTCAGCGGTGGCACAGGGACAGGGAGGTGCACGGAGCCCCCGGGCCAGCACGGCAGAGGATGGCACTCGGGGAGCAGTGCTCACTGTGCTGCGCTCGCTCCGCTTGGCTGCGGCCGGCCGCCCTCCGCTGGGCCGAGAGCAGTTCTCATTTTCCTCCAAAAGGGCTGAAGTGGGAGCTGGCTCCCGTCCTCGGCTTGGAGTGGTGGGCTGTGCTCCCAGGCAGGCGTGTCGCGGTGCTCCCTCACAGGCGCCCTGATCCCCCACAGGCGTGGCCAGCTGCAGCCCAGGCCAGAGGGCAGGCCAGGCCAGGCTGGAGCCTGCCGCCGCCTGGGGCCTCCCCTGGATCTCATTCAAGGAGATCCTGAAGCTGCAGGGAAACAAAGACATTGGTCCATGGGATGGATTGGGAGGGGGCAGAGGCTTCGGAAGCAGGCCTTGGCCTGTGGGGGGCCCGCCGCTGCCTCCTTGCCCCCGCCTCTTGGAACAAAGCCCAGGTTAGCGGTGAGCCGGTGAGTGGAGGGGTCCAGGGAGGAGGGGCTGGGGCACGGAGCCGCTGGGCCGCGCTGTGCGTTTCCAGCCTGTGAGCTGAGCCGTCCTCACACCAGCCAGTCCCACCCCTCTGCTGGTCCTCTAGATTCTTCCACTGGGTGGGCTGGGGGCCGAATGAGAGAAGGTAGAGAAGGGGTCTGTGTCCAGAGATGACTGTGCGTTTAGGTGTGTGTCACGCTCAGCCTCGCCGTGGGCAGCACGCGTTTTGTGGCCGTCAGGACCCCGACCTCAGCTCGGGCCCAGAGCTAACTGAAGTTCATGAGCCTGGCCAGACCGTTTGTGACGGGGAGTGTCCTGCATTTACAACATGCCATTTTGTCTTCCGTGTCAGAGACTGCGCCAGCACAAGCAGAGCAGGGCCTGGTGTAGTTCTGGGAAGGTTGGGAATCCCCAGCTAGAGCCAGCCCCTCCGCAGGGCAGGGGAGTGAGGGCTGGCAGCTGCGGGTCCGGGTCCCGCCCGACTGCCGGGCCAGGCTTCTCCCAGTTGGCCTTCCCCGTCCCTGGTGCTTGTGTGTTCCCACAAGGCGCCAGGCTGTGCCCCTTCAGCCTTGTCCTCTGTCTCTCGGTACATGGATCTTTGCTCCTGGATGCCGCCCCCCACAGTGCCACCTGTGACTTAGCTCCAAAGTGCCGCTGCTGAGTTGGGGTTATTTTCTCTCTGCCCGCGATGCCGCCGGGCCTGAGGACGGCCAAGCAGCCCTTAGTGTGTCGTCGGGGCGGCGGATACGTGCGGCAGGTGCGCTGCCGTTTCTGTCCCCTGCCGCCGCTGGCATCACTCCTCAGCCGTTCCCCCTGCAGATTTGGTGCTGTACTGCGAGGCCTTCCTGACCACCTACAGGACCTTCATCACCCCGGAGGAGCTCATCAAGAAGCTGCAGTACCGATATCCTTTCCCGGGGCCTCGGGCCGGGCCTGCTCTCCAAGCCTCCGTCCTCGCGCAGGGGCTGGACTGGCATCCGGGGGTTGTGGGCGTGCGGCCTGACGGCAGTCATGCTCACCACAGAGTCCTGAAAAGGGTTTGGAATTGGCGCTCCCTGGAGGGCAGGAGTGCCCAGGCCCCCGAAAAGACCCAGGTCAGTGACACCTGCAGCTTCTGAGCTGCGCCCCAGGGCGTGGAGGTGACAGGCATCACGTGTGTGACCTCAGGAGTAGGCATGGCCGCTCTGCCTGGTGGCAGACCCAGCAGTGGACAGAAACGCCACGTCCAGGCAGAATTGGCTCCCGCCCCTCAGCCGCGTCTGCCCTAAAGGGCTTACCCCTTCGAGGGTCGCCCTGTGCAGTGGCAGTTGAGGAGGGCCCGTGGCCCTGGGACCCGCTGTCATGGCCTTTCTCTCAAACCTGCTCTTCTGAAAGGCCGGCCAGCCCTGGGTCCCCACTCCTTGGCCACCTCTCCATGTCACAGCCCACGACTGCCATCTGCTGGACCAGCCTTGGGGCAGGAAGCCCTGACTTGTCCCAGCGGTCTGCCCACCTTTTCCTGTATGCCCTGAGGCTGACCCTGACAGGACCTCCTATCTCCTGCAGACCTCTGTCCCTCTGTTCGCTGTCCCCGCTCCCCAGCACTAGCGCACCTGGTCCCCCAAGACAGACGTGGACGGTCTGTGTTCAGTGGCTCACAGGCGTGGCTCAGCAAGTGGCAGTAACACACTTGAGAACTTTCTAGTGCCGGGCAGGTGCTTGCTCAGCCCACGCCAGGCAGGCGCTCCGCTCTGATCCCGCTCGCCGCGTTACTGCCGTGTTGCGGACGGTGCTGTTGTATCACTGCCTGTCCTGTGACCACGGAAATAGGCTCAGAGAAGGCAGACGGCCCGTGCGGCTGGTTGGTGGAGAGTGGTCACCAAGATACCCCCAAGCTCGGGCTCCCAGCACTTGCCCTGCTCAGCTGCTTCAGGCATCGATGGGCAGTCTCAGATCCTGTCCCCAGCCGGCTAGTGTGCCCTTGCTCTGGGCTCTGGAGACAGTCCTCGGTGTGTCCTCACCCCTCTGGTGCCCCGTGGATCACTGGAAAGCAGGAAGGACAGCCAGAGAAGGAGCAGGAGAGGATGGCAAGGATCTGTGACTCCGGGCAGATACCACGGCCTTGGGGAAGTCAGGAGGGCCTCAGAGGTTGGGCCGGCTGCTCGGGGGGGAGGGGCCTCTGGCTCTGGAGAGACGGGCAGGGAGGGAACCCAGGCAAGAGCGGAGGACGCCCCTCTGGGCTGTGCCCCTTCCCCAGAGACCAGGGGGCTTTAGGGCACATGGACTTTGACCACCTTTTTCCAGCTGAGGCCCAGCGAGGCGGCCTGCGGCGGTTCAGGGGGTCCCGAGGGAAGGTTTCGTGGGGACCGACAGAGGGGTGGGGCCTCAGGAAGCAGGGGAGCGGCTCCCAGGTGAGCATGCCTCACCCACAGGGCTCCTGGGCGCCACAGCACTCCCTGAAGGGCAGCTGGGAGCAGGCAGCCCTCCCCTCCCACCACACCACCCCCGCCTATGTGAGAATGCCTTTCTTTAACCCGCACTCCACGTACGAGAAGTTCTCTCCCTTCGCCGACACATTCAAGAAGCGTGTCAGCAAGAACACGTTCTTCGTGCTGGTGCGGGTGGTGGATGAACTCTGGTGAGTGTCTGCCCGTGAGGTGCCAGGGAGGCAGGTGCGGAGCCCTTGGGCATCCCTGGGTTCCCCCCCCTCCCCTGCCAGGGCCCCAGGCTTCCCTGCAGAGAAGGGGCCATCCATTCCACCAGCTTCTCCATAAGAGAGAAGTTCCTGCCCACTTTAACGAGACCCCTGGGGAGAGTGACCCTCCCACCCAGGCCCGCCACACACGCGTGTAGGCCTGGCCTGTGGCAGCTGTGCCCTCAGCCACCACCTGTCTGCTCTCCTCGGCCCCTCCATGCCCCCCCCCACCGACTTGGCACTGGCCAGCACCATTCACTTAACAAGCACACATCTGGCCGGCCCCTTTCCTCAGTCTGGAGAGTCGTGGGGAAGAAGCCGGGGGGCCTGCCTTCAGGGCGGCCTTGGTCTGTAACTGCACAGCCTCGCGCACCCCCCCCCCCCGCCGCCCCGTGACCAGAAAGGGCCGTGCAGAGGAGGTCAGGAGCGTCCTACAGGCGGCTGGGCTGAGGGGCTGGGACTGCTCAGGGACTGTCACCGGAGTGGGCCCGGGAGCTTCCTCTGGGGCGGGATTTACACGCGAATGTTTCTGTAGCCCAGGCACTTACTCGGGCCTGGTGCTGGGCACGGCTGCTGTGTGTCACCCGTGGGACCGTCCCCCACGCTGCTGGTCGCTGCCACGTGACCCTTGGGGTTTGCGAGGTGGATCTGGGCCCAGCAGCAGCCCCTCCCTGTGCTGGGCCCCTGCCCCTCACCCCGCGGCCTTGGCCCCCAGCCTCGTGGAGCTGACAGAAGAGATCTTGAAGCTGCTGATGGAGCTGGTCTTCCGCTTGGTGTGCGGCGGGGAGCTCAGCCTGGCCCGCGTGCTCCGGAAGAACATCCTGGACAAGGTGGACCAGAAGAAGCTGCTCAGGTGTGCCAACTCCGACCAGCCCCTGGCCGCCAGGGGGGTGGCCGCCAGGTGAGTGTCCAACGTGGCGTCTGCAGCTCGCTCCCTCCGCCGGCAGCTGCACCCGCTAGCAGCCTGCCCAGTCCCACAGCTCGGGGGCCTGCCCTGAGGTTAGCCCAGTGGGGTCCCCAGGGCCTGGGCCTCTTCCCCAGAGTCATGATGTGTGACCGGTCCCCTTTAACCAGGAAGCGAGGATCCAGGATGGGGCTGGGGGGGGGGGGGGACGCCTACAGGGACAGGGGACAGGCGAATGCATTTCAGGCTGAGGTCAGCTCTGGTCTCCCCAGCACTAACCTGGCAGCTGCCGCCCCTTTCCCCCACTGCCTCGAACATTCTGGAGAACCTGTGTGTATCTCCGGGCTGTAGCGTGTCCCACGCCCCAGCCACACGTTTGTCTGTGTCACTTCTTGTCAGTGTTTCGGCCTTTAGTCCTGGGGCGCCATCTCTGCTCCCACTGGGCCCCCGGTCCCCGGCCCAAGTGCAGGGTGGCCCCGTCCCACCGCCAGTCAGCTCTGAGGCAAGGCTTGGGGTCTGCTCCCTCTGGCCCTGGTGCTGAGGCCACAGGGGTGCCATCGGCTCCTGCCGTCCCATCATGACCGCTCATCTCGGGCCTCTGCCTTCTAGGCCAGGGACGCTGCATGACTTCCACAGCCACGAGATAGCCGAGCAGCTGACTCTGCTGGACGCCGAGCTCTTTTATAAAATAGAGGTACAGCGCTGGGCCGGGCCGGGTGAGCCGCTGCTGCTGGTCCCTAAACAGGAGAGACCGCCCATCGTGGGGAAGCCAGAGGGCTCCTCTCCCATCCAGTCTACTTCCTTTTTCAGATTCCTGAGGTTTTGCTTTGGGCCAAGGAGCAGAATGAAGAGAAGAGCCCCAACTTGACCCAGTTCACGGAGCACTTCAACAACATGTCCTACTGGTAAGACGGGGCTGCAGTGTGGTGCCCCCGTTCTCTGTGGCAGTGCCTCTGAGCGGGTTCCCACGGGTGCGGGGAGGTGCCCCCTTCATCCCTCCCAGCCCCTGCCCAGGCCCCGGGCATTCACTGGGAACTGCAGGCAGAGAGCAAGGGCAGGGATGGGTCAGGGCCGATCTGGCATGGTCGAAGGGGCCACCTGGAGGCTGAGACGGGGGCGTGCCGGGATCGATTAGTAATGTCTGCCATGGGAGGAGGGGAGGTGCTGTGTTCCTTCCTGCACTGATCACCGCCAGTCCCCCAGCTGCCAGGCGGCCTCTGTCTGAAAGAGAACAGCTACGGAGGGTGTTGTTAATACTTTAATTTAGCCCTGAATTCTTAGAACAAAACGAAGCCCAAAGGTGTGTTTACACTGTAATATGTAACAGCTTTTCTAGATGTGACTCCAAGGTGCCCACAGCCTCTCCGCATCAGGTGGAGGATGGTCAGAGTGTGGCAGCCACGCTGCCCTGCACTGCTGCCACCGACAGAGCATCCAGTAGTTTCAGAGGCTCTGGGGACTGCTTTTCTCCCCATCACAGGAGGCGCCCCACCCCTCAGCACCGTGAGCTCAAGCGTAGCAAGCCGCCATGGGACATGGTGGCTTGTAGGGCAGACGGAAGCTGCCCACGGCCCGCTGCTGGGCACACCCCTCGGGGTTCCACGGAGGAGGCGCAGGCAGGGCCCCTCAGAGCCACGGTCCTCAGGGTGTGCTCAGGGCAGGCGCCCTGCAATGGGGCCAAAGACCAAGTGAAGGTGGCTCTTCCTGGGGTGAGTGGCAGTGGCCCCTGGGGAACCCCAGAGGCCTTGAGGCTGTGGTGACGTCCTCTCACCAGGCCGGCCTTCTGCTTGCAGCCGAGGGTCTCGAGGTGGCCCCTCCCCCACGTGCTAGTCCGGAGGCCATGTGAGGAGCACTCCCAGCCCACATGGTGCGTGGCCTGTGCTCAGCAGGGACCCGCTGATGCTCTAGGGCCTTTATGCGCTTGCACGGCTGGAGGGCCCTGTCATGGCGTGCGGCCTCCTGCCTGTCCCTGGGCTTGGCAGGTGTCCTCATCCATGGCCACCAGGGCCACCTAGGGGTGTGGAAGGAGACTGGTCAGCTCAGCGGTCTCTCTGGTTCATGCAGGGTCCGCTCCATAATCATGTTACAAGAAAAAGCCCAGGACAGGGAGAGGCTGCTCTTGAAGTTCATCAAGATCATGAAGGTAACCGCGGGCGCCCCGCCCAGAGTCCGCTCCTCTGGGCTCCAGGCCCGCCTCACGGCCTCCCCTCCCTCCGCAGCACCTACGGAAGCTGAACAACTTTAACTCCTACCTGGCCATCCTCTCGGCCCTGGACTCGGCTCCCATCCGCAGGCTGGAGTGGCAGAAGCAGACCTCAGAGGTGAGGGGCTGGGGGGCGGGGGTCTGCCTGGCCCCTGGCACGCCAGCTGTGGCGGCAGGTGTCTGCTCTGCCCCCCACCATCACCTGGGTTTTCTGGGGCTCAGCTCTGATCTTCACGGCTGGTGCTGGGGTCGTCCTCTCACAGTGTCCTGCCACCTGGGTCCCGGCTTCACCTGCTCCTTCTGCCCGTGCTTCTGGAGGGGCTGCTCTGGGCTGGGGGCCGCACTGGTCACTGCGGACAGGCTAGACGTAGCGGATGGTTTCTTTAGGGCAGGTGCCCCAGGGGAAAGGTGGGGAGGCCCCCTGAGGAGACCCAAGCAGGACGAGTTTCCTGGGAAGAAGGGCCTCCCCGCTGGAGGGGACAGGAGGGCACACCCTGGGAGTTTGGCACCTTCAACCAGCATGGCCCTGTCCCTAGGGAGGGGACCTGCTCTGGACCAGGAGGGCCTTGGGGGGAGCAGTCTGGCAGAAACTGGACCTTTATCCTTGTATGAAGAGGTTCCTTGAGAAGAGAGGCAAGGCCCTAGGGGCTGGGTGCCAGCTGAGCCACTCAGGTGTCGTCTCAAAGTATGACACAAAGGGCGAGTTGTAGGCCAGCGTCGTGTTGTATGAAGTGTGGGACGGGCACAGCAGCCGCTCCAGGAACAAGTAGGAGGTCCTGAGGAGGGAAACACCAGGGGGAAGAGACAAACCCCTCCCCCACACCGCATGCAGGAAGGGCAGCGGCAGGCCCGGGCGAGACACGGGTCATGGTGTGCTCTAGAAGCCCACTTGGGTCCCCGCCCTCACACACCGCCCCTCCTGCACAGGGCCTGGCCGAGTACTGCACGCTGATCGACAGCTCGTCCTCCTTCCGTGCCTACCGGGCCGCCCTCTCCGAGGTGGAGCCCCCCTGCATCCCGTACCTGTGAGTAGAGCCCCTCCCCGGAAGGCTTCCTCCCAGACGGTTCTACTTCTGACTTTAAAACTGGGGGCACCCAGGGGGCTCAGTCAGTTCAGCGTCTGACTTCGGCTCAGGTCATGATCTCACGGCCTGTGAGTTCGAGGCGCCCTCGTCAGGCTCTGTGCTGACCGCTCAGAACCTGGAGCCTGCTTCAGATTCTCTCTCTCTCCCTGCCCCTCCCCAACTCTTGCCCTTCCTCCCTCTCAAAAAATATTTTACTAAAACACTTTTTTAAATGTATAAGTAAAACATGCTCCTTGTTATACAATTAAAGAGGAAGGAAGGGCCCAGCTCTCCCATGTCCCCAGCCAGCGTGGTGACTTCCGGCCACCCCGCTCTGTATAAAGGGGCTCAGAGAGGGCTTCCCCAGGTGTGAGCACAGACTAAACGGGGCTCTGGGGGAAAGGCCTCCTCTGGGCACCCACTTAAGGAAACAGTGGGAGGACTCCCAGCCGGGCAGGTTTCCTTGTTAGCAGAGCCCGTAATAAGCTGGTGGCCCTTGGGAAGCTCCGAGACGGGGGGAGGAAGGTGCAGCAGGTCCCAGGGCTGCCTCCAGGGCCCTCCCCTGCCGCCGCCGTGCTTTCCCGCCAGGGTGGCCGCTGGGCCCTGCGAGGGCGCCATCTGTGCCCCATCATTCACCTAGTGGCTCCACGTCCCTGGCAGTCAGAAGCGTGTTACCGCACCTATTAACAGAGCCCAGAGCTCGGGGGGGGGGGGGGGGGGTCTGGAGGTCCTCTCTCTGGCACAGTTCTCCTGTACGTGTGCTATTTGACAAGCCTCATCCAGCACCAGCGCTGGCTTTCCCGGGACCCACGGGTTGTAGGTCAGGAATTCCCTCCCGTCGGGACAGCTGGGCACAGCGCGCAGGCCGTGACCGGGCTTCTCCGGCCTCCCAGGGGCCTCATCCTGCAGGACCTCACCTTCGTCCACCTGGGCAACCCGGACTACATTGACGGGAAGGTGAACTTTTCCAAGCGCTGGCAGCAGTTCAACATCCTGGACAGCATGCGGCGCTTCCAGCAGGCGTGAGTGCCGCCGCCCGGCCCCGAGCAGGGCGGGGGGTCACGGAGATGGGCGCCCGCTGGTTCCCTGCACGTCACTAGAGGAGGTTCCGGGGGAGGGGAGGGGTCCCCATGCTGCCTCTGACTGGTGCCCATCACCCCCAGGCACTATGACATCCGGAGAAATGACGACATCATCAACTTCTTCAACGACTTCAGCGACCACCTCGCGGAGGAGGCCCTGTGGGAACTGTCCCTAAAGATCAAGCCTCGGAACATAACGCGGAGGAAGACAGACCGGGAGGAGAAGACCTAGACGCCGCTGCCGGGAGCGAGCGAGGAGAGCGCTGCTCGAGGGCGGCCCCGCCGGCAGGCAGCTCCGGGACCCGGAGGGACTTTGGACCTGGCCCCCCGCGGGCTGCACGCGGCCTGAGGCCAGGCAGGCACGGACGCCAGGCCCACAGCGGAGCTGGCAGGCAGGTCTCGTTGCTGATTTGTGAGCCCGTGGTTTGGTTTTGGTTTCTGCTTTCACCTCTGTACCCCCTCCCCCCGCCGCCTGGGAGCCGCGCAGGGAGGGCAGCAGCCCCGGGAACTCCCTACCCCTCCCTGGGTCCTAGGGTCCCAGAGCTGCCGAAATGACACGCGAGTGAGGACCCTGGGGTGGGGGGCAGTGCCGGACTCTCAGTGACCTGGTGTGAGGGGGATGGTGCGGCCAGGTGGGCTGAGAGCAGAGAAGACCCGGGGAGGCCCCTTCCAGCAGCCCCAGAGCTGGCGCTGCCAGCACCGGCCCTCACAATGGTCCTCTGTCCGTCCCGTCCTCTTTCCTGTCACCTAGTCCTCTGGGGAGCTGGTGAGTGGGTTTGGAGAGCGGGGAGTGTCCGTGCAGGGGAAGGCCCGCGGCCCTTCCGCTGTCGCTTGCTGTGTGCCTTAAACTCCATCTCCTGCCCCATGGGCTTCCCTCCCACCTCCCTCCATCTGGTGGGGCCAGGGGTGCATCGAGACCTGGGAGGGACGGGGTGTCCCTGAGCGGACAGGGGCCGCACGGCCACAGCGGTGGCTGACGGGCCATGGCGCCGACCCTGGGTGGCCCACCTCCTCCTCCGGGAGAACGTCTTCCCTGTTGGAAAGCGCTCTCGCTGCTGCGGCTGACGGTCTGCGGCAGGGTTGCAGGGAGGGGCCGCGCTCCAGGCCACCGCCCCCACGTCCTGGTTTTCGTGGCCGAGCGCTCCTGGACTTGATCCAGCAGACACCGGGCTCTGACTTCTCAACCAGTCACTTTGAGTCCGTCGTGGGTTGTGATCAGCCTTCTCCGCTCTCGTGTGTGGTCCTGTATGTAGAGGAGAGAACAGCTATGAAATGCCAGTGACGTCCCCGTGGCCGCCATCTGGCGGCGGCGACGGCGCTGAGGGTGGGCTTGCTTCCCACTCTGACCCCTCACTGCAGTCCTGTCCTCCCCCTGCCCAGCCCTGCTGGCTGCGGTCTCCGCCTCACACACTGGTCAGGTGGGCGTCTGGGGTGCTGCCCTCCCCCCTCCTCCCGGAGCCCTGGGCAGTCGGGGCGACCCCGTGCGTGAGGACCACAGGGGCCGTGTGTGTTTAACTTATTGGCCAACGGGTTCCCACCCCGCGCCCCCCTGAGGCGCCCTCAGGGAGCTGCCAGCCCTGGGCTCGGACTTCGGTCCTGGGGACAAGAGTGGGGCCGGTGGAAGGGCAGGTGCACGCCAGCCCGGGACGACCCCAGCCCTTCAGAAGCCCCTCCCCCCCACGTTCTGTTGTAAGATACGCATCCGCCCCCACTAACCTGGCTGACCGCACCATCTTCCTGCAGACATTTCAAACCTGTAACTTTTATATGAAAGGAAAATAAACACAGATGAAAGCTGCGTCCCAGTGACTGAGCTGCCTCCTCCCAGACAGGGCTTCTGGCACATTCCGGGTGCGGTTCTGCATCCCGGTCTGGCTGCTGGATGGTGTTGCAGGGTGGGCTAGAGGTCACCAGCCCTGGTCTGGAATTTTCCCTCCTAGGCCTTGTGCTTCAGAAGTGAATTAATGCGCAAGCCCTATCCTGCCCCCCTCAGACCCAGCATCCTGGAAAAACAGATTTCTAGAGTGGAATTCAGGGGGCACAGAGGCACCTAGAGCTATGTTTCAATGCCCCTAAAGCACGTCTTTGAAGGTGCACCTTCTGCAAGATTCCCTCCGCCTGCCACGAACAGGCTTAGAAACAGTCGCATGAGCTCCGGTCTGTGCTGTCCCAGGTGGGCTAGGTCTCCACCCAAGGTGAGCCGATGGACTTGTTCCCAGCCTGCCTGTCATCCCCGTGTCCGAGAGCGAGCGAGCCCCTGCAGGTGGCTGGGAGGGGACAGGCCAGGACAGGCCAGGTGCGGATGTGTGCACTGAGCCTGCCGACCAGGGCTGCAGGGCCTGGCTGCCCCACCCCCACCCCGGTGAAGCGCCTGGGAACCTGCATGTCCAGCCCAGCAACTCGGGATCCTCAGACGACCTGAGGAGGACACTCCCAGCTGCCCCCACGCCCCGTTCGGACCTCAGATCCATTGGCAGGGCCGGTCTCCCAGGGGCGCGACGGCCTCGCACTGCCCGCTCCGGTGGGGTGAGACGCAGGCCCTTCGTGGTCATTTAAAGCCTTATTTGTTCGTTTGTTGCATCCACCAGGGGACACTGTCAAGGAAGCTGGTCGGGCAGGGCCCGCGTCGTTCTAGTCCTGTTTGCCGGGAACAGCCTGCAGGGGCCTCGCCCCAGGCTCGTCTCCGGTCCTGGCTCCGCAGCCGGCGGGGCAGGTGTCCCATCTTCCTCCTCCTACGGTCCGGGAGGGCCCGGCGAGGTGGTCCCTGACGCAGGCCTGGCACGCTGCGCCCCGTCATCACATCCACACACCCCGGCCTCCGTACCGGGCGCCCTGCAGACCCCGCGTTGGGTCCTCTTAACTAAAAATCCCCACAAGTGAACCATTTGTGGCATTTACCACGGCTCCAAGAACTGGAGTCTGGTTTGAAATCCACCCACAGACGTCAAGTCCAGACGGCTTAGCAGGTGATTCGTGCCGAGCAAGCAGCTCCAGGCCCGCATGCGCACCCCGGGGACTGGAGGGGACACACCCCCCAACTCACTTTGAGCGGAATACAGCCCTGACATCAAACCCAAGACAAGAGTCCAAAAAGAAATTACAGGCAAATACTTGCACAAAACTTGTAAAAGAATCTTCGCAACCCCGCACCAACAGTGTGTAAAACCGCACGCTCCTTCAGAGGCAAGGACGGATGTCCGATAGACACCTTGTCCGCGCCACCTGGCCACCTCTCCTTCCCAGCACCTTGCAGGCAGGGCCCC
This sequence comes from Mungos mungo, assembly GCA_004023785.1. Classification (NCBI taxonomy): domain Eukaryota; kingdom Metazoa; phylum Chordata; class Mammalia; order Carnivora; family Herpestidae; genus Mungos; species Mungos mungo. Next base: position 83,716 of record PISW01002879.1, read on the forward strand.
GAGAGCCCGTCACCGTGGGCGGGGCACAGCGTGTGACCCCCTTAGACTCGAGGCGTGGAGAAGGCAGAGTTCCACGTGCAGGGAAACCAGACCATGACCACCCCCGTTAGACCTGACGTGAATAAACACCGAACTTAAGCTCAGCTGCTGAGATTTCGGGGTCTGTAAATTCTCCCAGCACGGCCTCGCTGCCCCCGAATGAACCCCCCTCACAAAGGAAGAACACCGTGTAATCACCTCAGTCGTCAGAAGAGCCTTTGTTAGGAATGCAACACCCGGAACGGTTGTTTAAAACTCTTAGATAGAAATCAGAAACTTCCTTAATCTGATAAAAATTACCTTCCAAAATCCCACGTAGACATTATACTTAGTGTTGAAATATCCAGAGCGTCTCCTTTAAAACCAGAACAAGGTAAGGATCCTAGCATGTTGTCTTCTCCTTGCTGCACTGGAGATCCTGGTCAACGCTGCAGGAAAAAGTAACAAGGAATTTACTAAGAATATCTACCAGGCCGCCTGGCACCAGAGCACGCGACTCTTCATCTCAGGGTCGCGAGGTCAAGCCCCACAATGGACACAGAGCCTACTTAAAAAAAAAAAAATCCACCAAGATAGCTGTACAGTCAGGTAAAAAATTGAGTATGTTCCTACATACAATCAACAATTTAAAAATTCTTAAAAGGTCCCATTTGTGCTACTGTCACAAGTCTTGAAGGTACTAGGAATAAACCAACAACAGATGAGTGAAACTTTTAGCCTCAAAAAAAAGAAGCTCTAACAATTGTAAGTATGTGTGTACCCACCAAAGGACACCTGTACACAGAGCAAGTATTAACAGACCTAAGTGGGGAAAGGGACAGCAGTGGAATAATACAGGACCTCAGTGCCCCACTCACACCAACGGACAGATCATCCATAAAGAAAACCAATAAGGGGCCATCGGCCTTAAAGGACACATGAGCCCAGGTGGACACAAGCCAATGTTCCATCCAAAAGCAACAGAATACACAATTCCGAGCGCCCGTGGACGGAGCAGATCTGTTGGGCCACAAAACAAGCCTTAATGAATTTAAGACTGAAATCCGATCAAGCATCCTTTCTGACCAGAATAGTATGGAAAGAGAAATCAGTTACAAAAAGAAAACTAGAAAACCGTTCTGCAGAGAGTAAATGACATGCGACTAAGCAACCACTGGGTCAAAGGAGAAATCCAGAAACACCTCGAAGCGAAAACGGAACTACAACGTGCCTGACGTGTGGGATGCGGCAGATGCGGTTCTGAGAGGGAACCTGACCTTTCCCTCAAGGAACTGAAAAATAGAGCAGATGAAGCCCAAAGTTCAGAGAAGGAAGGAAATAAAGATCAGAAATAATAAAACAGGGGCGCCTGGGGGGCTCAGTCGGTTAAGCATCCGACTTCGGCTCAGGTCGTGATCTCACAGTTCCTGGGTTCAAGCCCTGCGTCGGGCTCTGTGATAACAGCTCAGAGCCTGGAGCTGCTTCAGATTCTGTGTGTGTCTCTCTCTCTCTCCCTCTCTGTCCCTCCCCTGTTCACTCTCTGTCTCTCTCTCAAAATAAACAGACATTTAAAAAAAATTAATGCTTTAAAAAAATACATAAAATAGACATTAAAAAGATAATAGAAGAGATGACTGAACCTAAGAGCTGGTTCTTTGAAAAAATGAACAAAATAGACTCACCAAAAGTACTCAATCAAATGAAAATGATGTTACGGCTGAAAAAGGCAGGGGGCACCTCGCAGGCCCAGTTGGTAGAGCACGTGACTCTTGATCTGGGGGTAATGAGTTCAAGCCCCCCACTGGGGTAGAGCTTCCTTAAAAACCGACGCTGTGGCCGATGCTGTGGCAACCACAAAGGATCGTAAAGAGACAACCATGAATATGCCTACAATCTGACAGCCCAGAAGAGGCGGCCGAATTCCTAGAAACATACAGCCTACCAGGACAGCATCATGAAGATACAGAAAATAGAAACAGGGATTCCTGGGTGACTCAGATAAGTGTCAGACTCTTGATTTCAGGTCCGGTCATGATCTCCCGATTCGTGGGATCAGACCCCACATCCATGCTATCGGCATGGAGCCTGCTTGGGACTCTCTCCCTTTCTGTGCTTGTGGGAGATCACTCTCTCTCACAGTTTAAACAGAAAAAAATCTTAAGAGACCATTTACTAGTAAAAGTTCGCTCATCAAAAACCTCCCGACAGGCACGCCGGGGGGCTCAGTTAAGTGTCTGACTCTCAATCCCAGCTCAGGTCACGATCTCACTGGCCTGTGAATTTGAACCCCATGTCAAGTTCTGTACTAACAGTGCAGAGCCTGCTTGGGATTCTCTCTTTCTCGCTCTCTCTCCGCCTCTCCCCTGCTCACGTACAGACACACACACTCACTCTCAAACTAAACAAACTTAAAGAAAGAAAGAAAAAGCATCCCAACAAAGTCCAGAACCAAATGGCTTGCTGGTGAATTCCACCTAACACTCAAAAGATGAACACCAGTTCGTCTCAAATGCCTCCACAAAATAGGAGGGAATACTTCCACACTCCTTTCACCAGGCCAGCCTTACCCTGATACCAAAACCAGACAAGGATGCCACGAGAAACTTGGAGGCCAGTGGCCCTGACACACGGATGCAAACATCCTCAATAGAATGTTAGCGAACCAGATTCAGCGATACATTAACAGGATCATACACCATGACCCAAGTGGAATGGGATTCCAGGAATGGTTCAGCAAACACAAAATCAATGGGATACACTCACTACATTAACAAATAAAGGGGAAAAGTCGTAAGATCATCTGAATAGATGCAGAAAAGGATTTGACAAGTCAACATTGGATTCTGTGTCTCCCCCTCTCTGCCCATCCCCCGCTTGTGCTATCTCTGTGTCTCAAAAATAAATAAATGCAAAAAAAATTTTTTTAATAAAAAAGAAAACCTCAACCACAGTGGGTACAGAGGGAACACACGTCAACATAACAGAGACCGCCACAGACGGGCCCACAGCTACCGTCACGCTCACTGGTGAAAAGCTGAAGGCTTTTCCTCTAAGATCAGTAACAAGTCAATGATGCCCACTCCCTCCACTTTTATTCCACATAGGATTGGAAGTCCTAGCCACAGCAATTAGGCAAGAAAAAGAAAAGCCATCCCCATTGAAAAGGAAGAAGTAAAACAGTCACTATTTGCAGATGACAGAATATGTATATATACATATATTTTTTAATGTTTGTTTATTTTTGAGAGAAAGAGACAGAGCATGAGCAGGGGAGGGGCAGAGAGAGAGAGAGAGAGAGAGAGAGGGAGACACAGAATCCTAACCAGGCTCCAGGCTCGGTGCTGTCCCCACAGAGCCTGATGCAGGGCTCAAACCCATGAACTGTGAGATCATGACCTGAACTGAAGTCAGATAGTATTATACACAGATGTTACTATATACAGAATATATCTGTATATATAGAATATATCCTGCAGATTATAATATATACAGAAAACCCTAAAAAGTCCACAAACAAAAAACTTAGTACTAAGAAATGAATTCACTGAAGTTGCAGGATACAAAGTCAATAAATAAAAACCCACTGCATTTCTATCCACTAATAATGAGACCTTAAGAAAATAATGTAATTGCACCAAAAAATAAGTAAAAATAGGTTCAGCCAAGAAAGCGAAAGACCTGTACACTGAAAATGAAAAGACATTAATAAAAGAAACTTAAGACACACATAAATGGGAAGCTATCCCATGGTCATGGATCCGAAGAATACTGTTAAAATGTCCATACTACCCAAAGCAAGTACAGATTGAATGCAGCCCTCTCAAAATCCCAATGCCATTTTCAAAAGAAATAAAGCAATCCTCAAACTTGTATGGAACCACAAAAATACCCTGAATTGCCAAAGCAATCTTGAGAAAGAACAAAGCATCCCACTCCTTGATTTTACATTATATCAAAGAGATTGTAATTTAAAAAAAAAAAAAAAGACATCAATGAAACAGCCCAGAAACAAACCCGTGAATATACGGTAAACTGACTGACAGCAGAGGAGTCACGAGTATATGACGTAAAAATGAGCGTCTCTTTAGTCAGTGGTGTTGGGGAAACTCAACGGCCACGTGCAAAAGAATGAAGCCACCACTACCTCACACCACGCGCGAGAATTCACTCGAAGCGGATTAAAAACCTGAATTAGAACCTGAAACCATAAAACTTCTAAAGGAAAATAAGGCAGAAAGCTCCTTGATGTTGGTCTTGGAGATGATGTTTTGGATTTAGCACGAGAAGCAAAAGCAACAAAAAGTGCAAATGCGCAAGCGGAACCACGCCGAACTAAGCAGCTGCCGCACGCCCCAAACCGTCAACCAAACGAGAGGCAACGGAGTGGGGGAGATACTTGCAAATCATGTCTGATAGGGGGCTAGTACCCAAAATACATAAAAAAGAACCCCTACAACTTAATAGCAAAATACAGTCTGATTTAAAAATGGGTAGAGGATCCGAAGAGACGTTTTTCGAAAGGCGGCGTACGCATGGTCCACAGACACATGAAAAGATGCTCAGCGTCACTCAGCGTCAGGGAATAAGAACCAAAACTGCAGTGAGATCCCACCTCCCACCTGTCGGGGGGCTGCTGATTCAAGGAACAAGCATTAGGATGTGGAGGAAAGGGAACCCTTGCACCCGGATAGGAATGTAACCTGGTGTGACCACTATGGAAAACAGCATAGAAACGCCCAGAATATTAAAAATAAAACTACCATGGGGCCCTGGGCAGCTCAGTCGGCTCAGCGTCCAGCTTCAGCTCAGGTCGGGCTCTGTGCTGACAGCTCAGAGCCTGGAGCCTGCTTGGGACTCTGTGTCTCCCTCTCTCTTGGCCCCACTCATGCTCTGTCTCTCTCTCTCTCTCTCAAAAATAAATAAAAATTTTTTAAAAATTAGGGGCACCTGGGTGGCTCAGTCTGTTATGTGTCTGACTTCAGCTCAGGTCCCAATCTCACTGTGTGTTCAAGCCCCACATCAGGCTCTGTGCTGACAGCTGCTTTGGATTCTGTGTCTCCCTCTCTCTCTCTCTGCCCCTCCTCTGCTCACACTCTGTCCCTCAAAAAATGAACAAACATTAAAATTTTTTTAAAAAATTTACCATATGATCCCGCAATTCCACTTACTAATATTTGTTCAAAGTGTTTCTGGACAAAGATACATCTATCCCCACGTTCGCTGCATGTTCTGGTGCTGCCAGAGGCAGGGAATGGAGGGCAGGCGGGGTGGGAGAGGCCATCAGAAGGTCCAGACCCCGGGTTATAAGTCATGGGGGTGTGCCGCCGTCCGCACCGGTGCAGATTTCGAAGTTGCTCACGGCAGGTCTTAAAAGTCAGGATCACAAGAAAGACACTCGATGGACAGCGATGACGTTAGCCTGGCTTTGCCGTGGCGCCCAGTGCACAGTGTCAGGTACTGAGTCCTGGCCTTGTGCTCCGAAAACAATGCTGTGTCTCAATGACCCCTCCATATGTAAATTAAAAATGAGGTTTTATTTAAAACAAGACTTTAATAAATCGAGAGATACACATATTTCATGAACAAAAAGATTAAAGTTTCTTAAAGATGTTCGTTAGTCCTCAGGGAATGTATACATTCAAAAGTATTCCAGAGAAAATTCCACAGGGATGTCATAAGGTCCTTGATAAGCTTATTCTAAACCGGTGGAAGAGTCTCTACTCCCGGTAATGGCGGACTTGGTGGCTCAGACCGGCCAACCTGCTCACAAGGCTGTGCAAGGGGTTTCTAGTCACTGCCGGAATTCGTCAGAAAGCCAGCAACTGACTAAAGTGCTGGGCCAGGATTCGGGAGGAGACAGCGACCCAGGGAGGTGAGCCTGACACGTGGGGCCACCTCGCCGAAGGCGCCTGCCAACTCCAGAAGAGATGGCGGACACGCTCTGCGGGGCTTGTGACAAAAGGGGATTTAAGAGTCCAGGGGCGCCTGGGGGCTCCGTCGGTTCAGCGTCCGACTGCGGCTCAGGTCATGATCTCGCAGTTCGTGGGTTCGAGCCCTGCGTCAGGCTCTGTGCTGACAGCTCAGAGCCTGGAGCCTGTTTCGGGTTCTGTCTCCCTCTGTTTCTGCCCCCTCCCCTGTGCACGCATGCTCTCTCTCTCAAAAATAAACCTTAAAAAATAAAAATAAAAGAGTCCAGAACTCACCATGCCTTGAGTCGAGTCCCCAAGGAAGTGCCCTCCAGGTAGGAGAGAGACTACTGGCCCTCGCTGGTCCTCCCCGGGGACAGCCCGCTTCCAACCCTCTCGTCCCCGGAAGTGGACGGCTGGTGTCCAGGCACCTGCCAGAAGCAAATAGAAAGCGCCGAGGAGGTTAACCTCACCCTGGGCCTCAGACTATTTCCTTAGTATTTCATACACAATAAGAAATAACCGGGGACCCTTGGAGACCAGCATGAGCAGACGGAGACCCCCAGGGGCTGGGGTTTTGAAAGCACCGTGCCTGGTCGGGGTCTCGGGGCAAGGCCAGATCGAGAACTTAGGTGAGTGGTTGGAAAATACCAACCGAGGACAAGCAGGAAATCCAGAACCAAAATATACACGAGCGGGTGAGAACTCCGTGACCACGTGGAACAGGACTAGTGACCTGGAGACGGGGGGTGGGGGGGGCCACGGTCGCAGACTGAAGCACCAGGACAGAAAGGACGGACACGACAGGTCGGAAGGGACCCAGGCCCGGAGGCCGCAGTGAACCTGGAGTGCACATGGGAGGAGGAGGAGGGTGTGAGCAGAGACCGTGCAGAGCGCGCCATTCACAGCCGCCCACGGCGGGGACGCCCCGCACGTCCCCAGCGCGAGGAGGAGGAGCAAACGTGGCACTTCAAGCAGTGGGACGCTGTTGAGTAAGAACAATGGCTGCCGCGCCACAACCCGGATGGACCTCAGATGCGAGAGCCTGCCCGCCGCGTGCTTCCATTTATGTGAGATGTGCGGAGCAGGCACGTCTGGGGTCCACAAGCCAGGTGGTGGGCACGCGGGTACGAGGCACCGCTGGGGCGTGGGATGTGTTCAACCCCGGGATCGTGGCGATGGCAACGTTACTAAGTAGAATTGTACGCCCAGGATGGGTTTACCGCCTGTAAACTACAGTTCAGTAAAGCTGTTAAAACTCACAACTTTCCAAAACGGATTGCGCCGGTTCTCACCTCCTGCTTCCCACGCCCAGCTCTACCCTTACTGCTGTTCTGCAGTGAGCAGTTCTGTCCGTGGGGGGCCCTGGAGGGACACGCGGGCGGGGGAGGGCGGGGGAGACAGCCAGCCCGGCCCTGGCGTGGTGAGCGCCTCCCCGCGGCCCCCCAGACCCGGCCCGCCCCGCACACTCCTCGGGGCTTTGCCACCCTGCCGGCTGGCAGCCCCCCAGCCCCGGCTCCACGCGCATGCTCACCTGCCAGCGCTGGCCCGTCTGTGCCCTCTGCGGACTCAGTCCTGCCCGGCCAGCTCTGACCCAGCTCCGGTCTGTGCAAAACAGTGAGTTTCTTTACCGCCGCGCCTTCTCCGGGGACGTGAGAGTCCCAGCCTTGGGAATTGGGCCCTTCTCAGTTCGCCTTTCCTGGGCGTCACCTGCAGCCCGAGGGTGACTTCAGCGTTCTCTTTACACCCCCAGTTCTCTCCAGTCATCACTCATCGTTCTTCATGTTCCTCTTTCTCTGTTCAAATTACTCCATCATTTACATCTCCTGATTGGTCCGTAGCTGAAAAAAAGCCCTAGGTGGAAGAAGCTTTAGCCCAAGCAGGAGGATTAAAAAGAAATCTGGATCTGAGCGCGGCGTGGCTCAGCTTCTGCCAACGGAAGACGAAAAGGAAAAGGGCACCTTTAAGGAGACAGAGAAGTAAAATCAAATGGCGGCGGGGGGACACGCTGGCTTCAAAGACACGCTGTTGAGTAAGAACAATGGCTGCCGCGCCACAACCCGGATGGACCTCAGGTGCGTGCTGGGGACAGAGGTCAACGCGACGCTGAAGGAAACCAACCAGCCACCCAGACTTCTGTCTCCACTCAAAATACTTTCAAGCGTAAAGGTAGAAATCGAGGGAGCGTCAGCCAAAGCTGACTCCTTCCTCAGTGACACCACTCGGAAACAAAACGGTGTTTTCAGGAAGAAGGAAAAGAACTCCAAATGGAAGAGGGAATCAACAAAAAACAGTCACAACGTAGATAAACTGAAATGAGCACCAACTGTATAAACGGTGTCTCTGGGGCTTAAAAGATGGAGAACATAGGAAGGAGAGGCCCGGAGGTCTTCTTGAACCGTCCAGGAAGAGGACTTGGAGGAGCCTGAGTGCCGGCTGGAGCCTCTCGGGATCCACTAGAAGAACCTGTGAATGATGGCTCCTTGCCAGGCTCGCAGGAAGGGAGGGGGAGGGGGCAGGAGGCGGCAGGAACCAGAGCAGAAGGCGGAGCACGGGTGGGGCAGGTGGAAAACAAACAGGAAGGTGGATTCAAACCCACTTCTTTTTAACTACATTAAATAGGGACGCTGGCTCGCTCAGGCGGTGGAGCCTGGGACTCTTCGTCTCAGGGCTGTGGTTTCAAGCCCTGCGTTGGGTGTAGAGATTACTTAAAAAAAAAAATGCTAAATGCACTAAATTCTCCCATTGAAAGACAGGCCATCAGACTATTATTTTTTTAACGTACATGCTGTTAACAGGATGTACCTACACAGAAATGCAAAGGCACAGAAAGGTTGCAAGTAAAAATTAGAGGGGGAGCACCTGGGCAGCTCAGTCAGTTAAGCATCCAAACTCTCGACTTCGGCTCAGGGCATGATCTCACGGTTCGTGAGTTCGAGCCCTGCGTCAGGCTCTGCACTGACATCGCAGAGCCTACTCAGGACTCTCTCTCTCTCTCTCTCTCTCTCTCTCTCTCTGCCCCTCCCCCACTCACGCGTGCACACATGCAGCCTTATCAATACAGAGCTAGATGTTAGGGCAAAAGGCATTACGAGATTCCAGAGACACAGCTGGGAGTATCCAAAGCGCATCCAACCAAAACGTGTTTAAGTCCATATGCGTCTAATTACACAATGGCCTCAAAAATATTTAAAGCAAAAGCCAACAGAACTACAAGACCGAGCAGACAAATCTGTGATCCCAGTGAGAGTTTTTTGTTTTTGTCTTTTTTTTAATGTTTATGTATTTGAAAGAGAGCTTGTGAACAGGAGCGAGGCAGGAAGAGAGGGAGAGAATCACAAGCAGGCTCTGCCCTGCCTGCCTGGATGCGGGGCTTGATCCCATGAACTGAACTGTGAGATCATGACCTGAGCCGAAATCAAGAGTCAGAGGCCTAATGACTGAGCCGCCCAGGTGCCGCCCAGCGAGAGGTCTTAACATACTTCTCACAGGCGCAGGTAAGGACGACTCTTAATCTTATACAACATTTCCAGAAAAGAGAAAGAAAACAAGAAGTGTTTCCCAAGTCTTCTGATGAGGCCGACCTCATCTGATACCCAAACCATAGCAAGAGTGAAAATTACAGACCCCTTCACTCATGAACACGGATGTAAACCCCTAAACAAGCCCCTGTCCGAATCTCGTAATATATAAAAAGAACAAACACAACATGACCAGTGGCTTTGTTCTAGAAGTCACTTTAATATCTGAAAATCAGCATTAACTCACAACACTAACAAAATAAATCAGATAATTTTCTCAGTAGATCCGTGAAAGTTAATTTAGTAAAGTTCAAAATCCATGCACAATTTTTAACTCCTAGCAAATTAGAGATAGAAAGGGTACTTCCTTAATCTGAAAAAGCTTAGCTACTTTATGTTTTTAAATAATTGTTTTGTATCTTTTTTTTTTTTTAATTTTGTTGAGGGGCGCCTGGGTGGCTCAGTCGGTTAAGCCTCCGACTTCAGCTCACTGCACTTTGTAACAGATCCACGTCCTCAGGAAAGTCCGTCTTTACCACTTTCGGGTCAAACACCTCGAAGTCACACCAGAGCGACTCTAAGACACACGCATTTTAACATCTCTGCGGTCGGGATGCCCCTGAATCGGGTTCTCCTCTGTTCCGCTCCACCCCTCAGACGTGCCCAGCCCCCTCTCCTCGCCGTGCCCCGGCCCAGCAGGGAACGGACAGATCCCACACTGGACTGGAAGCTTCAGGAACACAGTCTTGTTCACCGCTGTGAATCCTAAACCTGGAATTGCCTGGTCAAAAGGCGTGCACGCTTTCCAGTGATGTTTTCATCACACGACACACGAACACGGCTCCGTCTTACAGTGCGTCCTCAAGGGCAGCCCACCGTCAGCAGTTTAGACTAGATCCTTCTAGACTGGGCTTTGCACATACATGCGTGTGAATACAAAGTGTACTGACAGAGACCATCTACCTTCCAGAAACACGGTGGCAGCACACATCGGCAATAGACGAGGAGTCCATGTTCAGTCCCTCACCAGCTCTGGATGCGGTCAGTCAACTTTGGCCCGTCTGACAAGCGGAAGCCACCTCATGCTTTAGGTCCGTATTCTCCTGATGTACAGGGCTCCGCTCAGTCTAGCAGTCCTCCTGGGTGGTTTTCCAGAGGAGCAGCCTCCCTCCGTCGTGAGCGCGGGGCTGTTTTATACCTAGCCCTCTAACCCACCTGGAATGCATTTTTGCAGACAGTTATAATGACTCTTTCCAACCAGATAACCAACTTTACCTATAATAAGCCCTCTTTGACTCTCCCAATTTACATGCCATTTTCATCAAATGTGAACTTCTCATACACACTTAGGACGTTTTCTGGACTTGTGTTATTTTTCACTGATCCCTGTGGCAAAACCACGCTGGCCTGATCATTGTGGCTTTATGGTAAGTTTCAGCATCAGGTGCAAAAAGCTCCCCCCTCATTAAAGTGAAAAAAAAATTAATAGAAATTGTTGCACACTTTCCTTCCATATTACTTTTAAAAACATGTTTACCACAGTTTCAAGGCTTGGTTTCCTTGTGGGAACTCAGTTAAATCTCTTTAAGAAGGCTAGATAGCTCTACTATTTGGGGATTTTATATCCGACCATTTTACTGAGTTCTCTACTTTCTTCTCATGGATTCTTGGATATTCTTGCTAAGGAATCATGGTCTCTTCTACTTTTTAGACTACAGCTTTCACTTTGTTGTTTCCTAGATTAGCTCCAACCTCACAGCCGCCCTGAGTAGACACCGAAAGGCATACACAGCTTGATCCTGGGTATACTGGCTTTCAGTGGTTTTAGTAACTTTCCATTTAAATGTGCCGTTTGCTGCGGCTCCAGGCCCGGCTTCGGCGTCTCTGGGGGCCCGTTAGAAATGCAAGCTCTCCAGTCTGACTGACGGAACCAGAACCTGCATCTTACAAAGATGCCCCAGGTTTTTTCTATATAAAGTTTGAGTCTAGATGATTTCTTTCTAACTTGGTTTTACTTAAGAGTTCAGTAAGAAAAGCTCTGGCTGTTGGATTCTACCAAATAGTTTTTGGCATCTGTTGGTCCCTTAAAAAACGAGTCCTCCTTGGCGGTGGTCACCATGCTCTCCAGCGGCTGATACCCGAGTCCTGGACCAGCCCGAGCCTGCGGCAGGACGCTCCCTCCAACCACGGTCGTCACCGCCTCCTCATCCCGTCTCCTCGGCCCCCAGCGCACTTCCGGGCTGAGATGGAATGTTCTCCTGCTTCAGGTGCTTGATTCAACTTGATCTGTCCTTCTTGTGCGGCTTCCTCCTCTCCATGCAGATGCTTCTTTATCTTGAGGAGTCCCAGACCCCCTGAGAATCTGGACACCTCCCCAGGAAAATGCCCATTTCTGCTGCTTGGGAAGCTCCCGGGTCCCTAAACCCATAGTAAGACCCTTGCTCCCTGCTTTCCCGAATCTCTAGCTGCAGGGCACCCTCGAGAAGTCCCCACACCAGGCACGTGCTGAACACCCAGCGGCCCCCCACGGGGTCTGGGGTCCCTGCCCACAACCCAGGGGACATGTTACACTGCCAGCCCATTTTACAGATGGGGAAAACACAATGTCCTCAAGAAACCAGAAACTCCTTGAAGTCAAGGACTGTTCTTGGGGCTGGACCTGGACAAGCTAGAAGGTCACTGCTGACCACGAGGCCTGGAGGGAAGCCTCAGTGGGGGCCCCACTCCCTGGTCCCCAAGCCCCGTCCTCTGCAGATGGCTCTCCCTACTAGAATGGAGGGCCCGTCTCCGGACCACAGCTGACTGGGCCGGCGTACCGGGCACGATGCAGGGACACCGACGTACAGCGCTCCAGGCTGTGCAGCAGCCTCTGGGGACACCCGGGTGCTCCGATCCTCCATCGGTAGGCGACAAAGTCGGGGGCAGGAGTGAGCAGAAAATGCACATTCAGAAAATGCTCAAAGGCCACAGACAGAGGTAGGAGGCACAAACCAGGAGGCAGGAGGGGAGAGAGAAGTTTCTAGGAACGCAGCCCCAGGAGAAGTAGGTCTAGGGAGAAGCAGAGTCACATCTCGGAGGGGCCACACGACGTGAGCGACAAACGGACCCACGCCAGACAGAGCTGCCTCTGTGCGAACAGCGTCCCTGGGAGGGGCGGGCACGGGCGCCCCAGAGCCCAGCGGTGGACAGATGCTGCCGCCCGCCCTGAAAGCGAGCCAGGAAGTAGCAACACTCTGCCCGGGGGCGGGGGGGTGGGGTGTCTTTCTGTTTATGGACCAGACGGGGGCCTTGGTTTCTGGACACGGAGTCAGCACAAGAGCTCCTGTCTCCTGGGAGAGAAGCCAGGACCGCCGAGAGCAGGCGCCACACTCAACTCCCCCGCATGAAGGGGCCCCACCGGCAGCTTTGCCCCACGGTCACCAGGCTGGGCTGGAGGTGGGAGGGGGCGGGAGTCCCTCCAGACAGCTCTGCGGACGAGTGCTCTGGTCCCTGTGACGGTCGCCCAGGAGTAAGGTGACAGCAAAGGCCGTGGCGGCCCAGCCAGCACAGTCCCAGCAAGACCTCGGGAGGAAGCGGTGAGGACCCGGGGCTCCAGCAGGCCCCATCCCACCGCTGGGCTGCGCCCCGGAGCCACTCCGGGTTAGGACGCTGCCTGAGGCCACCTGGAGGGGCGGAGGCCCGGCCACAGGGGCACCAAGGGCTGCAGACCCCACCTTCTTCTGGCCCTGGGGCCCCTCGGGAGGCAACAGATGGCCCCCGGCAGGGATCACAGTCCACAGAAAGAGTCTGGCCAGGCTGGCATCCTCCGCACGTCCAGGCATCTGCAAAGGAGCCAGCGGCCCTCGGGGGAGACACGGGCCAGCGGCCCTCAGGGGAGGTACAGGGCCACCACCACGTAGATGACCCAGCTGGTGGACACGAAGACCCCAAAGAGCAGGCTGAACAGCACGAGCGAGCGAGCCTTGCGGGAAGCCTCCTCGGCCTGGGCCAGGTCCCCCCTGCTCAGCGCCGCGCGGGTCTGCAACGAGATGGTGGGGGGAGGGCTGGGCACGGGGCATCCTGGCCCCCATCCCCCGCACCCCCAGCAGGGCCAGGCCCTGGCACACAGCTGGGAACGCTGACAGCCTGCGGGGCGGAGGGCCCGCCCGGGGCCACGCGCAGTCTCACCTACAGTCCGCACAGCAAGCCCGAGGCCGGGCTCCCGGAGCCCCCACCTTGCAGATGAGGACACGAGGCTCCGCTAGGCAACCCGGCCAGCGCCGCACCGCCAGTGGCGGACCAGAACCCACAGGCAGGCAGCGGCCTCCAGACTCCCGCCTCCGCGCAGTCCTGACAACATCCCGCCTTAGACGGGGGAGCCTGACAGTGCGGGAGGTCAGGGCCCGGCCAGGCCTGCTGTGGGCAGAAGCCCCCAGGGGCTTGCCTGCTCGACCAGGACACCCTCGAACTGGCGTCACCGGGTCCCCAGGGTCCCTCGTGCCTGCTGACGGTCAGTGCGGTCAGGAGGGAGGAAGGAAGCTATGCAGATAATGGACAGGTGGAGGGCGGAAGGTGTGGGACGGAAAGGGACAGGTGGGTGGGTAAGCGAGTGGACAAATGAAGACAAGGAAACGGACGGACAGACAGGTACGTGGACGGATGAGGAGCCAGGGGGCTCAAGGCGGAGGGCTGGGAGACGTGAGTGGATGGACGGAGACTCCCCCTGCATTCCTGGGGCCTAATCATTCACACCCCTGCTGCCAGTCGGGTTAGCCGAATTTTCTAGAGCAGATCTTGAGTGGTAGGGGGCAGAGAAAGGAGGGCGGAGGAGGCGTCCATCCAAGAGGGGCCAGGACCCCAGTCAACCGAGCACTGTTTTCCCAATTCCTGCCACCCTCCTGAGACGGCCCGCGGCAGGGACAGGGCCGGCCCGCCCCCACCCACCTCGTGGGAGTAGACGACAGCGATGAGGCCGGTGAGGAGGCAGCAGAAGAGGGTGGCCAGCACGGACTCCGTCATGTAGTCCTTGGGCAGCGGCCTGTGCTCCACCACGGCCGGGGCGGGCACGCCGGGCACGCCGGGCACGGGGCTGTTGTACTGCACGGGCGGAGACCGCGGCCGGCGAGGGGCACCGCAGTGAGGACACGCCGTCCAGGGCCCAGGAGGGTCCCTCCGTCCACCCCCCGCCTCCTGCCCGGTGAGGCTGCGGGTCACCTCGGGGGGCAGATGGGTCGCGGCCCCCCCCCACCTTCTCCCCCTGCACCCCCCGCGGTCCCCCGTCCCCCAGGAGTCCTGTCACTCGGGCCCTCCACAAACTGCTTGGTCCAGGGCAAGCCATGGCTGAGCCTCCCTGTCCTGCCTGGGCTCCCCGCCACCAGGGACCTCGAAGATCTCCTCCACAGGCCCCCCAGGATTGTTCTGGTTTTCATAAAATCTAATCAAGCCATCTCCCACCCTGAGGCCCCAGGGCCCCTCACAACAGACCCCACCCTCCTCTCTTCCGTAAGCTGAGCCGACACCAGAGGAGCCGGGCCTGGCCACCCCCCACCCTGTGCCCAGAGCACCCCTCCTCCGCCCTCAGAACTCAGCTCAAACGCCCCCACCTCCGGGAAGCCTTCCAGGCTTGCCCACCCCTCAGGCTGCCTCAACCTTCTCCTTTCCCTTATCTGGGCACCAAAGGCCCTCTGCAGGGGTCCCTCATGGTGACTTTTGGTCATCTGCGTGCCCAACTCTCTCCACCACCACCCCCTCCCCCGGCCTCGGGGGAAGACAGGGCAAGAGAAGTGAGCCAGGGAGACGGGGAGACCCGCAGGCGGGGGTGCCGCCACTCACCACCGGGAAGGACGCAAAGAGCGGCGGTGCGGCGGGCGCCGGGTACAGGGGTGCGGCCGGCGGCGGCGGCGGGTACAGAGCCTGGGGCGAGGGGCTGGGCTGGAAGAGGACCGGCCCCTGCGGGAAGGGCGGGTAGAGCAGGTGCACGGCCTTGGGGTCCGGCGGCGCGTAGGGCGGGGGCTCGCCCACGAAGCCGATGTTGGGCACCCCTCCGGCGGCCACCTTGGGCCCCTCCCTGGCCTCGCCCGTGACCCCGGCCTGGGTGGGGGCGGCCGTCGAGGCCTCGGCCTGGGGCTCGGCCCGGGGTTCCTCCGGGGCCGGAGGGCTGCCCCCCTCCACGGCCGCTTCCTCGCCGGGGCCTCCGTCCTCATCCAGGAGCTGCGGGCGGCGCGGGAGCTGGGGCAGCGCCGGGCTGCGGGGGTCCTCGGGGCCGCCGCCCCCCTTGGCGTCCGCTCCTGGGGACAAACGTGCTGTGAGCAGGTGGGCCTCCTCCCCGCGAGCTGCACGTCACAGCCCCTCCAGGGACAAAGTCAGCGACACCGCCAGTCCCCACCCGGCAGGCCCCTCCCCGCTGGGCTGGGCGCTGGGAGAATCCCGCCGAAGGGGAACGGGGCGACGAGAAAACAGAGGTGCGACGGGAAGGGCCCCCCGGCAGTCAGTGCCCTCCAGGCTGGCATGGGACACAGGCCTTGGTGCCCGTGGCTGCCGCTGCGTCCTGCCCCCACTGCCCTGTCCCTGGGTGGCTGGACCAGGAAGGATCTGCCAGGGCCGGGGAGCCGAGCCAGAGTCCCCGCCTGTGAGGGAGGGAAGACGGGGCGCCCCAGGGCTGCCAGAGCCTGGCTGAGGGCGGACTCCAGAGAGCCAGGAGGCCCCTAGAGGCCAAATGCCAGCTGAGGCACAGAGGGAACAGAACGGGGGCGGGGAAGGGGCAGCGCGCAGAGGTGGGGGAAAGCCCACCAGCATCGGGAAGCGAGAGCGCAGAGGCCCCCGGCGGCCCTCCGGCACCCACCCGGGCCTCCAGCACCCACCCAGGCCTCCGGCACCCCGCCCCCGGCCTCCGGCACCCACCCTGGGCCTCCGGCACCCAGCCCCGGCCTCCGGCACCCACCCCGGGCCTCCGGCACCTGGCCCCGGCCTCCGGCACCCACCCCGGAGATTCCTGCCGAACCCCCTGGAGCGGAGGCTCACGGAAATGGAGGCCAGAGGCCAGATGGGACATGGATTCCAGGAACAACGGTCAGTCGGGGGACAGAGCGCAGCAGAGCCACCCCCCACCCCGGGAGGGCGCCGTGATCACAGGCCCAGCAGGAAGGACGGGCCCTGCGCCCCACGAGAGACCCGCCACCCCAGCGACAGGGCCAGGGAGAAGCCGCCCGCCCTGAGCTCCCGCCAGTCCCCGGGTCAGGACAGCCCCTCCCGGCGTCCTCCTCACGGAAGAATCCTCTTTCCTTGGTCGGACCTGCCCTGGTTTCGCCCTGGCTCGCAGGCCCTGAGCCGCAGTTCTCTGCTGTTCCGGAATTAACCCACTCGTGCTGGGAACGTAGCAGGCTGCTGTCCCTGAGGTCCTCACTCCAGGGGTTCCCACGCGGGTTCTGCAGGTCCCGAAGGTTCCCTGCAGCTGCCCCGAGCACCCTGGCCGGCCAAGGACCTCCCGGAGGAAGGGCCTGCAAGGGTGGGCGTTCAAGGCCCACAGCAGGGTGGGCAGCCCAGGCCCTGGCTTTGGAGGTTTACTTCCTAAGTGTTCTTTTCTTTTTTTTTATGTTTTTTTCTTTATTTTTGAGAGACAGAGAGAGACAGCGTGAGCAGGGGAGGGTCAGAGAGAGAGGGAGACACAGGATCCGAAGACAGGCTCCAGGCTCTGAGCTGTCAGCACAGAGCCTGATGCGGGGCTTGAATCCACGAACCGTGAGATCATGACCTGAACCGAAGCCGGACACTCAACTAACTGAGCCGCCCAGGCGCCCCCCTTAAGTGTTCTTAAAGGTCACAGGAGTCAGAGCGCCTGGGGGGCTCAGGAGGTTAAGTGTCCGCCTTCAGCTCAGGTCATGGTCTCTCAGTTTGTGAGTTTGAGCCCCGCATTGGGCTCCATGCTCACAGTGTGGAGTCTGCTTGGAATCCCCTCTCTCTCTCTCTCCCCCCCCCCCGCCCCTCTCCTGCTCGCTGTCTCTCTCTCAAAATGAATAAATAAACTTAAAAAAATTGTTTTTTTAACTTAAGTCTATCTCTCCTATGGATCTAGACAAAACCACACAAAGAAGTGACCAAAAGCAGACGTGTCGAACCCTAGAGAAGCGACGCTCGGGGGGCGGGGGGGGGTGCCCACGCACTTCCTCTCCTGTCCCTCGAGGCCCCAGCACCAGCCAGAGCCCATGATGGGGCAGACAGGGGACTGATACCCTCGGGGACCCCAGTCACGTTCTGGCCGGAGGAAGGAAGAAAGGGGCCTGCAGGATGGAGACAGTGGGGAGGCCCTGGCTCAGGGGAGGTCACCGGGGGGCCGTGTCGACCCCAGAGCTGGGCCCCCCACCCCCGCTCCGAGGCTGCCCCCACGACACTGCCTTCAGAGGGTGACGCGGTGCTGAGGCCCTCCGGACGGTGTATGTGACCAAATCCAGTGTAGACGTGTCAGACACGATGGCAGGTGCCACATCCGCCCACCTTCTGGCCCGAGGTGACCCGCAGGTGAGGCCCCTCGCTCACTGGACCTGCCCCCTGCCCACCTGGAGTGGCCCGTCCCTTCCTCACTCGCCCTGCCTTCCGAGCGCCGGGGACGGCGTCGGGTCGCCCCTGAGAACATGCCAGCCAACACCTACCTAGGAAGGAAGGAGCCGCAGAGGGGACCCCCAGTTCTGTGTGCAAACAGGGGCGACCAGCGCATCTCAGTTTTCCCACGACTTTCTCGGATTTACTACTAAAACGCGCACATCCTGGGAAAACCCTTAGCCTCAGACAGAGCCGGACGATTAGTCACCCGGGGATGAGTCCGCGGCTCTTAGACCTCCTCCCCCCGCCCCGCAGCTGCATCCGTGCAGGACAGACCCAGACCAGCCTAACAGACTCCAAACCAGACCACCAAAGTGGCCCGAAAACAGTGAACCCAATGGTAAGAAGTACACACCTATCAATACTGAAGGGGCGCCTGGGTGGCTCAGTCGGTCAAGCATCCAACTTCGGCTCAGGTCATGATCTCACCGTTTGGGAGTTCAAGCCCTGCATCAGGCTCTCTCTGCTGTCAGCAAAGAGCCCATTTCAGATTTTCTGTCTCCCTCGCTCTCTGCCCCTCCCCTGCTCAGCGCTCTCACTCTCTCTCTCAAAAATAAATTTTAAAAAACATTTTTAAAAGTTTTTAATTTATTTTGAGAGACAGAGAGAGTGCAAGCAGAGGAGGGGCAGAGAGAGAAGGAGACACAGAATCCTAAGCAGGCTCCAGGCTCTGAGCTGTCAGCACAGAGCCCGACGCGGGGATCGAACCGATGAACCATGAGATCATGACCTGAGCCAAAGGGACGCTCGACCGACTGAGCCACCCAGGCGTCCCAATGAAAACATTTTAAAAAATTATTTTTAAAAATTCACTTAAGTGTGAATGTAATAAGTTTTCCAATCAAAAGACATGGAGGTTCGAACAGGAAAAGAAAAGAAAAAGACGGCTCTTTGTGCAGCCTACAAGCGACTCACTTCAGACGGAAGAACACAGACTGAGCGAAGGGACGGAGGAGGACTCTGTGCAAACACAAACCCACAAGCTGGTGGAGCTGCAGTTCTCTCAAAATTAGCTTTGAAACAAAGCCTGTAGGGACACCAGGGTGGCTCAGTCGGTTGAGTTTCCAACTCTTGCTACCTGCTCAGTGGTGATCATGAGTCTGAGGCCAAGCCCCTGCACCGGGTCCCACACCGGGCATGGAGCCTGCTTGGGAGTCTCCCTCTCTCTCTGCCACTCCCCTGCTCACACGCACTCACTTGCTCTCTCAAAATGAATAAATAAATGTTATTTAAAAGAATTTGGGGGGCACCTTGGCGGCTCAGTCGGTTGAGCGTCCAACTCTGGCTCAGGTCATGATCTTGCACTTATGGGTTCAAGCACTGTGTCGGGCTCTGTGCTGACAGCTCGGAGCCTGGAATCTGCTTCCGATTCTGTGTCTCCCTCTCTCTCTGCCCCTCCCCTGCTTGTGCACACATTCTTTCTCTCAAATACAAACACTAACATTAAAAAAAATTTTTTTAACGTTTATTTTTGAGAGAGAGAGAGAGAGAGACAGAGTGCAATCAAGAGAGAGGAAGAGACAGAGGGAGAAACAGAGTCCAAAGCAGGCTCCAGGCTCTGAGCTGTCAGCACAGAGCCCAATGTGGGGCTTGAACTCACGAACCATGAGATCATGACTTGAGCTGAAGTCGGATACTTAACCGACTGAGCCACCCAGGTGTCCCAAAGTTTTTATTTTTTTTTTAATTAAAACAAAGACTGTAGTAAGAGGCAAAGGAGAGAGTTACACGATAATAAAGCGATCCTACACAAGGATATAGCAACCAGAACTCTTTATGTCCCCAACACAGAGCCACTTAAATGTACTAGCAAATATTAACAGAGCAAACAGGAGATGCAGACAGCAATATCACAACAGTGGGGAACTTCAGTAACCAACATACATCGACAAATAGGTCATCCAGACCAAAAATCATGAAGGAAACATCGACCTTAAACATGTCAGACCAGGGGCATCTGGGTGGCTCAGTTGCTTAAGCGTCCAACTTTGGCTCAGATCATGATCTCAGTTTGTGGGTTCAAGCCCCGCATCAGGCTCTGTGCTGAGAGCTCAGCCTGCTTCAGATTCTGTGTCTCCCTCTCTCTCTGCCCCTCCCCTACTCATGCTCTGTCTCTCTCTCAAAAATAATAAAGCATTTTAAAAAATTAAACATATCAGACCAGATGGACTTAGATCTACACGGAATATTCCACCCAAAACCAACAAAATACACATAATTCCCAAGTACACAAGGAACATTCACCAGTATAAAACATATGTTAGGCCAGAAACAAGTCTTTTTTTTTTTAAGTGTATTTATTTTGAAAGAGAGTGCAGGCACAAGCAGGTAAGTGGTAGAAAGAGGGAAAGAGAGAATCCCAAGCAAGCTCCACGTCACCAGCACACAGCCTGAGGTAGGGCTTGAACTCATGAACCAAGAGATCATGACCTGAGTCAAAAGCAAGAGTCAGATGCTTAACGGACAAGGTGCCCCCACAAACAAATTTTAATAAATTCAAGATTGATATCTTACCAAAGATCACCTTGAACCTCAGTGCTATGAAACTAGAAAGCACTTACAAGAGGAAAACCGGCAAATTCACAAATAAGAGATTCGACAACATGCTGCCAAACCACCAATGAGTCAAAGGTGACGAATGAGCGTGGAAAGGCAAGAACAAACATACGGGATGCAGCCAAAGCAGTTCTAAGAGGGAAGTTCATAGTAATACATGCCTAATCAAGAAACAAGAAAAGTCTCAAATTAGCATCTTGACTTTACAAGTCAGGGGAAAATTAGGGGAAGTCAGGAGGAAGGAGACTGGGGGGAAAGAAGGACAAATAAAGCCCAGTTAGGAGAAGGAAGGAAACAACAAAGATCAGAGCAGAAATAAATACAATAGAGACGAAAAAGACAAGAGAGAAGATCAGTGACACTAAGAGCCAGTTCTTTGAAAAGATAAAGTGGACAAACTTACATCCAGACTCACAAAGGAAAAGACTCAAAATCAAAAACCAAAGATGTTACAACGGAAACCCCAGAAAACACAAAGGGTCAGAAAGCGACTACGATGAAGAATCATAAAAGGCCAACAGTCTGACAGCCTAGAAGGGACGAGTAAATTCCTAGAAACACACAACCTACCAAGACAGAATCATGAAGACAAAATCTGAACGGAATCCTGATGATCTAGAAGATTGAGTCACTTCATCGAAAACCTCCCAACAAAGTCCAGAACCAGACTTTTCACTGGTGAACTCCAAATACTCGAAGAATTAATACCAATCCTGCTCAAACACTTCCAAAAACTAGAAGAGAAGGGAACACTTCCACATTCACGTTACAAAGCCAGCATTCCCCGGACAGCAGAACCAGACAAGGACGCCAAAGAAAAGAAAATTTCAGGCCAACGGCAGTGATTCACACAGATCCAAACGTTCTCAAAAAAAAAATGGTAGCAAACCAAATTCAACAATACATTAACAGGATCATGCACCAGGGGAAAGAAGTGTCTGTGAACTTGAACACACACCAGTCTGCATCGAGAGAAGACCATGAAAGGGAAAAACAGGAAAAGGACCATGCGTCAGGGGCCTGTGTCTAACGCTTCGGTCAGGAAGTCCCAGGAGAGAGAGATTTGGGGGAAACACGTATTTGAAGTACTATGTGGCGGCCAATGTCACAAATCCGGTGAAAGACAAATTTACAGATTCACAAAACTTGGAAAATCCAAAGCAGGGACTCTGGGGGGAAACTAGGCCTAAATACATCAGCGTGGAACTTCTTGAAACCAGTAATCGTAATAAAGTCTTGAAAACGGGCAGAAGAAAATGAGATCTCTCTTTAGAGGGGAACAATAATTTGAATTTCCACAAGCTTTCAATAGGCGGCTAAGTCAGAAGACAGTGGCTCCGAATCTGAGTGGCACAAGGAAAGAAGGGCCAACCCGGAAATGGAGACCTAAAAAAATGTGCTTGAAGAACAAAGGTACGTATGTTTTGGCTTTATATGATCACATAACACGGTAACTACAAACATGGTAGCTTAAAACCACCCATCCCCCGTGGGGCTCCTGGAAGGTTCCGTCAGTTCAGTGGCCGACTTCAGCTCCAGTCGTGACCTCACGCCTCAAAAGCTCGTGAGTTTGAGCCCCAGGTCGGGCCCTGTGCTGACAGCTCAGAGCCTGGAGCCTGCTTCCGATTCTGTGTCTCCCTCTCTCTCTGCCCCTCCCCTGCTCGCATTCTGTCTCTTTCAAAAATAAAAAAATTAAAAAAATTTTTTTTAAACCACCCATGCACCTCATTATAATCACGATGATTTTTAAAAGGGACGCCTGGATGACTTGGTGGGCTGGGTACTGGCTCTTGATTTTGGTCATCATCTCACAGCGCCGTGAGTTGGTGGCCAGGAACATGCTTGGGATTCTCCCTCTCTCTCTGCCCCTCCCCTCCTTGTGCTCTCTGTCTCCAAATAAACTTAAAAAATAATTTTAAAAATGTAAAAATTAAAACAAACGGAGGCAAGGGTGCGGAGAAAACAGCTGGTACGGCTTTGGTAGGAAGGCAAACTGGCGCAGCCACTGCGGACAAACACTGTTAACGGCTCCTCCACAAAGCAAAACCAGAATTTCTAGACGATCCGATCATTCCACTTCCGGGTACGGGCGACAGGAGATAACGCGTGGCCGCAGTATTCGCAACAGCTAAGATGTGACAGTAGTCACCAAAGACAGAGCAGCGGCCGGATGGTCTATTGACGGACGCGCAGATAATGCACGGGGTCCCTCCAACGGCGGGTGCTGCCCCGCTCCAGAGAGGAAGGGCATCCTGACGCGCTCTACGGCGTGGGGTGACCTTCAGGACGTCATGCTAAGGGAAAGAAGCCCGTCGCAAAAAGGTGAACTCTGTAGCTGTCCGGGGATGTGAGGTCCCCAGAGTCATCAGGCTCAGAGAGAGAGGACGGCGGTCACCAGGAGCCAGGGGCAAGCGGGGCAGGGGACCCCGCTTCATGGGGACAGAGTTTCAGTCTGGGAAGATGAAGAGAGTTCTGGAGACGGACGGCGGGGAGGTCACACAACAGCGCGAATGCACTGGGCCAGAACGTCCAAAATGCTCTATCTAAGGTTATGTGCGTATTTCACCATTTTTTTTCATTTAAAAATATTTTAATGTTAATGTATTGTTGAAGGAGACCGAGCACGAGCAGGGGAGGGGCAGAGAGAGAAAGACACAGAATCCGAAGCGGGATATTTCCTTTTATAAGGATTTATAGTCTTTTTTTCCTTATAGGCCCCACCCATTTCTTTGAAAGATCGTTTCTAAGTATTTTGTGTTCTGTTACGATTGTGACCAGGAATTTTTTTCCATTACATTTTTTGCAAACGAGTATTGTCGGTATGTTGGAAAGCAATTCATTTTCATATATTCATTGTGTTTGCAACCTTCTTGCTGACACTGCTTTATGATTTTTTTAACCAGTTCTAATGTTTTGGGCAATGGCTTGAGTTTCTGCTGCCTGTCGAGATTTTATTATTGTCTTGCTTTTCCAATCAAATATTTCACTGGTTTGAAAGGTCTTATTTCTCAGCCAGAACTTCCAAACAAAATTTTTATGTTTATTTATTTTTGAGAGAGAGACAGAGACAGAGTGTGAGCAGGGGAGGGGCAGAGAGAGAGAGGGAGACACAGAATCCAAGACAACTCCAGGCTCTGAGCTGTCAGCACAGAGCCCGACGCGGGGCTCGAACACAAACTGTGAGATCATGACCTGAGCCGAAGTCAGATGTTTAACCAACTGAGCCCCCCAGGCGCCCGACACAATTTTTTTTTTAATGAGGAAAAAAATAACCAAAACACTCATGTATTAGGTCATAGTTCCGTGAGTCAGAAACCCAGGCGGCTCAGTTCGGGGGCTTAGAAGGCCGATATCAAGGCCTCAGTCAGACGGGGCTCGGATCTAGAGCTCCAGGGAAGAATCAGCCTCCAGCTTCATTCAAATCGCTGGCAAATTCCAGTTCTGTGGGTCTGAGGCTTCTGCCCCCATAGGCCGCAAACAGCCCTTCCCCTGTGACCCTCTCCATCTCTGAAGCGGCGAGGCCGTCAGATCCAGATCCTTCTCGTGTTTCAAAATGATCTGTCTTCCTTTCTGCTACCAGATAGAGAGGCCGCTCTGCTTCTAAAGGACTCACCTGACTGGGTCAGGCCTACTCAGATAATCTCTGTATTTTAAGATCCGCTGACTTGGGACTTTAATTCCATCTGCAAAATCCTACCATAGCGGCACCACGGTCAGGGTTCCTTTGACGAGCTGGGGTCACGTTCACTGGCCTGTGAGCCACAAGGAAAAGCAAGCTACTCTCCGATGAGACAGGGAGGAGTCCTTGCCAGACACCTTCTGGAACAGAAAGGCTGAAAGTTCTCTGGGCTAACAAGACAGGACACCAGAGAGAGACCTGGAAGGTTCGGGCAAAGGAAGAATAATTAACGAAGTAAATATACAAGATTATTTTTCCTCCTAAATCTGTCAATAGACATAAGGCTGTTAAAAGCAAAGATTATAACATCTTATAGGGTTTTCTTTTTTAAGTTTATTTATTTGAGAAAGACAGAGTGTAAGCAGGGGAGGGGCAGAGGTAAAGAGAGAGGGAGGGAGAATCCCAAACAGGCTCCATCAGCGTGGAGTCCAACACGGGGCTCGGACTCACGAAACTGTGAGATCATGACCTGGGCTGAAATCAAGAGTTGGACGCTTAACCAACTGAGCCACCCAGGCGCCCCTGGTGAATTTTCAGTGTATGCAGATGTCCTGCACATGAAGAGCATTCCGTAAAGCTTAACGGATGTGAGAGTAAAGAGGCCTATAAGGTTACAAAGGACCACTGGAAGGGACACAGTATTAACTCTAAGCAGACCGTGAAAAGTTAGGTATGTTTCATAATCCCGAGAGCAACCACTAAAATAACAACATGAAGTATGTAGCCAAAAACCAAGATAGAAGTTAAAATGGAATATTCAAAAATACTCAAATACGGGGGCACCTGGCTGGCTGGTCGGTAGAGCGTGCGATCTTGATCTTAGGATGGCGTTCAATCTCCACTGGGCAGAGAGATTACTTAAAAACTGAATCTTCGAAACATTTTTCAAATATTATCCAAAACGGCAGAAGGGATGGGAGTAAAAGGTAAACCAGAGAAAACAGTAAAATTACAGACTTAAATGCAACCGTATCAATAATTACATTAGGAGCACCTGGGTGGCTCAGTTAGCTGAGCATCTGACTTTGGCTCAGGTCATGATCTCGTGGTTCACGAGTCTGAGCCCCGCATCAGGCTCTGTGCTGACAGCTCGGAGCCTGGAGCCTGCTTCAGATCCTGTGCCTCCCCCTCTTTCTGCCCCTCCCCAGCTCTCACTCTGTTCTCTCTCTCTCAAAAATAAATAAAAACATTAAAAACAGTTTTTAATTACATTAAATGTTAGCAGTCTAAACATTCTAATTAAAAAGCACAGAGGGACAGGATGAATAAAAATCAAGACCTACAAGGCTCCCTACGACAGACGCTCTGTAAATAGACACAAAGGTGGAAAGTAAATGGGCGGGAAGGATGTCCCATACCAACGGAAGGCAAAAAAGGCTACAGTGGATTTTAACAGCAGATAAAAGAGACTTCGAGGCAGAGTATTATCAGTAACAAAGAAGGACACTTCAATGCTAAAAGGTTAGGACAATTCACCAGGAAGGCATGACAACTATGAATGCATGTGTCCCTAACACCAGAGCTTCAATAGACGTGAAACAAAAATTTATAGAGATAGAGAAGTACACAAACTTTACAACTGTAACAAAAAATTTCAACACGCTTCTTACAGCAATAATAGAATAACTAGACGAAACAGCATCAGGACACAAGTGATCTGACCAGTGCTATGAACTATGTTGCTCCAACGGATGTTTACGGAACATGACATCCAATAACTGCAGACACTGCTCTTCTCAAGGGCCAAAGGGACATTCACGAAGATCACACACCAGGCCATACCACAAGTCTCAATGTTAAAAAAAAAAAAAATTGAAATAACCCAGTATTCTCTGACCAACCACCACAGGAGTAAGATAGAAACCAATAACAATGATCTATATAGGATAAAACCTAATATCTAAAAAATTAATTCAAAAGAATTCATGGATCAAAAATAAAATCATGAGGCAAATTAGAAAGCATTTTGAACTGGACGACACTGAAAAAACAATGTATGTGAAATGCAGCTCGTGCAGTTCTCAGAGGGAGACGGTCAGCTTTAAATGACTCTGGGGGGGCGCCTGGGCGGCTCAGGTGGTTACGCGTCCGATTCTCGATCTCAGGTCATTACCTTGCAGTTTGTGGGGGTTCGAGCCCTGTGTCAGGCACTAAAGGACAGTACAGAGCCTGCTAGGGATTCCCTCCCTCTCTCTCTCTCCCCTTCTCTCTGTTCCTCCCCCACTCACTCTCTGTCCCTCTCTCTCAGAATAAATGAACTTTAAAAAACAATTAAGGGGCACCTGCGTGGCTCAGTTGGTTAAGCCTCCAACTTCGGCTCAGGTCATGATCTTGCAGTTCGTGGGTTCGAGCCCTGCGTCAGGCTCTGTGCTGACAGCCAGCTCAGAGCCTGGAGCCTGCTTCCGGTTCTGTGTCTCCTTCTCTCTCTGCCCCTCCCCCTCTCATGCTCTGTCTCTCTCTGTATCAAAAATAAATAATAAATAAATAAATAATAAAAAACAACGAAATAAATGATTACATTTGAAAAAAAAAAAAAAAGAAAGGTTTCAAATCAAAGACCTAGAGTCCACTCTGGAATCTTGCTAGGAAAGGAAGAGCAAGGTCAACCCAGTGTAGACAGAAGCATGAAACAATAAAGAACAAATATCAATGAAACAGGGGTGCCTGGCTGGCTCAGTCGGAAGAGCATATGACTCTCAATCCTGGGGTCAGGTGTTGGGTCCCACATTGGATACAGAGACTACATAAAAAAATAAAATATATTCTTTTTTTAAAAAAAAAAATCAATGAAATAGAAAACAGACAACAGAAAAAATTAACAAAGTCAAAAGATGGTTCTTTGAAAAAAATCAAATTGACAAACATCTATCTAGACTTATCAAGAAAAAAAAACACAAATAGCCATGTCAGGAATGAGAAACGGGTCATCATCACAGATCCTACAGACACTGAAATTAAGAGAATACTACAAACACCCGCAAGTCAACAAATCTGACAACGCAGATGAAAGAAACTTCTTTCTCCAACTCTCCAAAACTGAGACCCGAACAAACAGGAAATCTGAATCGTAATTCTGTTAAACTTGTTACCAAAAACAAAAAAGCTCTATGCCCAGCTGGTTTCACTGCTGACATCTATCAAACATTCAAAGAAAAAAATAACACTAATATTACAGTTTTTTTTAAGAGGTGGTAAGATCACTGCCAAATTCAAGAGACTGAAAAAAAAAATGAATAAAACTCTCTTTGTCTGCAGATCATATGCCTGTTATGTGGAGAATCCAGGAAATCTACACCAATTCCAAAACCAAATAAATGGATTTAACACGGTCAAAGGTTAAATGGATTTAATACGGTCAAAGGTGAAATGGATTAAATAAGTTCAAAGGTTACAAGCTTAATATACAGAATCGATTATGTTTTTATGCACCAGTAGCAAATAATTTAAGAATAAAATTAAAACTAAAATCCAATTCACAATAGCACCAACATAACTGGAAAATAACTGGGAATAAACCTTTTTTATTTTTTTTCTTCTAATGTTTTATTTATTTTTGAGAGAGAGAGAGAGCGTGAGAGAGCGTGAGAGAGCGTGAGAGAGCGTGAGAGAGCGTGAGAGAGCGTGAGAGAGCGTGAGAGAGCGTGAGAGAGCGTGAGCAGGGGAGGGTCAGAGAGAGAGAGAGAGAGAGAGAGACACAGAATCTGAAGCAGGCTCCAGGCTCTGAGCTGTCAGTACAGAGCCCGACGCGGGGCTCGAACCCACGAACCGCAAGATCATGACCTGAGCCAAAGCCGGCCGCTTAACCAACTGAGCCACCCAGGCACCCCGAACTGGGAATAAATCTAACCAATGAATTCTAAAACATCTATACTGAAATTTACAAAGCACCTGAGAAATTAAATAAGTGCTAAATAAATGGAAAGGTATATATCATGTTCATTGTTCAGAGCACTCAAACTGTTAAGGTAACAATTCTCCGCACATTCATCTGTAAATTCATTGCAATCGCAATAAAAATTATAGCAGCCTCCTTTAAAATATAGAAAGTGACAAGCTCATTACAAAATTTTTATGAAAATGGGGTGCCTGGGGGGCTCAACTGGCTGAGCATCCGACTCTTGATTTTGGCTCAGGTCATGATCTCAGGGTTGTGGGATCAAAGCCCAAGTTGGGCTCCATCCTAAGCATGGAGCCTGCTTGAGATTCTCTCCCGCTGCCCCTCTCCTGCTCGCTCTCTAATAAAAATAGAAATAAGGGATAAAATTTTTCTAAAAATATAAAGCACTTAGAACCACTAAAACAACTGTCAAAAGGAAGACAAAATCCAAAGACTCTACCTGATTTCAAGGCTTATTATAAACCCATGGCAGACCAGTGGCTCACTGATAATGAAATAATAGACACATACATCAGTGAGCATTAAAACAGGAGAGTCTGAGAAGACACACACACACTCGGCCAGCTGATTTTCGCCCAAGCTTCTAAGGCAGTTCAGTGGCGAAGGAAAGCCTGTTTAATAGCTAATATAGAATTGGGGCGTCTGGGTGGCTCAGATGGTTAAGCACCCAACTTCGGCTCAGGTCATGATCTCATGGTTCATGAGTTCAAGCCCCGCATCGGGCTCCGTGCTGACAGCTCGGAGCCTGGAGCCTGGTTCGGAGGGAGGCGGTCCCGGAGGGAGGCGGTCCCGGAGGGAGGCGGTGGAGAAACAAGTGTTGGCGAGCGTGTGGGATAAAAACCCTCTTGTACTGCTGGTGGGAATGTAAACTGTGTTGAAAACTATGGAAGTGTCTCAAAAAAGCACAAACAAAAGTACCGTATGCTCTGGTAATTCCACTACTGAGCACTTCCCCGAAGAATACAAAAGCACTAATTCAAAAGGATACATGCACCCCAATATTTATTGCACCATTATTGACAACAGCCACATTACGGAAGCAGCACCAGATGAATAAAGAAAACGGGGCACAGACATGCAATAGAATATTACTGAGCCAGAAAAAGAATGAAAGCTTGCCGTTTGCAACAACGTGGATGGATCTAGAGTGTATGAGTGAAATAAGGCAGAGAAAGACAGACAAGACAGATACTATATGATTTCACTCATATGTGGAACTTAAGAAATAAAACAAATGAGCAAAGGGGCGGGGGAGAAAGAGGGAGGCAAACCAAAAAACAGACTCAATTATAGAGAAGAAACAGATGGTTACCAGAGAGGAGGTGGGTGAGGGGCGTGAAACAGGGGATGGGGTTTAGGAGGCGGCTTACCCTGGACGGGCACTGAGTAATACACAGAATCGTTAAATCACTACATTGTACACCTGAAATATAACCATGTACGTTAACGACACTGGAATTTTTTTTTAAACCCGATATTAAAAAAGGAAGAGATCACTAAAAACATACAAAGCCACGTCAGGAGAGATACTATTCATAACACATTATCAGGCAAAGGAGTTCTATCAACAACGCATTAAAAAACCTCTTCCAACTCAGTAAGTCAAATATCCCTACGATATTTGACTACGAGAAAGCGGATAAAGTATTTGCGAACGCTGCACCCCAGAGAATGTTCAGATGACCCATAAGCACATCTAAAAGGACACTGTGTCATTAGTCACCAGAAATGCCATCAAAACTGGAAATGCCAACGAAAGCCAGGAGGGTAGCACCGCCCACCCATCACAAACGTTGGAACAAGGAACCCCGGCTGAGCAAGCTTCCGCGAGTGTGGACAACACCCCCAAAAACGGTGCAGCCACTTCGGGAAACACCGGGACGGTTCCTCTGAAAATTAAGCTTCCATCCACCCTATCATCCAGCTGTCCCACTCCCAGCAACCCACCCACAAGTAATAAAAAAACATGACCACACAGACTGGTGCACAGATATTTATAGCAGCTTGAGAAACATACAGGCTTGTCTTGTGGTTTGAAGCTGCTGAGTTTCGGTTACTTTGTTACACGGCATAAGCCAAGGGTTCCCAAGGCAGTCAGACCCGGAAGCTGGGGAAATGGCCAGAATGAGTGGAGAGTGAGAAGGAGGCCGTGGGGACAGTGGCCAGAGCAGAACGGAATGTGGGCACACGGCTGGACTCAGGCAGGACTGAAGTGGTACACCTGCCTGACAGCGTGCAGAGGGAGGGCGGGACGGGCATCATCGGGAGCGACAGGCAGACCAGACCCCTGATCTCCTCCCTCAGTGTCCAGGGCAGAGCTGGCCCATGGGCCTGGGACGAGGTTGGGTTCCAGCCAAGAGCTGGAGCTCAGGGACCAGGCCGGCTGGGCTGCTTCACCTCCCTGTACCTCCTCAGTCTTCTCATCCTTACAATGGGGACAAGGCCACCTCTGGGGAGTGCTGTGGTAATCAGATGTGGGAATGCGCAGAAAGTGCTCAACAGACCCTGGCTACTGTTAGCTGAGGTTAGGAAGAGACTGGAAGATGAGGAAATAAGGTGTTCTGGCTAGTCTTTGGGGGGGGGGGGCGGGTCTAGAAGGAGCAGGAGAAATGAAAGTGAGAGGCAGTGAGGTCGCCCCTTAAAGCCAGAAAAATTTCTGACTTTTTAAAAACGTTTATTGGGACGGGGCATGCAGCAGGCAGGGGAGAGGCAGAGAGAAAGGGAGAGAGAATCCCAAGCAGGCTCCATACCGTCAGCACGTGCTGACTTGGGATTCGAACCCATGACCTGAGCTAAGATCAGCAGTTGGGCACTTAACCGACTGAGCAACCCAGGAGCCGCCAGTTTGATCCAGAGAGCTGGGCTCTCCCCAGAACGCCCCTGCAGGGAGGAAGGGGGCCTAGCTGACCCCAATCCCTGCTGAGGCCAGGTTAGGTTCGCTGGGGATTTCCAGGTCCCCAACCTCACCCCCCACCCCAGCCAAGGGCTAGGTTTCTGGAAGAACCAAGGCCACAACCACAGAGAGCACTGAGAGGAAAACGGGGAGCTGGGTTTGCTGTCTAAGGGGGAGCCGAGCCGGCGGGCTTAGCGCAAACCGGCCACCCCTCCACACAGCGCCCCAAGCCACCTTCTGCGCATGTGACACACCGAGGCAGCCGGCCGGGCATTCAATCCCTTTCTCTCCTACTGAGCACCTAGTATGGAGCAGGGCTGCAGGCTCGGAGACACGGATCTGCGCGCAAATCCTACCCAGTCCCATGATTTCGGCAGGTTCAGGTGCGGCGGGGGGGGGGGGGGGGGGGGGGGGGGGGGCGCGGAGAGGCTGGAGCTCCGCGGGTGAGACGCCGCGAATGCCGAGGGCGATGCGGGGACAGTCACCGCGCGCTCCCCAGGGGCCGGGCCCGCGCTCGCAGACCGCACCACTGCAGGAAACCCGAGCTGGCGCCGCGTGAGGCCCCTCGACAAACCGTCCACACCTCGGGGGCCTCACCGTGCGACGAGCGCCTCACAGCCACAAGCCCGGGCCTGCGGCCAGCTCCGTGCCCCGCTGCACAGGGGGGACAGGGAGGCTGACGGCGGGGCCCCGGGACCCGGGCCGGCCCCCCGCCGAGGCCCGCGGGCACTGCCCCAGTTAACGGAACAAAACCCGCGGCTTCCGGGGGGGGGGGCCCGCCGGGGCAGAGCCCAGGCCCGACGGCGCGGAGACAGGGCCGCCGAGTACCTAAATCGGCTGGGTTCTCGGGTTCTCGACACCTGATTCTCCACGGACATTCCAGCCGCGGCGGGGCGGGGGTCCCGCTGCGCGGGGAGGGCGCCGGGGGTCCCCCCCGCCCCGCCGGCCTGGGGCGCCCGAGGCAGGGCCCGACCCCGCGGGTGGGGGCCGTCGGAGTTCCGGAACGAGCCCCGTCCTGGGGTCTCCGCTCGGCCCCGACCCCCGCCCCGTGGCGCCGCCTCCGTGGGGTCCCTTCCCGCCGCGCGTGCCGCCCCGCTCCTGCCCTCCCTCCAAGGACTTCAGCCGGGCCCGAGGGGCGCGCACCCACAAGGAGAAGGATGGTGATGCGCGTGGAGGGAGGAGAGTGGAAAATGCCCCCCCCAGTCGCCCCTCCCCCACCCCCCGCAGGGGAGCGCCCGAAGCTGCAAGGGGGCACCACCGAAGTTGCCAGAACTTTCCACGGCAGCCGCCCCCCCCTCGTCTCCCCGGTTCTGGGCCCCCGGGGGGGTTGGGGAGAGGGTTCCCGGGCCAGGCCGGGGACCCGGGCCCGACCCCCGCCGCCGCCGCCGCGCCGGGACCCCCGGAGCCCTCACCTGCGTCCATGCCGCGCGCAGCCGGCTGCCCGCGCCCCGCCTCCCGCCGCCGTCGGGCCGGGCTCGCCTGGCGCCGCGGGCTCGGGTTTCCTGCTGGCGGCTGCGCGGCTGGTTAATGATTGAGCGCCCTGATGGGCCGCGGCTGCGTCAGCAGGTGGCCCCGAGCGGGGGTGGGGGGTGGGCGCGGGGAGGGGCCGGGGTCCCGCGAGGAGCGCAGGAGGCCGGCGGGACCGCGGGGCGCACGCGGACGCCGGTGTGGCCCACGAGCGCCCGGGAGTCGCCACTGCCCGACCTGCCTTTTCAGCCTTCCCACCAAGAGATGCCCGAAATGCAGATTTTCGCGTGAAATCCCCTGAGTTTTCAAACAACGCGTGTGCGACTTCCACCCCCGAAGCTTGCCAGCCTGGGGACCCCAAAGGCCGGCTCGTCCGAACACCTAGAAATGATGGATGGGCTGCCCGGCAAAGCCAAACGTCTTTTTCAAGACCTAGGTGAGCCCCCGAGAGCGACAGGGAGGTCCCCCGGGGACAAGGAGGAGGAAGGCCCGGAGGCCTGCAGCCCTGAGGACCTGTGGTGGGGTGCTGGTCCCGGTGGGTGCAGCTTGAGTTTTACACCTGCATGTGGACAGGAGAGGAAGCCTTGGTGCCGGCAGCAAGGGGTGCATCGTTTGAAGAGCATTAAAAAAATTTATGTTTTATTTTTGGGAGAGAGAGAGCTAGAGACAGAATCCGAAACAGGCTCCAGGCTCCGAGCTGTCAGCACAGAGCCCAGTGTTGAACTCAAGCCCCCAAGGGGGAGATCCTGACCTACACGGTCAGACACCTAACCGACTGAGCCTCCAGGTGCCCCCTTTTGAAGAGGATTTGAAGACAGTGTCTGGCGGCTGTTCTGCTTTGGAGGAGTCGATAGTAATTCTAAACAAGGTCAGTGACCAAATGCGCGGCCTGGGAAAAAAGATACTGCATTGGTCTAAGTTCTAAACAATGGCTGTGTTCATTGCTGGCTCAGAGAAAGCCAGCGGACGGGCCTTCACCCTCCTGGCGGAAGACTAGAATCTTCTCCTGGGAATATGACCAGGCCAAGAGAAAAGATACACAAATACCAGGGTTTGCTCTACGTAAACACTCAGCAAAGCAAACAGCCTCCCTGCCCCCCCCCCCCCGAACTTCCAACCACCTTGCTCGTCCCTGGCTCTTAGAGATCATCAGACAGAGGAGGGCCACCCACTGAAAAAAGCAGGTCACCTGAGATACACAGATAAACAAATGGAAGAAACTGAGGAAACAGATGGTGCAGAGAGAAGAAAAATTTTAAAAACTCTCTGCAATATCCTAGAGATTAGAGAAGACACTCACGAAATAAGAACAAGATGCTATAAAAAAGGGAACATTCGTTAAACAAAACAAAAAATATCCTGGAGAATTAAAAAGTTGACATCAGGGGCGCCTGGGTGGCTCAGTCCTTTAAGCCTCTAACTCTTGATTTTGGTGCAGGTCATGATCTCAGAGTCATGGGATGGAGCCCCAGGCTGTCAGCTCTCAGCACGGAGCCGGTGTCTGATTCTCTCTCTGCCCCCCCCCCCCCCGCTTGCACTCTAAATAAATGAATAAACAAACTTTTAAAAAGTTGACATCAGAAATAAAACACTGAGGGAATTGACTCAGGGAAAAGAAATACAACATTAAACTGAAACATGGATCTACACAAAGTAGTGCAGAAACGGAAAACTCAAGAATACAATAAAAAATTCCCTTAGTTTTAATTGTGCTGAAAGGTAACTAAGGCGAAAAAGAAAAAAAAAAACAATGTACCAAATGTTTCCAGCACTTTTCTTCTCTTTTAGTGGCCTCTATGCCCACTCTGGGGCTCAAACTCACAACCCCAACATCAAGAGTTATACACTGTAGCCACCGAGCCAGCTAGGTGCCCCTGTCTCTAGCACGTTTAAAAGTAAGTGGTACAGGGGTGCCTGGGGGGCTCAGTCCATTGAGTGTCCGACTTCGGCTCGGGTCATGATCTTGTGGTTCGTGAGTTCAAGCCCCGCGTCAGACTCTATGCTGACCACTCAGAGCCTGGAGCCTGCTTTGGATTCTGTGTCTCCCTGTCTCTCTCTGCCCCTCCCCTGCTCATGCTTTCCCTCTCACAAAAATAAAATAAACATTAAAGAAAAATTTTTAAGTAAATGGCACAACAGTGAAAGTGACAGCACAGAGGAGGGGGGAAGACGCGGGTCTGCGTGTGGACAAAGAGGACCTTACGCTACATTTAAAGAGTGCTGTGTTTACAAGGCTGTTCTCACTCTACCTGGCACGCAGATCTCGGTTTCTAAATAGTATCCTCCAATAAAAGAAACGAGGAACCTTTAGAGAGAAGTGCTAGGTTCCAGGTCAGGGACAGAGAAACCGTAAGATGAGCCTGGAGTGAGCTGTAAAACTAGAAGGCAAGGATGTGCTTTGAAAAGGGGGATGGGCACAGGCACAGACATAAAGCTGGTGTCTGTGGCCAGAAGCAGAATAACTTGAGTGACGAAATTATGATCCCGTTGTGATATAACCCCTGTATAAAATACCCATAAGCCCATGCTGGTGTAAGTGACTGAATGAATCCATACATGGCAGAGAAGAGGCCAGCGGAACCTGTGAGCAGGTGTGGGAAATAGAAAACCACCATTAGAACAGCACAGTCATAATTGCCGCGGGCAAGACCCACAGACAGATGCTAAACCTAGAGAAGGTGAAGGTTGTTTCGGCAGAAACAATGTTTGGATGGTCTCTAAGTACCTCCTTTGGAACACGTTCGAAGTACAGGGGGAAGAACAGTACGTTTTCAGGGGAAACCTTGGCAGACACCACCTTAGCCAGGTGATCAAGGTCAACATCACTAGTGACACCTGAGGATGTCTTATGTCCCAGCGTGATGGCCCCTCATCTGTGGTTTCCCTCCCAAGAACACACAAACTCCATCACACCAAGAGAAATCACGCACATCAACCTCAGGGGCGCCTGGCTGGCTCAGTCGGTGGAGCGTGCAACTCTGGATCTCGGGGTTGCTGGTTCGAGCCCCACACTGGGTGTAGAGGTCACGTTCTAAAAAATTAAAAAATTCAGGGCACCTGGGTGGCTCAGTCAGTTGAGCGTCGGACTCTTGATTTCGTGAGTTCAAGCCTCGCGTTGGGCATGGAGCTCACTAAGGGTTCCACCTTCTTCGGGAGGACTCTCTGCCCAGAGCCATTGGTCCAGTGGTTTACTCAGGGCGGTTTCACTAAAGGGCGGTCCCTTCAGGCTCCAGCTGAATGAGGGGGCCATTTCCTCGGGGTGGGGGTGGGGGGCTGACTCCCACCTCCAAGGCACAATCTGGTCCTGGCCCCTTTATGGGCAACTAGGTTTCAACCAGTGGCTACAAGGACCTTCTTCATTCAGAGGCCTGGGTATCGTATCGCATTTCCCTTTCTTGTCTTGGAAGAGAGAGGTTGTACACTTATCGGTGTTTGGAGATGCATGAGTGTGGACGTGGGTTGTGTGACTTCCCACCCACACCTACTAGCTTGGCTACCTTGACTGGAAGCCTTGGACTAGCCTTGTGAGCTCTCTGCTCCCCAATTTCCCCATTAGGAAAATGGGATCATAATGGTACCCACATCATAGGCTGTTTGAAGCTTTACTGTTGTTATTTAAGATACGGAGCCAAACCGGGTCGCCTGGGTGGCTCAGTCGGTTAAGCGTCCGACTTTGGCTCAGGTCATGATCTCGTGGTTCGTGGGTTCGAGCCCCAAGGTGGGCTCTGTGCTGACAGCTCAGAGCCTGGAGCCTGCTTCGGATTCTGTGTCTCCCTCTCTCTCTGACCCTCCCCTGCTCATGCTGTCCCTCTCTCTCAAAAATAAATAAGTATTAAGATACGGAGCCTAAACCTTGTTTATCGTCCCACAGGTAGCCATAGCCACATCAGGCCAGAGAGCCAAAACTGGGATACAAAACCACTGCTTTCCCGGGGTGAGGGGTGATTTTGGGGGGGGGGTGTGCGTGCGCGCACTTTCTGCAAGGAGCATGGGTTACCTCCATGATTAGGAAAACGGCAATAAATGCTGTTTTAAGCACTGACACCTGGTCAGCTCTTTAAGGGCTGAGTGTCCACCTGTGTTCAGTAAAAGCTTAAAGACGCCTTGGAATGGACTGACATTCTTGCAGGTGACTGGGTGGGCCGTGGGGGTGGGGAAGGAGGGCGGCCTTGGAGAGCAAGGGGTGGGGATTGTGAGCACCGGAGCAGAGGATCCCAGAGGGCTGTCACTGTTCATTTTCACCCGTCCTGCCTCACTTGCCCCATTTAGCAACAACAAATGTTTACCGTGCCCAGCAGAGGCTCAGCGTGGCGAGCCAGCCAGGGCCCTGCCCTCACGGCGCTTCTGCTCTCCAGACGAGCATCAAGCAAACAACTGCGGAATCCACTGCTTAAACTGCAGCTGTTGGGGCGCCCAGGGCGGGGGCGGGGGGGCTCAGTTGGTTGAGCGTCCGACTTCAGCTCAGGTCATAATCTCACAGTTCGTGAGTTCAAGCCCCGCATCGGGCTCTGTGTCGACGGCCCGGAGCCTGGAGCCTGCTTCGGATTCTGCATCTCCTTCTCCTCTGCCCCTCTCCTGCTCACTCTCTCAAAAATAAGCATTAAATTTTAAAAAAACAACAACCCCGCACCTGTTACAGGTGCGCCACAGGAGGAGTGCCCAGGCCACTCACGAGGCTCGGCCTGGTCCAGCCTGGGGCGGGGGCGGAGTGTAACCTTGGGGAAAGGATGCTGGGAAGAGTCAGCCCTCCAAAGGCCAGGACTGGGCAGGGGGCCGGAAGGGTCCAGGCCGGGGGCTTGGCGGGACTCTGAGTCAGAGAAGTGGTGGCGAGCGGTTTGCAAGTGAAAGCCACTCTCTCTGCTGTGCTAGGAACTGGTCAGCCTCGGAGGGGCAGTCTCTCCCCGGGCCTGGGAGGCCCCAAAGGCCAGAGCGTCAAGAAAACAAAAAAATAAGACAACAGAGTTAATATAATTGGCCCGTGGAGAACGGATGTCGAAGAGACAGATACAGAATCGAAGAAAACCGGCACCTGCCCTGGGCCGACCGCGGCCCCAGCCCTCTGTGCCCTTCTGGCACCACTGCCTCGCGGAGCTGCCCTGCGGGACAGTGTGCAGAGACCTTCCCCTGACACAGGTCCTCACAGGAGCGCAGGCCCCGGGGAGGAGAGGGGCAGCCAGAGTGACGGCAGGTGGCAGCTCTGACAGGACGTCCTCGGCAGCCCTGGTGACCAGAGCCTGTGCGCCTTACACTCCCCTACGTGGATTCTCCCTGGTCCAAGCAGACCGATCCAGCCCTAGCCCGGGACCCCCAAAGCACCCCACCCACGGACCCTTAAAAAGGCCCAGGTCCTGCCTGCCTGTCTGCACACAGCTTTGACATCCTTGATTTGGCCCCTTGAGGGGGCGATGCGTACTTCCTCCAGGACCCGTGCAAGGTCAATGTCTCTGCGTCACTTTCTCTGTGGTCTGTTCAAACTCTGCTCACCATTCGCAGCCCCCCTCCCCCCCACCATGTTCCACTTAACAAATGTTAATTTTTTTTTTAAATTTCTTAATGTTTTTCTTGTCCTTGAAGGAGAGAGAGAGAGAGACAGCATGAGCAGGGGAAGGTCAAAGAGAAAGTGGAGACACAGAACCCAGGCTCCAGGCCCTGAGCTAGCTATCAGCACAGAGCCCGACGCGGGGCTTGAACCCACGAACTGCAAGATTATGACCTGAGCCGAAGTCAGACGCTTAACCGACTGAGCCACCCAGGCGCCCCAACAAATGTTACTTTTAAATCTTTCCCCATTTGGGAAGAGAGGAAATGCAGCGTGATCGCAGAACTGCCAGAGGCCACTCTCTCCGCCCAGAGCGAGGCTCCGGCCCGCCATGCTCACTGTTAGCAGGTGAATGGTCCTCGGTTCCCGAGTTCCCGTGTGAGTTCCTCTTGGGGAGGAGCGGGCTTTCTCCTGTCCCTACACTGGCTTCAGTCTGTCCCAAGTCCTCCTTGCACCCCCTCCCTCTGCCAGCAGAAGCTGCCTGTAGCCCCTCCTGAGATGCGTTGGTACTTAAAAAATTTTTTTATTTATCTTTGAAGGAGAAAAGAGTCAGAGTGTGAGCGGGGGAGGAACAAAGAGAGGGAGACACAGAATGGGAAGCAGGCTCCAGGCCCTGAGCTGTCAGCACAGAGCTGGAGGCAGAGCTCGAACTTAGGAACCGCAAGACCATGGCCTGAGCCATAGCTGAAGCCTTAACAGGCAGAGCCACCCAGGCAACCGGGTTGGTACTTTGGAAGTTACCTCCACGGCGACTTTGCTGGTGCCCGCAGGTTCCTGTGGTCTCCTGGCATCATACCCACCTCGTTGTCCTCAGATACGCACAGTGGGGCTCACGATGCATTGGGGTCCTGACCTCTAAAGAGAGTCTTGATCCCCAGGGGAAATACACCCTGTGAATCCATCAGCGTTTGCCTTCTCTGTGCCAGGCACGAGGGGGACAGGGGGACCCAGTCTGCTTCCTCCGCTTTCAGCCTGCCTAGTGCAGGCGTCTTAAGAAGTCATCCTAAAAAGCCACAGCTGTCAAGTGCTGGGGAGGTCAAGGAGTAGTGGGGAGCCACTGAAGAGAGGGAGCAACACGATCAGGGCAACGTTAGGAAACGCTGGTGGCAGGCGTGGAGGACGGGCTGGCGAGGACGCTGGATAGGAGCACCGGCCGAACCGCGTCCTCGGGATGACCGCTCACCAGGCCATAAAGGCGGTGAGTCTCCCGCCCGGGACGTGTGGCTCAGGAGCTGACTTGCCGGCCCTGGCGCTACCCTTGACCCCACCCCGCCCTGCAACCTCGGGGGGTCGTTCCTGACGCCCCCAGGCACCAGAGGCGCGGAAAAAGGGAACTCTCCGGGCCACCGCCTCTGATGGGGCGGCCGCTCCGCGTCTGGAGGGTCCTACACCCAACTGCGCCACTTGGCGGCTTTCCTCCTTCGCGCCAAACCAGCAGCGCTAGAGGCTCCGGGCCCGCCGCCGAAGGTCAGCCTGCCTCCGTTTCCCCGGTAACGCCACGCATGCGCGGCGCCCTCGGCTGCCGTGGACTACAACTCCTGCCGTGCTCCGCGAGCTCCCGCCCCCCGCCTCCCGGAAGTGGAGCCCGAAGGGGGCGTCTCCGACCTTCGATCTGGGGCGAGCGGAGCGGCTGCTTCGGGGAGGCGCCGGGAGCCAGGACCCCGATGCCGGCCAGCGCAGTCCGGGATGGCTTCCGCTGGAGGCGGCGACTGCGAGGGCGCCGCGCCGGAGGCGGACCGCCCTCACCAGCGGCCCTTCCTGATCGGGGTGAGCGGCGGCACCGCGAGCGGGAAGGTAAGGGGCTGGGCGGCCTGGCGGGGCCTGCGAGCAGCTCGATCCCCGGCCCCCCGGAGACTTCCGGGCGGCCTCTAGTCAGAGAAGAGGATCCCCCCAGCTCCCGCTGCCGAGGCGCCCCCTCTGGGGCGTGGGCGGAGCGGGGGGCGCAGGGGCTCAGGGATGCGGCCGTGGTGGGCAGGCCAGGGCCGGGGTGCAGGCAGGGCGTGGGGTGCTTGGCCTCGAGCCCCCACCCCCACAGCCTTCCCGCAGGCCCGGTCCCTCTGGGCCCCCGGTGCATGCTGCCCCTGCCAGTGCCCCGCGGCCCTACCCTGAGCCCTGCCCCACCTTTCGCTGGCCTGCTGGGCAGCCCCCTGGGGGCTGGTCGGTCAGTGTCCCCAGAAGCCAGCTCCGTGCAGAAACGCCCCGGCAAGGGCCGCCCGGTGGCGGGAGCGGCTCCAGGCGGGAACCCTGTCTGTGTGTCCCCAGTCCACGGTGTGTGAGAAAATCATGGAGCTGCTGGGCCAGAACGAAGTGGACCACCGGCAGCGGAAGCTGGTCATCCTGAGCCAAGACAGGTTCTACAAGGTCCTGACCGCGGAGCAGAAAGCCAAGGCATTGAAGGGACAGTACAATTTCGACCACCCAGGTGCAGCCAAAGACCCTGAGGGGAGCAGGGGAGGACAGACCAAGGGGTCTGGGGTCCAGGGTCGGATGGAGATGCAGAGAGACCCGAATGGTTCCATGAAAGGTGCCTGGCTCTCGGCGCCCTAAGCGTCCTCAAAGGAGCTCCCGGGCCCCTTGGAGCTGGTCAGGAAGTCTTCTCTGCGGAGGGACATTGGGGACCACCACTCTGCCACCTCTGTGGTCAGGGAGCAATCCACTTACCCTTCTGCTGCTGGGGTCATCCGTGCACAGTGTTTTGCATTTCCTCATCTGCCCTGGGACCAAAGTCCTGGGGCCAGCATGGAGGCAGTGGGTCAACAAGAGCACCGAGTCTGGCCAGGGCACAGGTGGGAAGGGGGTAGATTCATGAGGGAGAAGAGCCGGCCTGCGCTAGCCTGTCACTGCTAGGAGATTCCACCCTGTGGCTGGCTGCCTTTCTTTCTTGGGGGACACGAGGGAGGAAGGCCTGGGGAGCGTCAGTCTGTGGTTATTTATTTCTCAGAAGTCGAAGCGGAGGTCTAACCTACTCACCTCCCTGGGCTGGCTGGTCAGGAAATGGCTGGGTTCAATCTCTATGGGACAGGAGCCTGGGCAGTGGCCCCATAAACGTGGTCGGCAGGGGCGGCTCCCAGTCCACATGTTCCTGAGGGTCGCTGGGACGGCTGGCGGGCAGCAAGCTGTGGCCCCGGAACAAGGGCACCCGGATAGTCTTGCCATTTGCTCCATTCCCTGCAGATGCTTTTGACAATGACCTGATGCACAGGACCCTGAAAAACATCGTGGAGGGCAAAACCGTCGAGGTCCCAACCTATGACTTTGTGACCCACTCGAGGTGAGCAGTGGTTCCTGGGAGACGGACTGAGTGCTGGGGGCCAGCTAGCGCGTCCCGCTCGGGCGTCAGCAGACCGACCCGCAGCAGCCTTGCCCTGTTGGCCTCTCTGCACGCCCCCCACCCCCACCCCTGCTGTGATCTGTCCCCCTCCACGCTGACTGGGCCTGGGCACGGGCCCCTGGACCCGCATCTCCAGCAGGGCCCGTCCCCGGGTCTCGCCCCACAGGCTCCCGGAGACCACGGTGGTCTACCCTGCGGACGTCGTCCTGTTCGAGGGCATCCTGGTGTTCTACAGCCAGGAGGTCCGCGACATGTTTCACCTGCGCCTCTTCGTGGACACGGACTCCGACGTCAGGCTGTCGAGGAGAGGTGAGGCGGGGCGCAGGCCTCTCTGGCCCTGGCCGCGGCCAGCCGCGAGTCCTCACCGCCCGCCCCTCCCTCCCTCAGTTCTGCGGGACGTGCACCGCGGGCGGGACCTGGAGCAGATTCTGACCCAGTACACCACCTTCGTCAAACCCGCCTTCGAGGAGTTCTGCCTGCCGGTACCTTTCCCCTACTTGGGACCCTCCTCTTCTCCCGTTTCGAGAAGGGCCCTGGCGCCCCGTTCTGTGAGAGCCGAATCACGGGTGAACAGGGTCTGATTTATGAATGGAGTAGTCCACTGTACCCCGTTCCCAGGGCCTAGGTCCCAGCTCCGAAAGCGTCTTTTGCTTTATCGCTTCCTCTGCCTCGAAAAGCCCCTTGTCCCCCAGTCCACGCAGCTCACCTCCCCTCTGTCGCGGGCAGTGACTCACCCCGCTGGCTCACCCCCAGGACTCCCTGCCCCCAGCCCGCCTGCTCCCCCTCTCCAGGGCACCTCTGGTCTCACACTCCCTGCTTTGCTGGCCCCCCTCAGAACGGGAAAGCCCACGAGGGGAGGGATGGGTCTGTTCACGGCCCCGGTGGACGTGGATCTGGCACGTCTAGGCACCTGCTGACCCCCCCCCAGCCGTGTTTCTCCAGGCCACGCTTGGCTGGCACTCCGGGCCCAGGTGGCTTGCGGAGAGGATGTCACTGTCACACGGCCATCTGTCGTTTCCTCCAGCTTCCGTTCCTAACTCGATAGAGCTTTAGGTGCTTTTCAAGGGAAACAATATTTTGTTTCTGAAATTAAAAAACAAAAAATGAGAGCACACAAGCAGGGGAGGGACAGAGAAGGAGTCACAGAATTCGAAGCAGGCTCCAGGCTCTGACCTGACGCGGGGCTCGAACCCATGAACCGTGAGATCGTGACTTCATGAGCTGTCGGACACTTAACCGACTGAGCCACCCAGGTACCCCAATGTTTTGCTTCTTAAAAGTAAAATCCAGCACAAAGGAATTCTTGAACCTGGATTCCTGTTTCAGTTAAGTTGAACCAATGAGTTCCCTCTCCTATTGCTTGAAAAGAACACTTTTTATCTACATTCATGTTCCTTGAAGCGCCTGGAGAGTGATTAGAAAATAGTTATGTTGTGTTAGTCACGGAAAAATACTTGGCAAAGTAGGTGGTTTACAGTAAAACTCCAGATACCCAGTCTGACCGGTGACCCTGTGTGACCTGCCCTTGAACCCGCCACTCAACGTGTGCAGCCTCACATGAGTCCGGCCTGGGTGACCGTGGCCCTCCCCCGCCCCTGCAGCACGGCCTGTCTCAGCTCTGCGTTTGGTCCCTTCCCTCCCGCCCCTCGGCAGCCCCTCGTCTGCACCCCTCCAGTGAGCAAACCCTGTGAGACCAGCCTGGCCCCCCGCGCTCACGTCCTCGGTCCCCACTGCCCGCCCGTGTGACATGCTCTATTGGTCCATATCCGCCCAAAGTACTGCACACTCCGCCGGTCTGTCCCTCAGCTCAGACCGGGTTCTCTTTCCTCTCCCTATGCTTTGCTTGATTCATGTGTGTCCCTCTCGGCGGCGGCTGGCTGGGGTCCCTCCTTGGTGACCCAGCACCTCGTGTATCTGTCTCCCTGCCCTCACCTCGCAGGGCACCTGCCAGGGAGCTGTTAGTGCGGCAGCAGGTGCTGACGGCAGCTTCCCACAGGCCGAGGCCATGCCGCCCGGGATCCGGTGTGCGGCCACCGCCCTGCTCACCGCGCCGAGGCCCCTGCAGAAAGGTCCCTCGTTCCCGAGGAGGGGGTCACGTGTGGTGGCAGGACGCCCCGCTGCACTTGGCTCACGCACTGTTCACACGGAGACCCGGTCCCACGGCGGTGTCCCTGGGAAAGCCCGAGAGACACCAGGGGAGACACGCATCTCTTCCGGCTGCCTCCGCTTCTCCGCCCGCTTTGCCTCTTCGATCACTGACTCTGGCCCTTGGTTAAGCCCTGCATCCCGGCCCCTGTCTGCTGTGACACCGGTCCCTCTGCCCCCTGGGGCTGCTCTCCTGATGCTGACTCTGGCCTCACACACCTAGAAGTCACCCCGGGGGGGGGGGTGCGGGGGGAGGACAGATCCTCACGAAGCCCTCCTTCCTGCCTTGCAGACGAAGAAGTATGCCGACGTGATCATCCCTCGAGGGGTGGACAACATGGGTAAGAGCCCGCCCCGTCTCCCCCCTGCCCCCCAGAGCCCCGAAGCAGGCCCTGCCCCGTCCTGGCACTGCTGCTGAGGTCAGGCCGGCCGCCTGTCTGCGTACGCTTACAACGGGGGTTTCAGGGATTACGAGACATCTTTGACACGTACACCTTAAGTTGATCCGAAGCCGGTCGTCAGTGACCTCTCCGTAAAGCTGGGAGAAAAAGACCGCTCTCGCCCGGCAGTCCCCCCGCGGAGCGAGCTCAGCCCGGCTCTAGGTCCGCGGAAGCCCCCGCAGGCCAGGCCGCTGAGTAGTGCTGTGCTCGCTGCCCGACCTGCGCTTCTCCGTCCGCTGGGATGCGGTGCTGCCCAGAAGCCTGGGTGGAGGGGCCCGTGCCTCCAGGGGGAACAGATGCGGCTAAGTGCGCGCTGTCCCTACTGCAGTGGCCATCAACCTGATCGTGCAGCACATCCAGGACATCCTGAGCGGTGACATCTGCAAGTGGCACCGAGGGTCCAATGGGCGGAGCTACAAGAGGACGTTTCCCGAGCCGGGAGACCACCCCGGGGTGCTGGCGTCCGGCAAGCGATCACACTTGGAGTCCAGCAGCAGACCCCACTGAGGAGGGGGGTGCCCAGGCCCCTGGGCAGGCCCCCTGACAGCCCATTCGGGTCCGGCCCGGAGATGCCTGCCCACCCCTGTAGACGCAGCTACTTCCTGTCAGCGTCTCACAGTCCAGACGGGGGTGGGGGTGGGGCGCGAAGATCATGGGGTTCCTCGCGGTTGGGGGCAAACCTGCACCTGTTAGTTCAGCCCGCCCGGAGGGGGCTGGTAGCCCCCCTGGTGTCC
Organism: Mungos mungo; assembly: GCA_004023785.1. Classification (NCBI taxonomy): domain Eukaryota; kingdom Metazoa; phylum Chordata; class Mammalia; order Carnivora; family Herpestidae; genus Mungos; species Mungos mungo. Next base: position 128,417 of record PISW01002879.1, read on the forward strand.
CCACCTGCTTCCTCACGTTTAGGAAGCTTAAAAGGCCACATTTACCTTCCGGAGCAGCGCCACGGAGCGTGTGGTCAGCCAGTCACGGACGCGGGGAACACGGAGCAGTAGCTTGGACCCGTGGCTGCCCCAGTGTGGTTGACAGGAAGCCACAGCGTGAGGGACCATCTCTAGGATGGTCTGGGTCCCACACACGCGACTGAAACGCAGGTTTGGAGAGAGAATTTCCCCTTTTTACGTATTACACATGCCAGTGTTTTGTTGTTATTTATTCTCCCGTTAGTTGTGCGGGTGACTGAGTGTCGTGCCTGCAGTGGGGTGTCAGCCCGCGTGGCGCACACGGGTGGGGGAGCCACAGGGTTTCCCGCCTCCTGGCCTGTGTGCCGAGGGCGGAGCCCAGGAAGGAGCCCTGGGCACACGCTGTCCTCAGCCAGCGCCAGACGCAGGAGGCGGGCCCTGCCCCCCCAGCCCGTCCCCACCCTCGGCCGTGCGCGTGGGGACAGGCAGCAGGCTGGCATGGCCACGCTCAGTCCTCCGGCTCAGGCCTCCCCACCTGGGCCCCGTGGGCTCTGCGGACAGGCCTTCCCGAGGCCAGGCCACGCCAGTCACCCTGCACACGCCTAGAGTCCACGGCCGCACACATGACGCCGGGGGCCGTGTCGTCCTGCTTGGTCCGCCCTCCCCGCAAGCCTGTTTCGGTAAAAGCGATACTTTGCCGTCACCACCAGCTAAACCGCATGGGTACTTCCGGTTCCTTTCTAGTGAGTTCTGTGTGTAGTGACATGGCAGGCCCTCCACGGGGCCTGGCTGAGCTCCGGGGCTGCTTTCTGAGTGTGTGACTGTCTTGTCGAGATTCTTTTCTCCCCTTCTGGAGAAACAATAAATAACACCAGATACCGATACCCATCTGTCCGTTTTTTAATTACACACAGAAGGCAGATTCAGGACAAGGGTCTGCGTGGACAGGATAAGCCTGAGCCTTGGAAGGGGCGGCTCGCCCACCCCTGCACCTCAGCCGAATCCCGCAGGGGTGGGGGGTGAGGAGTCACAGGGTCCTCAGTGTAGCCACCAGAGTCCCACCTCTGCTTCATCAAAGGCTTGTCACTCGGTAGCTTGTTTGGCCCCACAGGGGTCAGAGCGCTTCCTCACGACCTCCCCGGGGCCAGGGGCTGAGCCAGCCGTAGCCCAGCAGGCCCAGCGGGCGCGACCCCCCCTCACCCCTGCAGCCCGCTCCCTTCCGGTTCTCCACTGCGGGGCCTACACTAGCCGGGCTCAGGGGGTCTCAGGCATTAGTGGACCCAGAGGGCACGTTCTGGAACGCCTGGAAAAAAGAAACCTATTGCTCAAAGCAAACTGGGCTTCCCAGACGACTGTCTGAGGGATGAAAGCACAGCACGGTAGCCTGGCCAGACCCCCAGGCTCAGGGCTGGCCCGTCACAGGTGAATGTCTACCCAGCCCCGGACCCGGTCCACACGTTCACTGGCTTCGCGTCCTGCTACTGTTTTCGGATCAGGATGTCCCAGCTGTCTTTCCAGCGAAGGGCCTTCAGTTCGCTGGGGGAGAGGGCCCTGTCCCCATAGGTCAGCGGGCGCAGCGCGTTGAACACGTGGCAGGCACAGGAGTACCAGGCCACAAGCAGGGCGCTGAAGAGGCTCCGCAGGAGCTGGGTCCTGCGGGCGGCAGGGCAGGGCACGGGCGTGAGGGACCCCGCCCCCCTTCTCACGTCTTGCCTGAGGCACTGGCTGTGCCCCTCTGCGTGCATCTTCCAGAATCTCCCATCGACCCCCACATCGCGCGTCCTCATGCCACAGCCCTCCTGAGAGGCTCTGCGGCTCCTGGCCACCCCTCATCCTGAGCCTGTGCCCTTCGGTCCAGCTTCCAGAACTCTCTGGTTCACACATCTCTCTGCTTTAGCTCAACGCAGCGTGCAGCCCCGCCACGAGGTCCTCCCCGGCCCCCACGCCCGTACCTTCTCTCCCAGCCAGCCTCCCCTGAGTCCCTGTTGTGACCTTAACCCCTCCCATGCCACGCTGAAGCGGTCAGTACCTGCACAGGTGGTCACTGATGTGTTCCAAGACCACAGGGAGCAGAAGGATCTGGAAGGCGAGCGCCGGCAGGTAGTGGTAGAGAAAGAGCGTCTTCTCCATCAGGAAGAAGGGCAGGTAGTTCACGGCCCAGCCGCCGGCACACAGGGCCCCCGCCAGCACCCAGCGCAGCCAGGAATCTGGGGCGGGGAGGTGGTCCTGAGCCAGGCCCGCAGAGCCTCTGCCGGTCCCCCTCCGGTTCCCAGAGCTGCCTGCCTCCTCTTTCAGGACGCCCGCTCTCGCTTCTCCCCACCCCCACCTGGCTCCCGACCCTTCCCATGATCCCTGGGCCAAGAACGGACTGTGTCGGAAGAACTTCCGGTGGCTTCCTGCAAGGTCCTTCCCCTCCCCACCCTCTGAGCCACACCAGTCCCCAGGGGCTGATCCCCGATCCCTGTGGTCCCCGGCCAGTGCAGGATCGCCACCCAGTGCTGTCAGCGCCTCGGAGCCTGAGCCGCAAGGGGCCGTGCTCATGCACCTGGCCGGCCCCGTGGGGCAGGCGTCAGGAAGGGTGGACAGCACGGCACTGCCTCTTAACAACGTTTGGTTCGAGATGTCTGCAAGAAATGGCCTGCTGGCCACTCTGTGTCATCCAGCCCTTCCGAGGTCAGAGCAGTTCCCGCCCCGTCTCCGCACCGCCCTGGAGAAGCGCTGACACAATGCAGGACGTCCACTGCCAACATTTTGTCTCCAGGGAGACAAAAATCCATTACATTCCTTCCACCCAGACAGCGCCTAAGGCGCACGTCCCTGGTGAGGCGGGGCTGTTGTCAGAAGCACTGCGAGCACCCACCAGGAACCAGCTGCACGTCAGGGACCCCTGGGGGGGCTCCGTCGGTGAGGCATCCGACTTCGGCTCATCGCAGCATGAGTTCGAGCCCCATGTCGGGCTCTGTGCTGACAGCTCAGAGCCTGGAGCCTGTCTTTGGATTCTGTGTCTCCTCTCCCTGTCCCTCCACTGCTCACACTGTCTTTCTCTGTCTCAAAAATAAGCCAACAGTAAAAAAAGAAAGAAGAGAAGCCGCACTAACCCTCGGGGAGGTCACAGATCTTCCTCCGGCGTCTCAGCAGGTACCAGATGAAGAGCAGGGCGTAGAGCACGGTGGCGAGGCCGGCCGAAGCCCAGATCACGACGTTTCCAAGCAGGTGGATCTGAGCCTGTGAGAGCACAGGGACGCACCATCGGCCATCGGTCACTCAGAGGGACAAACCCCCGATGACACTCGCCTGCCGGCCTTCAGCCCACCGGGACCCCACTGCTGACGGACGTGCCTATTCCCAATGAGACCCCGCCCCTCGATTCGGGAGGCAGAGACTCTTGCATTAATAAGGGCCCACCCGAGCCACACAGGGTTGGCCAAGGACCCTGCTTCCCGGCTGGTGATGGCTCGTCCCTGCTCCGGCGGGAAGGAGAGAGGGAGCGTTTTCAGCATGAATATTTGGGGAGTATCTGCAGAGCCCCGAGTGGGCGCCAGCCCCAGGGCCATCGGTCCTGCTGGGACAAGAGGGACGACACAGATGGAACAGCACTGACGGCTCGGCCACTTGGGCTCCGCGGGAAACGCAGCGGGGACGTGTGAGAACCCGCTTTTGTCAGGAAAGGGGAACGACGTCCCCCCCGCCCCAGAGCAGCAAAGCCTGGTCTCCCTCAACGCGTGCGCGCGCACACGCACACACACACACACACAACACACACACACACACGCCGGGAGACGGCCCTGCGCTGCCAAGTCGGGTGCAGAAAAGCCCGCCGTGGGCGCTCGCGGGGAAGGCCCCGGGGGAAGCCGGGCCGGGCAGGAGGCGGCAGCAGGACTCTCGAGGGACAGCCGTGATGGCCGCCAGCGCCAGCACCCACTTACGCTGGTCCTGGGGTGCAGCCAGTAAGCGATGCTGGTGTCCAGCGTGACCCAGTCCAGCGGCGACGAGCTGTACTTGTGCTCCGAGCCGTCGCTCTTGGCCGTCAGCATCCTCCACTGCAACGAGGCCGCAGGCGCCTCACGGCTCAGGGACCGTCCCGGTCACGTGGGCGTCCCGCTTCCCCTGAGACCCGGCCCCAGAGCTCCAGCCGCCCTGTCCGCGGCCAAGGGACCGAACTTGGTGCCGAGGACACGTTTTAGGTTCGGGACGCCGAGTTTCTGCTCTGGGCCTCCCGCGGGCTCTACCGTGTTGACCGTGGCGGCGCCCGCGGACCCGACCCGGGGGACTGACAGCGCGCTCCATTAACAGTGGAGAGACAGGAGCCCGCCCGCTCGGCCAGGCCCCAGGCCCGCGGCCGCAGCCGGAGCGGCTCCCCAGGGCGCAGTGCTGTCTGGCGAGGGGCCCGCTCCCCCAGCAGAGCCAGAGTCCCCTCCCCGCCCCACCCCTGCCGCGCGTCACCTGCAGCTCCAGGAACCTGGCCACGAAGCTCAGGTTCCTGCTGACGTCCATCTGCGCGGGCGAGTGCAGCTCCACCTCTCTCTCCTTCTGCTCCTGGCCTGATGACACGGGTCCCAGAAGAGCGTGAGCGGGGTCAGGGAGCTCGTGACAGGAGGCGTCAGCTCGGTGAAGAGCCGACCTTCCTGTTCTCAAGCCACCCACGGCGGCTCCGTCAAACCGCGTCACCCCGGTTGGCTGTCCCCACCATACAGGAGAGCACTGGCTGAACCTGGATCTTTCCAGAGAGCTCAGCTCGCACCACCTTCTGGTGGCGCCTCGGAGCTGACGCACAGCGTGTCCAGACCCTCCCCCCACCAGGAGCAAAGCCCGCGGGGCCAGTTCCCTGGGAGAGCGAGGGTGGGGGGCCGCCAGCGGGCCAGCCAGACTCACTTTTGCCGTAGCGGTGCTCCTCCACGTTCCACACGGTGCTCTCGTGGTAGGCCCGGGCCACCTTCTCCCCGACGACCTCCAGCTGCCGGAACCCCCAGTCCGGGAGGTGCGCCCCGCTCAGCTGGCCGGACCGAGAGGCGGGGCGTGACGGGGAGGTCCCAGGCCGCGGCTGACGCCCACCACCCCCGCCACCAGGGCGGCAGCCTCTCCTCCGATGGACCGTCACGTCAGGATCAGTGGTGAGAAGTTACAAGGTGCTCCCCCTCCAGTGCGAAGGAAACAGGGCAACGGCCTGGGCCGGACGTGCTGTCCGCTAGGAGCCCGGTCAGCCTGAAGGGTCCGGGAAACTGAGCCCCCGGCCCAGACGGGCGAGCCAGACCCAAAGCCCCCTCACCTTGAGGACGGCGGAGGTGTTCACGTGCACCAGGCGGACCTCGGACAAGATGGTCTTCCAAACCTCGGTGTCGGAGTCTCTGTTCACGATCTCCTGTGGAAGCAGACCTGCCCGCTGTCTGTGCTTACACCCACTTCCTCACGTGGGGAGGGAGGACCAGTCACCAGACGACACCGCCCTGGGCCGGCACAAGGGGCCACGCTCTGGGGAACTGGGGATGGAGCCCCGACCGTGTTCCTGACACCCAGGCGCAGGGTGCCGGCTCGGCAGGTCCGGGGCACACACGGCCGTCCTGCAGAGCCGAGGGGCCTGCGCGCTGCTTTCTCTGGCCAGCGCACAGTGGTCCCTGACACAGGTCCTCGGAAGGGACCCTCCCCCCCCCCCCGAGTGCATAACGGAAACACAAACATCACAAAAGCGCTTGGCCTTGTGGTATCTCGTTGCAGCCTCGGGAAGACCCCTTCTGTGAGGCCATGCGCTGCTGGTGAAAACCAGAGGGCCCGGGGCGAGGGGGGCGGTGCTCATGGGTGCAGGGAGGAGGCCTGGCTGAGGTGCACACCCGATGCCAGCCATCCTGTCCCCGTCCCTGTGAGCTTCCGTGGGAAATGCGGGTGCGTGGGGCTGAAGGTGCCGCTAGCGGGGACAGAGGAGGGGCAGGAGGAGGACAGGGAGGGGGAAGACAGGGAGGGGGAGGGGGAAGGGAAGGATGGAGGGGGGGAGGGGAAGAAGTGGAGGGAAGAGGAGAGGGAGGAGAGGGTGGGGGGCTGGGGCTCCCCGACCCTGTGTGTTCAGTGACCTTGAAGTTGAACAAGCAACCAGGTCAGAGGGAACCTTCCCCTGGCAGGCCCACGGGAGCCCCACACCCACGGCCCTATAACTCTGTCACCGCGTCAGAGTCTGTCCCCTGGGAAAACATCTGTGACTTTACGACTAAAAGTCACTAATGTTCCACCTGAATCAGAATTGGTTTTTTTTTTTAATTTCATTTTTTTATGTGAGAGAACAAGGGAGGGAGAGAATCTTGCGCAGATTCCACGCTCAGCATGGACCCCGATGTGGGGCTTGACCCCGTGACTCTGGGATCACGACCTGAGCTGAAATCCAGAGCTGGATGCTCATCCGATGGAGCCCCCCAGGCCCCCTAAACGTTTTAAAGTAACCTCTACACTCAACGTGGGGCTCGAGCTCCGGACCCCGAGATCAAGAGTCACCCGCTCCACCGAGGGAGGCAGCCGGGCGCCCCGGAAGCAGAGCCGGTCTGGACGGCGGTTCCGAGTGCGGCTGGCTTCCGGGGGCGGGGCAGGGGGCGGGGCTCACCAGTCTCCAGAGGTTCTGGGCCGGCATGGAGATGTTGTAGTCCACGTAGCAGGACACCTCCTGCGAGTGGGGGCTCAGCGGCGCCGCGACGTCGTGCCTAAGGAAGCAGACGGTCTTGAGGACGGAACCCCTGGTCTTCACCGCGTCTTCGCGGAAAACGAGCCCCTTTCGGAAGCAAGCCGGCTCCGCCCGCAGGAGCACCAGGTCCCCAAGGAGGCACCACCGCAGGGCTTGCCGATAAATGCGACACTGCAGAGGCAGCCGCTTGCCACAGTCACGCCTCCGGGGAAAGGGCACGTGACGTGTGGCCTGACAGACAAGTGCCCCCGATCCCAGGGGCACGACGACTTGCGTGCGGCAGCTCCCTGACGGCCGGGCTACTGAGAGCAGCGTCGGGGACAAGGTGCCCTCGGCGGCGGCGACCTCAAACGTCCAGAAACACCCACCGCCCTCGTTCGCGGGGTCCTGCTGTGCGCCAGGTGCTATGGAGCAGGGAGCAGAGACCGCCCTCGCTCCCTACGGAAGGCAGCCCTGCACACGGACGGATGGGACAGCCCAGGCTGTGGGGCACCACCAATAAAACCAGAGTAGCAAAGGGGCGCCTGGGTGGCTCAGTCGGTTGAGCGTCCGGCATCAGCTCAGGTCATGATCTCACAGTTTGTGGGTTCGAGCCCCGTGTTGGGCTCTGTGCTGACAGCTTGGAGCCTGGAGCTGCTTCAGATTCTGTCTCCCTCTCGCTCTGCCCCTCCCCTGCTTGTTCTCAGTCTCTCTCTCAAAATAAAGACATTAAAAAAAAAAAAGCCACCACCATAGCAGCATGGAAAGTGCCCGGGAAACACTCTAATGTGACGTTTCCGAGGACCCAGTGACTAGGCCACGGGGGTGTGAGTCCAAGAACACGGGGGTGTGAGTCCAAGAACTTTCCGGGCAGATGGAGCAAGTGTAAAGGCCCCCAGGGGTGTGGCAGGTGACCGTGTGGGGACCACAGGACCAGGGTGACTGCAGGGAAGGTCACAGGGGGATCACCAGGGACAGATCCCAGGGGGCCTCCAGCCACGAGAAGCGGGGACATTATTCTTGTTCACAGGGTGCCGCTGTCGAGGGGGTGGGGGGAGCACCGGCCCCACCAGCACAGGGACCAGGCTGGGCCGGGGCTGCAGCGAGGACAGGAAGGGAAGAGAGAGAAAGACCCAGCGCGGCAACTGAGCAACCGGCTCTTTCCAGGGAGAAGCAGGCCAGAGGCTGGGCCCTGCTGTGCCCCGAAGCCAAGGTCTGTGGTGTGGCCTCTTGGAGGCGGGGGAAGCTGGGACCCGAGGCACAATTCACGGGCCACAGAGCCATGAGAGCACCCCGGAAGGTGGGTGGGGGAAGAGACGTGGCCCGGGCACGCCGATACATACGCAGATGGCCCGGGCCAGCTCAGGGCTGAGAACCCGCACGTAGGGACCTCTCCCGGCCCCAGTCAGCCTGTTTCCCTCCTTCTTGAATTCACGCAGGCTTCAAGCGACTGGACTTCATTCTGTGCGGGGAGCCCTGCCGTGCTCACCCTGAACTTGTCTCCCACAGCTCCGGGGCCTCCCGGGCTCCCAGCGCGCCTTCCCGCCCACCGAGTGCGGGTTGCCACGTGGGGCCACCGGAGGGAGGAAGACACAGCTTTGCTGAGCGGAGAGCCCTCGGAGACCCCGAGGGGGAACATGGGGAGACCCCGAGCGGGGGCGGGGAGACCCCAGGGGCGCCGAGCGCGGCACTCACGTGTTGAGGAAGCGCGTGGTCAGGCCGTGCACCAGCTGCACCACGTCCCCGTGCCGCACGGGCCTCGGCGGGTTATTCACCACCAGCTGATGCCTGCGGGGACAGAGGGCTGGCTGGGACGGGGCTCGGAGCCCCCGCAAAACCACTGCGCCCTCGGGGCGGCAAGGGCTCAGTGTTCTCCCGTGGGGGGGCACTTTGCAGCTGCGCAGCCGCCCCAGCAACCCGTGCCTTACTGGAGAGGAATTCGTAAAACACCAAACACAGAAGTTGATTGAACTATTTTCTGAGACCTCAGGCCACTTTGCAAGCTTCCTGCCGTGACCCCACTTGCCGTGACCGCGTTCTGGTGCTCCCCTCTTTCTCTACGAACCTCGGAGTGACAGACACGCCCACGACCACCCAGAATTCGCCCGGACAGACGGACCGTGCTGTCCGGCAAGCACTCGATGCAAGCGTCCCACAGGCCCGTCAGCCAGATAACGGCCGCTGGCCGCACGGCACACGGCGAGTGGGGGACACGGCCGACAAGACAGCAAGCAGGGCAGCAGTTGTGCCGTGACGGCCACGGGGGACCCGCCAGGCCCCCACGGGGAGGAGACGGGTCCAGGCGGCCTCCCAGAGGAGCTGGCTGAGCAGGGCCGTTCCGGCCCAAGGGGCAGCGTGCGGAGCCCAGGCCGGGGAGCGGGGCAGGACACGGGCCTCCAAGGGGTCTGGACTGCACCGGAGAGGCACTGGAAGCTAGGAAGGGCTCCAACAGGACCGTGACCGCCAGGGGTGGCATTCCAAAGGGGCAGGCGTGGGTGGGAAAGCCCAAGTGGGAGAGGCGGCAGGGAGTAGGGACGGCTGGAGGGCTCATCTACAGGCACAGGGCACAGACCGGCTGACGGAGCGGACCTCGGAGGGGGCGAGGGAGTCCTCCATCTGGGAGGCCCGAGCAGGCGAATGCCTGGGGAGGGGCTGGGTGGTGACAGAGGAGCGTTTGGGACCCGTGTGTAGAGCACCCGGGGTGGGGACTGCCAGTGGCCGGTTCACTGAGGAAGGATCTACCCCCACCCCCACCCCGACCACGGCTCATCGGCACAGGGTCCGAGGACCCGCACGCACCTCCCGGGGTCCTTCACGATCCACCAGTTGTTGACGTCCTTGAAGGGGTAGCAGGTCACCTGCTGCTGGTGCGAGCTGCCTCGGCCGCTCTCGTATCTGTGAGGAGCCGACACAGAAATGTGTCTGCCACACAAGGTCCCTGCGAACGTCACCCAGCAGGGCGTGTGGGGGCACACGAGGACAAACGAGTAAGTCTAAGAGGGGCTGGAAGACGTGAACCCTGGGCAGGAGGCCGCGTCCAGCGTGGAGGCCGCGCAGCAGACGCGGGGGCGCCTGGGCCCCTCTCCCCGAGTCCCTCTGTGTTACACACAGGAACGCCGAGACTCAGTGGGCCTCAGAATCTCAAAGCCCGGAGTCTTTGTGTCTCGTGCATTTCTTTCCCCCCTTTTTAAGCAGACTCCACGCTGCGGAGCCTGAACTCATGACCCTGAGATCAGGAGTCGGAGGCTTCACCAACGAGCCCCCCAGGCGCCCCTCGTAAAGTTCATTTACAGCGAGAGCTGGCAACAGCCAGAGTGTGAAACACAGCCAACGCGTTCCCGTGTTCGCTTTACCACCGTCCCTTTCCTTACACCACGGGGTAGGTGCTCTGGTGGGAGTGAAGCCAGCAGGGCACCGGTTTGCCAAAGACGTTCTTCAGAGTGACCTGGGAACCGTAGGCCACCTCCAGGGGCTGGCCTTGCGTGATCCGAGCCAGCCCTCCCTAAGACAAAAGCGAAAAGGTGGCAAGTGAGAGAGTAGGACCAATGTCACCAGCCTCTCTGATGGCCACACCTCCGGGGAGGAGGGGGCGATTGTTACCACGCCCTGTCACCATGATGACGGGGACCTCACTGTAATGCGGCCCGCTACGTGACCGCTAACACGGCTCTGGGGCCAGCCGCGCGCCTATCCTGTAACACACACCCTAAGATCCGACAGCAGCTTCCGAGAAGGGCAACCCTGTCCATTTAAAAGGTGAGAAAAGGGGGCGCCTGGGTGGCTTAGTCAGTTAAGCGTCCGACTTCGGCTGAGGTCATGATCTTTCGGTTTGTGGGTTCAAGCCCCATGTCGGGCTCTGTGCTGACAGCTCAGAGCCTGGAACCTGCTTCTGATTCTGTCTCCTCTCTCTGAACCTCCCCGCTCATGCTCTATCTCTCAAAAAAAATTAATAAATGTATAAATAAAAAATATAAGGTGAGAAAAACAGGAACTGGACGAGCAGAGAGATCTGCCCCAACACCCAGCCCAGCACTCGGAGCGGGTCCGTGCGGCCGAGTCTCCCGTCTGAACCACCTGGCCTGGCACGTTTCACGACGGCTGAGGAGTCGGCACGCGTGAACGCAGAGTCGAGCTCATCCTGGGAAGCAGCTGCCCGGAGGTCCCACTGAAGAGCCAACCCTTTGCGTCCATTAACTCACCATCAGCATGTGCGGGGTCAACTTAGAAATAACCAAAGTGGATTCCTCTAGACCTGGTTTTCCCCTAAACACTCGATGTGTATGTGAGAAGACTTTCAATCTACCCCGTCCTCTTTTTTTCATGCTTTTATTTATTTTTGAGAGCAAGAGAGAGAGACGGCACACGAACAGGGGAGAAGCAAACAGAGGGGGAGACACAGAATCCGAAGCAGGCTACAGGCTCTGAGCCGTCAGCAGAGCCCGACGCGGGGCGTGAACCCATGAAGCGCGGGATGATGACCCGAGCCGAAGTCAGATGCTTAACTGACTGAGCCCCCCGGGCGCCCCCGTGCCCGTCCTCTAAGGTGGCCGTGGCACCCCATCTTACCTCCAAGCTGGCCTGGAAGGCACTGGACATGATCTGATCATGGGGCCCGGAGCGGTAGACCAGACTCAGGTGGACGTAGAAGAACAGCACGTAAGTGGCGGCCGGGGTGACCAGCAGAGCTGCCGCGCGGGCAAGCAGGTGACCGAGCACGCAGACCTGTCGCGGGGCGGAGCGACGTCACGTCCTGGCGTGTGGAAAGGCGCGCCGGCTCCGAGTCGGTCAGCAGCGCGGCTCTGGGCTGCACACGGCTGCCCGTGGGGGGCTCCCGGAGGCCTGTCCGGTCTCTCACCCCCCGCCTGCCCCGCTCCACTCCAGCACCTACATTCGACAGAGTCCGGTCTCCTATCAGGTGCCACACGTGGACGCCGGCGACTGTGAGCACGAGCAGGTACGTGAAAACACCCACGTATTTGACACTGAAAAGATACGAGGAGGAGCCGTTCTGACGAGGCTCAGAGCAGGGAGGACTCCGCCACCGCTGCTGCCACCCCGGATCCACGGACCAAACTCACCCCACGGCGCAGGAGCAGGCCACTCCTGTCAGCATCAGCCAGAACCACCAGCTCGGAGAGAAGGGCCTGGGTCAAAGCGGAGGAGCGAAGCTGGGGGGGCTCCTGGGGGGCTGCGTTGGTTGAGCGTCCAACTCCGACTCAGGTCATGACCTCACTGCTTGTGAGTGCGAGCCCCGAATCGGGCTCTGTGCTGACAGCTCAGAGCCTGGAGCCTGCTTTGGATTCTGTGTCTCCCTCTCTCTCTCCCTCTCTCTCTCTCTGCCCCTCCCCTGCTCATTCTCTCTCTCTCTCAAAAATAAACAAACATTAAAAAAAAAAGAACAAAGCTGGGGACAGGCCACCAAAGACCATCCAAAGGCCAGAGAGGGCACCTTCCTCAGACTTCTGGGGGTCAGTGGGCCAAACACACATCTCCCAAATACCAGTCCCAGAAAAATCGCTTTTTGGCTGGAACATTTTTCCAGTTACTTTAAATTGCACAAAAATGAGAACGTGCTTATGGAGTCAGGAAAAAGCCAAGGGCCCGTCCTTGGTAGCCAGCAAGTGGCACCCCAAAATGAAACAGCATCAGACCTTCTGAGATCAAGAAACCACCCGGACCCCTCTTTCTCGTTACAGAGAAGGGCGCATCGCGTCTCGCACACCTACCTCTGCTTTTGGGAGTTGGAGAACTTCAGGTAGGACAGCACAGCCAACAGGTTAAAAAAGATCAACACGGACTCCAGAAGCATCAGCCGCGACTGCGTGACGAGAGCGTTCTCTGTCGCGAAGAGGACACGTGTGTCAGCCGGGAGGCAGCAAGGGCAGACGCGCGGAGGTCGAAGCACCCACAGAAAGGGTGCGTCCTACACATCACAGCACGCGGAGGTGGCAAGTTCAGGACTGGGGGGCCGGACGGGCATGTGCTCCGGAGCCACGAAGGCAAACCCTTAGGTGTGAACCACAAGCCTACAGCCAGACCTGTGTGACCCTGGGCAAGTCGCCCAGCCTTTCCGAGTCTTTCTTTTTCTCATTTGCACAAGGAAAACCAACTTGGTGGGGCTGCCCTGCTAGGACAGGACCCTGGCTCCCAGCCTCCCTCAGAGTGGCCACTCACTCAGCAAACCCTGGTTCTGTTTTCTTTTTATTTCTTTTAGATTTTTTTTTAATGTTTATTTATATTTTGAGAGACAGAGACAGACCGTGAACAGGGGAGGGGCACAGAAAGAAAGAGACACAGAATCTGAAGCAGCTCCAGGCTCCGAGCTGTCAGCATAGAGCTCGACGCGGGGCTCAAACTCACAAACCGTGAGATCGTGACCTGAGCTGAGGTTGGACGCTCATCCGACGGAGCCCCCCGGGCACCCCGTGGTTCTTTCTATTTTCTAGTCTAACTTCCCATCTGACCTCATTTCATGTGTCCATAAACCGGGGCCAGACTTGGCTGGAGGGGGCGGTACCGCAGAGCGCCCGGGAGCAGGGTCCGGGTGGGCTCACCTACACATACTGCTGCGCAAGTGTGACCGCACAGTCCTGCCTGAGAGGCAGCCGAATCCCAGAGCCAAATCTGGACAAACCGGACACACTTCCCTGCATCCTGTGAGTAGGAGACCCCACGGAGGGGCGGAGGGGCCCGTCTACTAAACCCAGGAGCCCTCCCGGGCGGCACTCGGATCTCCCCTGCGAGACCCCAGAGCAGGCAGAGGCCGGGGTCTTACCGATCAGCATCAGCAGAGCGGCCCCCATGGCGGCACAGTGAGAAGAGCCGAGCTCCAGCAGGATCTGGTAGGCCATGGGCACCGCCAGGGCCCCCGCGACGGCCGGCAGCAGGCGCAGGGAGCGCACGGGCACGTTGCTGCTGTATTCTGGAAGAAGAACCGCACCGCGCTGAGCACCTCGGGTGCCGCAGCTGTGTGTTCACTCAGGGCACCGCGTTCACAGACCCGAAAATGCGAGTCTGCAAAACTAGGGACCCAACCGGGAAGGCGGTGTGCAAGCTCCAAATAAGAGCTCCGAAGGGAGCCGTGCACAGGCGAAGCCCGGCTCTCGTGACCCACGGAAACAACGCCCGATGATTCTGGAATTAGCGCTTCACTTACTTACAAATCCACCTCGCCTTTTCCCAAAAACACCGAGGCAGCGTAGAAAATTTACACGGCCAAAAAACAACCGTGGTCCGATACCACATACAGTGTGCCGGGTCTACCAAAAAGCCAGGGTGAAGAGTTACTAGCGCTAAACACCAAGACCAAGTTGGCCAGACCTTTCAAAAGCCTCCCGCTTACACCGAGCTCCCCAAGCGCTGGGCACATTCTAAGCCACACTGGCGGATCCCTATGAACACCACTGCCTCTCTGTTCGGATACATGTGAATCAGTAAGGGACGTGAAAAGGACCTTTTACCTGCTCCGATTCTGTTCCACAGGAAATTGCCATCGAATCCTCCTAGGTAACCTGAAACAGAAGGCTCATCGGTAACCCTTCCACTCAGCAGGCTGAGCCGGGCAGGGAGCAGGGAAACAACGATAAATAATCAGACGTGGTTTTCGCCCCCAAGACGTTTCACTTATAGGTTTCATTTTATTATTATTTTTCTTAATAAACTGCAATGGTTTTATCCAGTAGACTTTATTACTATTATTATTTAATGTTTTATTTATTTTTGAGAGAGAGAGAGCGAGCGAGTGTGTGCAGAGGAGAGTCAGAGAGAGAGGGAGACACAGAATCCGAAACAGGCTCTAGGCTCTGAGCTGTCAGCACAGAGCCCCACACGGGGCTCGAACCCATGAACCGTGAGATCATGCTGAGCCAAAGCCAGACAGTTAACCAACAGAGCCCCCAGGAGCCCCAGTTATTTTTAATCTTTACACCCAACGTGGGGCTCGAACTCACAACGTGAGATCGAATCCTGTGCTCCCCCCATGCTCCACTGACGGAGCCAGCCAGGCGCCACCGCGCTGAGAAGTTTTAAAGGGATAAACTGCTAACGAATCCTACCTCCCAGCGCCAGCAGCATGTGGCCAAAGGGTGGGCCGCTGCCATCCAGAAAGAAGATGCGCTTCATGTAGAAAGAGATGTACTGCCCGTAGTACACTTCATCAAAACTGAAAAGCAAAGGCACGTGATACTCAGCCAGAACTCTTCACCAAACAAAGGCCCATGGGTAAACGCGCATCTGCGCCCAACTGAGGTCAGAGAGTGCTCAGCAAGGGTCACAACTGCACGACGTCCCCAGATGCCGAGACACGTGCAGTTTCATCCACCAGGACAGGAGGGGCAACGCCACCAACAGCCGCACGCTCGGCATGTTTGCCCAAGGGAGGCTCTGTGTGCCCTCCGTCGTTCCCACCGAGGGATGTGCCAGCCGGCAGCCTCCTGAGAGGCCGCAGAGACCTGACGCGAATCCGCTGGTTCACCAGCACGCGTGTGACCCAGGGTCAGAGTCACACCTGGTAACCACACAGGTGCGGGGGTGAAAGGGAAACGGCGAGAAACCAACTGCAACAAATGTTTCAGTCACTCAGGGACATGCAACGATCCTGTCAATGTTGCTGTTATTGCTTAGGCGTGATGCCGTTAACAGGGTTTTTGGTTTTTTAAGACTCCTCATCTTTTAGAAATACATCAAATTACTTAATCAGACTGCTTATGACTTGGCTAAAAAAAAATCTACTGCAAGGGAGGGATGGCCAGGAGTTGCTAGCTTGTTGAAGCTGGGGGGTCGTTACGGGGTTCTCCCTACTTTTGTGTACCTTCAACGTTTTCCACAACGAAAAGTAAAACAGTCCACAGGTATTAACCAGTGAACAGCTCTGTGAAAATAACAGCGTCATGTCCCGTTATAATAAAAGATGAGATGCTAAGGTCAATGACGACTCACATCCAAATTCATCAAACCTCCACCCTTGACTAAAAAAAACCAAACTTCTTTAAATGCTTATTTATTTTTAAATTAAACAAATTTTTAACTATTAAAAAATTTTTTTATTAATGTTTTTTATTTTTGAGACAGAGAGAGGCAGAGCTTGAGCAGGGAGGGGCAGAGAGAGAAAGAGACACAGAATCCAAAGCAGGCTCCAGGCTCTGACCTGTCAGCACAGAGCCTGACGCGGGGCTTGAACCCACGAATTGTGAGATCATGACCTGAGCTGAAGTCGGACACTTAACTGACTGAGCCACCCAGGTGCCCCCAATTTTTTAACTTTTATTTATTTTTGAGAGAGTGAGAGAGAGAGAGAGACAGAGCATAAGCGGTGGAGGGGCAGAGAAAGAAGGGGACACAGAATCCAAAGCAGGCTCAGGCTCTGAGCTGTCAGCACAGAACCCGACGCGGGACTCAAACCCATGAACCGTGAGATCATGACCTGAGCCAAAGCCGGATGCTTAACCGACTGGGCCCCCCAGGCACCCCTCCCCCCTTAATTTTAAATGCTTCTCTAAAGCTGCTGCACCTGTTTCATGGGCCAGGTTTCATCTGCTAGAAAACTACAGGACAAGAAGTGATAGGCAGACTCAGCAGGGGGCTATCCTGGGGACAAAGTGGCCTCTTCTCCTCTGCCAAAAGCACCTGTCACCAAGAAGCCCAGATTTCCAGCCTCCCACCTGTGCTGTTCAGAAAGGCACGTCCCGTCCCCGACACATGAACAAATGACAATTCTTTCTGATTCAGCCCCGAGTGGAGTTGTTTGGCTTACACCACAGCGCTTGGATAGGAGAGCTGCCACAGACGGCTCAGTAACCCCACCGCAGTCAGAGCCACAACGTTCAAGTTGATGTCAGCCGTCACCACGACGGGGTGCTTCAAAAATCCCAACATCTTGTAGAAAAGCAAAAGCAGGTCCTGGAGGACGCCCTGGAAAGCAGGCGAAGAGATGACATCAATAAATAAGCAACAAACCTGACGGCTCCCAGACGCTAGTAAAAGGGTCACAACCGTCCTGGCTCTCAGGTGGCACGGCAAAGAAAAATCACGGCGCTGTGGGGTCGTGGGGAGAAAATCAGGACACCAGCAGTCAACTAAGGTGAGGCTTTGGGAACCTCAATTCACTCATTCCACGGCTCACTCCACGAACAACAGCCGAGCACTTCTTGGAAAGGAGCAGCTTTCAGAAGCCCACGCACCTCGGTGGGTGACCTCGACCTTCGGAGCCTCAGAAGGCTCATCTGCCAGAGCGCCTTCCCCCCTCGCCTTCCCTCCGCAGCACCAGTACCTAGGCGCCCCCGCTTCTCACCCTGGGGGTGCCTCTGCACCTAGGCGCCCCAGGCGTCATCTTCCCAGGCTGCATCTACTCCACGCCCCCTT
Source organism: Mungos mungo (assembly GCA_004023785.1). Classification (NCBI taxonomy): domain Eukaryota; kingdom Metazoa; phylum Chordata; class Mammalia; order Carnivora; family Herpestidae; genus Mungos; species Mungos mungo. The sequence continues at coordinate 145,434 of PISW01002879.1, forward strand.
TCCCCGCACCAAACAAAGCTGCACCTGCGCTCCGGCGGTCCCCCTCTCTGCAGAGACCTCATCTGCCCCGGGAGGCCGCGACTGCTCTTGCAGGCATATCCCCTCGCCCCCACAGGCTGCACCTGTAGCGCGCCACGGTCTTCCCTAAAGGTTCCATTCGCCCGAAGACCCCTCCTTTCCCCAAGGCTACACCTGCCCTCGGTCCCGCCCCGCGTCGGGCACGACGCCGACGCCCCCACCACGGCTCGCCCGAAGGCCGCGTACGCGCGTCCGGCGCAGACGGAGTCTCCCGGGTCTCCACTGGGCTCTGGGCCCTGACGCCCCAAACGTACTCGCGTTTCGTCGAGTTCCCGCAGAGCCGCTCCCACATCCGGCCCCGCCTCGGCTCCGCCGTCGGGTAGGGGCCGACGGGTGGGGATTCTCGCCGCGCGCCTAGGGGCGAGGCTGCTCGGCACGCCGCCCCGCCCACGCCCCGCCTGCTCGACGCTCGATTCGCCGCGCCTGCGGAGCCCTACGCGGGAGGAGCGCGCGTGCGCCCCGGGGCTGGGCGGCGCGCGTGCGCACTGGCGCGGAGGTCCGCCGCTGTAGCCCGTCGTTAACGGCTTGGGTGTTTTGGGGTCCCGGGGACGCTGCGGTGTCTCTTTAAAAAATAAGACCGCAGGGCCTGATCCGCGTGCCCCTCAGTGAGAGCAACCCGCATGGGACTGCCGGCCCCGAGCCCGCGGGTGCGCACTCGCGTCGGGAGGGCGGGCAGGGGCAGGGCGGCCGCCACGCTCCACGGAACCCCGAACCCCCGGGCGCCTGCACCTCCGGTCCCCGCTCCCCGCGAGGAGCCTGCCTTGCAGGAGACACGGCGCCTTTGGCCAGGGAACGACGGGGCCGGACGGTTAACCGACGGAGACACCACCGTTCTCCCGGGCCTCGCTCTTCCTGGTGCGTTTTCCTCGCATGGACGGAAAGGGTGCTGCAGATTTAAAAACTACAATTAAGGTTCTTGATCGCTTGCAAAGTTTGCTTCCCCCCGGGAATGTTGGTCAACCCAGCATTAGAGAACATCGCTTAAGAATGTGCTGGTTGGGGTACCTGGGGGGCTCCGACAGTTAAGCGGCGGCGTCTTGGTTTTGACCCGCGTTGGGTCTGTGCTGACACCTTGGAACCTGCTTGAGATATTCTCCCTCCGTCTGTCCCTCCCCTGCTGGTGCATACACACCCTTCCTTTCAAAAATAAGTAAAAAACATTTTAAAAATGTGTTATGTGGTGGTTACTTCTGACAAGGAGGCTTCTCCCAAGGCTGTGTAGAGAGGGAGGGGGGCTCGCTGAGCCTGGGGAGGAGTCGGGGGGGGAGGGGTGCTGGTTCCAGGTGTAGTTCCCTAACACACAGGTCCCTAGGGGCAGTGAATTTGGCGGAAGGGTCCGGCTGGCTGTTAGAGCTGAGACTGCGCATGCCCAGATCCCAATTCTTCCACATAGTCCAGAGCTTCAGAAGGAAATCACTTCCCATGTAAAGTGTCCAATCTGGGGATAATTTGCAAGTTTCCTACATTCTTAACTGGTGCTAGGCAGCTAGGTTAACTAGTGCCGTGACCTCTTTGAATCCCCACTAGCCTGTGAGGTGGGTACAGTTCGAAGTGTGACTCCGCAGGGTGAAATGTCCTTCCCAGTCCCCAGCCATGCTGCTGCGGGGTGGGCGGCAGAGGGGCAGCAGAACTGAGGATCACCGCCGGCCCCTCTTGCCTCCTCCCTCCTACCCCAAAATGCAGCACTCCTTTCTACTCCCAGCAAAAGGAGTCACCAAGAAACAAAACATGTTAAATCAGGGGCACCTGGCTGGCTCAGTCGGTCAAGGATGCAACTCTGGATCTTAGGGTCATGAGTTCAAGACCCTCCTTGGGCAGAGAGCCTACTTAAAAATGTTTAATAAAAGGGAGGGGGGCTCACAAATCCTTTCTCCTCTGACCTACCCACTTCTCATGAGAAGCACGTGGAGGGCAGAGGGCAGGCAGACGTCCTGCACACCCTAATATCACCCACCTGGGTAACAGACAGGGACTGCTAACGTGGACCATTTGGAAGATGCATCCCGTCTACAGGTTTTCAATCCCCTCTCTCTCCAAACTTACTTTAAAACATTTCAGCCAGTCACTCTAGATTTCCTTCTAAGCATTCGGGGACGACTCTTCCAGCTCTCGGTTTCTCTCGCCAAATGACAAAATCGAGGGACACACAGCCTGAGAAAGGACGCTCAGCTTTGGGGCCTTTTTTTTTTTTTATTTAAATAAGGAGAATTCTTTCATATGGAAAGAGCTAGTACAATCACATATTTGAAAGGAGAAACAATAGGTACTGATCCGGAGGGAGTGGGCGGGGGGTGAGTGTGTCACCGCGGCCTGCTGAATCCATGATTCCGGTTCCCATCCAAGGCAAAAGCTTCCCAAAAAATGTATAAACAAGCTGCACATTACACCTTTAGCCATCGTCTGCCCTTTCAAATATCTGGTCTACATGAAAAGACGAAGAGAGGAAAAGGCCAAAATAAAAACAAAAAGGAACAAAAACAAAACACAACCCTCTTCAGAACAACAACAAAAAACCCAAACCCATTTTACTCTGCAAGGCATGAGGTCCAAAGCGTAAGAGCACAGTATCCCCTTGGAACAATGGCAGAAAGTCATCCACGCAGAGCCTGAATAGAAATCTCCACTCTGAGGCTTCATCACATGCTGAAGACAAGGGTCCCGGGGCCACTGCCACCCAGCCGGGGTGGGGAAATGGTGCAAGTGGAAGATCACTAGCCGGACAGAGCGCTGGCGGTCCCGGAGGAGTGCATGGCTAGGGGACAGTCTTGGGGACCCCAACACTGAGCCACCCTGTCCCAGGTGAGCTCTGGCTTAGGTCCGTCTGCCTTGTTCAAGCAGGACGAGCTGGCTTTCCGGAAGTCTCCATTTCCCAGTCATCACAGAACGTGACAAAGCGGAGACACTGTGCAGTGTCCTTGGTTGTGAAAGGCCATTTCCAACAGACCTTCTCACCCAGGCTTGCTCTGCAAGAAGCGCGAAGGGACAGCTACAGATTTGACAGGCGACATGCAGCCGCTTGGTGGAAGGGAACAGAACAGGGAGGGGCTTTACCGGTCCGCCACCCGCTGCCTCAGTGGGCCGTCTCTGAACACGGCCCTGCGACCCTCCACCTCCTTGGCTCTGAGCATCACTCACAAACCTCATCAGCCACCCAGAAGGCAGATCCTGAGGACGGGAGGGCGAGGGCCTAGCTGGAGGGAGCCGGCGTCGGTATCTAACAAGACACCCCGATTTCCCCACAAGTGGCTCGATGGCCACAGCTCTGGAACTCAGCCAACTCATTTCTGAATGCACAGGTCGTCCTTCGTTTTCCCCCCTGAGGGACCCAGAGCCAGAAGTGTATGAATGCCAAGTTTGAAAACAATAGTGATGTGGATTAAAGGGGGGACGAAACAACAGTAAAGAAAACTAGACCGAACACAACCGGCAGCGAGGTTTTCAGTAGGCGAAGGCCTCTGGACACCCCACCGCCTCGCTCTGCGAGCTCACCCCGCTCAGTCGTTGATGCTGGACAGACACGACCGCGGGGTCGCCAGCTGCCCAGCAACGGGCATCTGAGCGGAGGCAAAGGTACAGCAAGAGAGCTGCAACCCGCTCCCTCCCCCCAGTCTCAGCAGCACAAAAGGTAAGTGCTGGTCTTCTCCTGTTCCCTCCAAAGGCCCCACGGCTTCCAGGCAGAGGCCTCTGCATGGATGTGCGCTCTGAGGATGAGGGTTTGAAACCAACAGAAGACCCCAAGCCCCACTCCACCTTGAGCTTCGTTCTAAAACCACATGAAAGGAAGAGATATTGCACCTTAAAACACCTTTGCACTTAAAACTGCATTTCATCAGACCGAGGAAGGGATGGGCCGCCGGGAAGGCCTCAAGTCTGCCCTCTGCCCCAGGTCCGATTTAAAATCTGCATCTTAGTGGGAAAGAGACCGCAGCTCGGGCACATGGAGGTGGTGAATGCGCGAACTTCACATGCAATTTCCTGGCCTTTCCTGCACAGAATAATTCAGACATTATATATAAATAGAGCAGTGAAACATTTACTGGTTTTCGCCTAGACCTACAACATCAATACATATAAATAAATTCTAGTGTTTTCTTCTTTTTATTGGGGCGGGGGAGGAGAGAAAATACAGGGGTAGAGAAAAGGGCTGGAGAACAGGTGACCTTGTGTTTCCATTTGTTCTCAGGCGGGGAGGACTGTCACTCTGACGGCAGGCTGGCCTGTGGGGGGCACCTAGAGTTTCTCACAGCATCCAGGACTGTTCTGTTGAATCTCAAGACGACAAAACCTGTTCTCCGTTTGACGTACAACGTGTGCCGGAACTAGGCGTGAGGCGTGGCCGCGCTTCCAAGTGTGCAGGCAGCGGTGCGCGCGGGGGACTCCTGCAGGGGCAGGTGGTGGCGGAGGGGAGCGGCGGGCCGGGCAGCTGGGCACAGGGACAGCAGTCACACGCTTGCAGGGCAGAGAAAGAGCAGGTGCGCACATGGGGCGGGCAAGGGTGGGCGACTCATCAAGTGAGTGGCCCTTCGAGAAGGGACCTCGGGGTAAGGATTCAGGCATGAAAGTGACTGGCTGGTTAGCGAGGTCAGAGGATGGAGGCGGGAGGGGGACCACGGGAAGCGGCACACGAGCCCTGCAGACGCCCGGCACCCTCTCGGGGCAGGACGAGGAACAGCGACCAGGAGTCCGCGCGCGGTTCCTAAGGCCCTGCCCTGCCCGGGTCTACACTGACACACAGCTCAGAGCCACAGGGCGTCACATGTCTGCGGTGGCACTTGGGGGACTCCGCGGGGCGCATCCCCGCCCACTGGCTGCCTGTCCTCTGAGCCAGGTCGCCCCGGGAGCCGCCAGTGGGGGCAGCTCAGCAAGACGGACGGCTGGCCTGTTAGTCGCTCTGCAGAGCACGTGCAAAACTCGACACTCCCCTTCCCTCTCCCTGGAATGACAAAACCGGGGACGATTTCCTTCTAGTTCTTGTTTTAAAAAGAAACAAAAAAAAACAGCATAAAATGGCTCACACAGACATTTCTTGAGAGGCATCGCTGCAGACTTCAGAGGCTGTCTCTTCCCCACCCCGGCGCCGGCCAAGGGCGCTGAGGACCAATGGGTCAGACCCTCCATCCGCCCTGCCCTGGGACGTGGCCCCGGCCATCTGTAGAGATGGACACCCACAGCCCCGCTCAGCACCTCTGTCCCAACCACCTGGGGCTGCCAGTGGGAGCAAAAACATAAAAGAGGAGAGAAAGGGACCCCTCCCCGCGGCCTTCCATGCACGCGCCTCTGCTGAGACCCAGGCAGACAACCGTCCGTGTGCCCCTGTCCCCATGAGAAGGGGCCTCGCGGTCTCCAGGGACAAGCTGGGTGAAAGGTGGCAGGACAGAAAGATCCAGACAAGACACGGGCTCAGGAAGAAAAGAGGAGGGCACGTCACAGAAGGCTTTGAGAAGGGCGTGCGGGTCCAACGGCAGCCCCCAGGTGCTGGAGCCCCAGATGCGGAGGCGCTGCAGGGCCAGCACCGTCCAGGTCAGCCTGGAAAACGCCAGTGATGGTGTGCCTCCAGGATTTACCTCGGGTGCCCGGGGGTCTGCACGCCCACTGGCTGTTAAAGAGTCCAGGACAGAAACTGCGTGATTCCTACGCTAAAAAGGTCATCGGCTTCCCCAGGCCGGCTCTGGGCCCCAGCGGTCCTCAGGCCAGAGGCTGGAACCCCGCCGTGACACCGCCCCGGTCTTGCGCGCTGCTCCCACGCCTGCGGCTGCCCCCGGGGTGCCCGACACGACTCTGCGGGCCCCGGCCCCGGGGAACCGACGGAGGAAGCGCGGGGACGTGGGGGGAGTCCAGGATGCAGGTGCGAGGGGAGCGCAGTACCGAACAGACGGGTGAGGGGATGATGGCGAAGTAGAAAAGTTCAGCTACGCAGACATAGCTTGTGTTTTTTTCTTTTCCTTTCCTCCTTTGTAAAAACTTCAGCTGCTTTTTAAAACAAAAAGCCTCCAACTACAATGGCGCTGCTGCATTGCACCCGGGGCCGGGGAGGCCGGGAGCGACTGGAGAAGGCGCTGGAGAAGGCGAGGACCCCGCGGGGCGGGCGGGGGACGGGGTCATCTGCACTGCACAAAGGCGGGAGTCACTCCAGAGTCACGGTGGAAAGGAGGAGGGGACGATGTGGGGACGGGGTCGTTTGCTTGCTTGCTTGTTCCGTATTAAAGCGAGCAGGTCAATGTCACAGATCCACGGGGACAAGCCGGCTGCACGACGGGGCTTTCGGGAGCGGAGAAGAGAAGGGAGGTCTCTCGGTCCAGGCCAGGTGGCTCGACGGCGGATCTGGGGAGGTGTCCGGGCCGAGCGGCGGCCCTGTCCTCGAGGAGGGGGCGGCAGGCGTGGCCAAGCACCTTCAGGCCTTGCTCCCCTCCACTTTGACCGCCCGAGGCTTGATGGCTCCGGTTCGCTTCATCTGGGAGGTGGCCGAGGGCACCTCCTGCAGTTTCACGGCTCCCAAGCTGGGCTTCTCATCCACTCGCTGTTTGGCCTTTGGACAAATGAACGGGGACAAAGACAGTTACCCGGAGGCAGACACACAGGTCTGGACACACAGCTCCACCGCCCCCTGCCTGCTCCTGGCGCACTGGGAAAGAGCAGCCCTCAGAGGCCCGTCCTTTGGGGGAAGGGCCGGACTGAGAAGGGACTCCCAGAGGAGGGACACTGGCGTGAGGGGCTCCCTCCCTTCCCACGGGGGCTGAGGGCAGTGACTCAGAGAGGCAGGAAGAGGCCAGTCTTCCTGGAAGCACCCTGCGATGCTCACAGGGCTCTGCAGGAGCGGCACAGCCACTCTGACCAGAGAGACCTTCTCAGATCCGTGCCTCCTGTGCCCCGAGGGCAAAAAGCCCCCGGACAGAGATCCAAGTGCAGCCCACGAGCCAGAACTCCTGAACGTTTAGCCGAGGAGCACGCGGCCACTAGGGGAACCTGGTCCTCCCCAACCGTGGACCACCCCCTTGCCTCCTGCTCTGCCGAGACCCTTCCCCAGGACCCTACTTTGGCCTCAAGACTCCTAGCCAGGGTTCCATTGACCTGCAGCCCTGCGCAGCGGACGGGGCACAGTCGGCCGGCCTCGACCCTGACCCACCGGGGTGTGAACTCCGGAAGGAAGCTCTAGCAGCTCAGTTCAAGTAGTTCGAGGAGGGTCGACCCTCCAGGGGCGTAATGAGCAATCGGAGTCCCGCCTCCGCCAGCCAGGGATGCGGTTCTAGAAAACGACCGCGCCTGACGTGTGGGAGCTCTGGCGCCCCATCGCGGTTTAGAGCAGTGGCTGAGAACGGTGCCCCTGAGAAACCCCTCCTGCCACAGACGGGAAGGCGTCATTCCACGGGTCACCCCACCCCGTCAAGACAGAGACGAGACACAGCACTCACTGGAGGCAGCACGCGCACTCGCACACACGTGCACACGCACGCACACACGCGGCTTCGCGAGCTGACCCGCAGACCTAACCGAGTCCCAGCGCCTTCACAGCCCGAGCCACTGGGGAAGGACACGCCACCTCCCGGCACCACCTCCTCAGAGGACTCCGCATCCTCCCTTCTCTGCAGGACAAGGAAGGATCCAGACGTCCGTCAAGAGGAGAAATGCCTCTGCCAGGAGGGACTCGGGCTGCCGGCTCCCGGCGCCACCTTCCAAGCGCTTAGGGCGCGTCTCTCTTTATGAGAGGGGCACTCAAATGGGTCGGACAGTCCCTTCTCTTTTGGTGCCTGGAGATGGGCCTAAGCGTCCGGGGCTGGAAGGTCTGGAAAGCCATCTTCTACCTGTTGAACGTAGTGTCCCTGCACAGAGCCCATGTTAACTGCTGATCCAGAGGGCTTCCCACTGGGGCTAGCAGAGCTAGGCCTGAAAAAACCAAAGGCAGGGGGTGAGAACAGGAGCGTCGCCGGAGAAACGGAGTCAAGCCTAGCACACGGCGCGGGCCCCCTCGGACAGAGGAAGGCCAGGCCCCGCCAGCCGGAGGGCAGAGGGCGCTGGGGCGGCTCACACAGACGCGCCTAAGGGTGCAGAGGCCAAGGCCCCTGCTGCAGGCAGACACCAACCAGACAGGTGGACGGGCACCGACCGTCTCTCGGGGTCTGGGGGGATCGGGGGATCATGTGGTCTACACAGCTGATTTGGGAATGGTCCTCAGCATGTTCTTAGCTTTCACTTTTTCACACGATGGGGGGGGGGGGCGCGGGAGGGTAGAAAGAGAAACCCAGAGCCACAAAAACCTCTCAGGACGTCTTTCTGAATGTGCAACCAGGGCTCATGGGTGTTGATTAGATGCCTGGTGGAGAAAAAGATTCTGTGGGAAAAGCTGGAGGAGTTTTGTGTGCAGAGATCGCCAGGACCTTCGATGGTGGGGGTACCCAGACCCTGAGTTGAGTACACGACTCCCAATAAGCACGTCCAAGAATCTGACCCAAGGGCTCTTTTCTGGAAGAACGTGCCTCAGAAGCCCAGTTTCCAGAAAACGTGGGAACCACTGCCCTATAAAGATATACCGATTGCCCGGACCCCACTAAAACGCCGACAGAACAAACGCTATCCGTTGAGGTACATTTTCTGCATAGCTTCTCTCCAAAGAGCGGCTGCTGCCGTTCCTGCGCTAAGTGGACACAGGTGACTCCCGCTAGGAGTTTCCACGTTCCGGGTTTGTCTCCGTCCCCGGACGCGGCTAAACGCTTCCTGTGGCGGCCATGGAGACACAACACCTATTCCTGCATGAAGTTTCCTTCTTTAATCCAAACTACACTCACTGCTCTGTGTTGGCTGTCAGGCTGTACCTTTCCTAAAGACCTATGTGAAAAACACGGCTGGGAAACAAATCAACAAAAATAAATGAAGCCGAGAGAATGAATGAACATAAAAGATGATGAAATGGGAAAAAGGTCACAAAACAATGCCTTTCCCTGGAAATGCAGGTGGAAGCATGGAGTGACCGGACGGACAGGACAGGGGACGCGGCCTCAACACCACAGGACGATGGGCAGCGTGGCCACCGCACGAAGACTCGCGATGGCGATCTGACGTGCGGCAGCGCTCCGCCCGAGGGGCCCGGGCTGCTGACCTCGCACAGGGCAGGGCGCTGCCGGTCGCGCATGTCTGTCCCCCCCCACCTCCCGCCCCCTGCCAGCCCGAGGGCTCCCCAGGTCTTTCCCACTTGTGACAAGAGTCGGCTGCACCCGCCCGCAGGCCCCACGCCAGAGCATGCCACCTCCCCGTGCCCACACACTCCTCCTCGGGGGCGAGCAGGTCAGCGAACCTCCACTTCTTCCACTTTCTAGTAGAAGAATAATTGAGCACAGGGATTCACACGGAGCCACCTCCAGATCCAGCTAAGTAAGGGACCTGGGACAGCTCCTGGAGGCAGAGACTGAGGCCAGGGACGCAAAGGGAAGGGGCCGGTCCATGCTGTGGGAGGCACGGACGCCCCTCGAGGCCAGCAGCCACGGGTCCGAGCAGGGCCGGAGAGACAGTGCAGGGGACAGGCGGCCCCAGGAAAGGGCGAGTACCTTCCTGGCCAGTCAATGGTTTGTAAAATCTGGCGAGAAAGCTGTGAGCAGCTGGGAGGGGCCTCACACCAGTAAAACAGCAGCTGCTGTTCCTTTCCCCACCTTTCCAGAAAGCTCTCCCAAACCGGGGTGTTTTATGATGATGAGTAAAAGCCCAGCGCCCTACCAGCTCCTGGTCTCCCCATGGTTAAGTCGAACAGGAGCGCATCGCAGCACGGACACTTCAAGGTGAAGGTGACCCAAGCCTCCAAGGGGACCCGGCCTCAGCACCCTTCCGAGGCTCTCCCTAGGCCCTGAGGACTCTGCAGAACCACCGAGTCACATCTAGACCAAGGACTCGGTGAAGCAGCATCCGGCCCCCAGGGCATTTCCTTACCTGTAAGTCTGTGGTGACGGCACGGAGCCTCCTGGAGGAACATTCTGTTTACTGTCGGCAAAGTGGAAGGCCTTCATCTCCACCTGAGAGGACTAAACACACCGAGAAGGAATGAGGGGTCATTCGATGGCCCCGGAGACGCCCGGCCCTCACAGAACCGCCTGGTGCAGAGCTGCAGAGGATTTCTGGGGACAGAGGGATTCTCTAACGAAATGTGCAACCTGGGCTCAGGGGGCCCCGTGCTCTGTGGTTTTGTTTTCTGGAAGTGCAGGGGCAGAGAGCACCACGCCATTGCCACCAGGACGGCCACCAGCAGAGCCCAGCCCCAGCCCTGTTCTCTGGGGACCTTGGGGACCAGTCTCGGAAACAGCCCCACCGCGGCTCCCCTGGCCAAAGGCCCAAGGCACCACGGCCGCACCCCTCTCTCTGCGCTGCGCCTTGGTTCCTGGCGCCAGCTTACACAGGAACCAGAGGGTCCCGCCACGGGGTTCCAAGAGGAGTTCCCCTTGAGCAGGAAAGCCACAGTCTGTGAGGCCGAGCCTGCGCCTCATCTTGACCACTGGCACTTTCTGCCCCAACAGTGGCTCCTGACTAGCCGGTGAGGGTCCCCCCAGGACGCAGCCAGAGGGAGTCATCCTTACCTCTCTGCTGGTGTTGAGGACCGAAGGCTGGGACCCAGGCGGAAGGATTCGGCGGGGGGCCCCGACAGAGAGGCTCTGCCCCTGCGGCAGCTGGATGGACTGTGGCAGGATCAGGGGCTGCTGCCCGGAGCCGTACCGAGGCAGAGGCAGCTGGGAGCCCGGTAGCGGCATGGTCAGCTGCTGGAGGACAGGGACAGTCAAGAGGAGGCACGGATGTTGGGGACAAAGCCACAGGCCACTGTTCACACCCGCCCCCGAGAGCGAACGCAGATCATGCTCCAGGTTCTCATTCCCAGAAAACGAGAGGCCTCTGCACCGCCAGAGGCCCCGGGTTTCCGTTCCGGCTCACCCCCAGGGGGAGGGGCAGCGCTGAGGGCCAGAACAGGGCAGCTGAGGACCACGAGCCCAGGGCCACGCGTGCGGCTCCTCCCCGGGGCTGCGCGGGGCCAAGTGTACCCCAGACCCCTTCGCCCGGCAGGGGCCTGCCAAGTGCACATGACGTGCCAGGGAAGCACCAGGACACGGTCAGGCCCGGGGAGCTGCAAGGACCTGGCATGCAAAGCACGGGCTGCAAACCCAGGTGTGTGGGGGGCGGGGAGGAGTGAGGGAAGGTCAGGAGGGCATCTGAGGAAGCAACATGCAAGTGAGCCCCCCGAGACGAAAGCCATGTGGATGCGTATCTCTGGACTCCTTTGCGCGGCACAAGGCAAAACCCCTCTCCTGCTTTGCCTCTAAAGGTGACAGAAAACAAGACTCGACTGGGTTCTGGGGTTCAGGGGTCCTGGAACTGGAGACTGGATCCTTCTGAAGGCTATTATGTCAGAACAAGGTGGGGGGGAAGGCGGGGAGGAGGGGGCCCAGCACAGGGAAGCCACTGGTCTCTCAGTCACTGTCCTCTTCACCCCTGCGTTGAGTCCACTGGAGGGTCAGAAGGATCTATTGGAAATGCATCACTGAGACGAGCGGCAGCCTGGGCCTCAAGACCCCAGCCCCCCTCCTCACCCCGGCCACGGGCAGGCTGAGCAGGACAGAGCTGGGTTTCTGGAGACTTGCTTCAGGGGGCACCCTGGCCAGTGTGTTGAGAACAGACCGTCGGGCCCAAGAGCAGAGGCGGGAGATCGCGGAGGAGCCCCCGCAGGAGCCTGGATAGGGAGGGGGGTGGATTCGGAATACGTCCCACAGGTAGAGCCCGTAGGACCTGTGGAAGGACGAGGGGCACGAGGGGCAGTGGGGACCTCCAGGGGACACGGACATAGGAGCCAGGAGGGCAGGGAGAGCTCAGGTCTTGGACACGATGCCGGCCTGTGTCACACGGGAGATGCCGTATAAGACGCCAGAGGCGACAGGTAGCCCACCGGCCAGAGAACACGCCTGGGGGCACCGGGGAGACCGCTCTGGATGGGATGCAGAGCCACAGGGCCAGAGAGAGGTCTGAGAGCAGAGCCAGGGGACACTGAGAAACCACAGACCAGGCAGGGGACGAGGAGGGCTTCGCCGGGATGGTGCCCATGAACCAAGCGTCTCCAGGTCAAGGGCTGCTGATGGGTCAGGCGGACAAGAGCAAAGAATCGCCACCAGGAACTGATACGCGAGCTGAGCAGTTTGTCTCGTCTTTGACAAGGGGAGCGACAGGGTTGTGGGGGGTAATCTGGAGCCCGTCCGTGGGCCGGCGGGGCCCATGTTGCGGGAGCGAGCAGGAGCCCGGCTGGAAGGCACGGGGGCCTCCGCCGAGCACGGCCAGCCCACCCTGCGGCAGGAGACCGGACACCGGGTCTCGTTCCTCTGGCGACACCATAAGCAAGATGCGGGCGGGTGGGAGGCCATGTGGAGGCGGCTCCCAGTCTGGAAGGAATCCCAGGGGGGCTGTTGAGTGCGGCTGCCGGGGGCTGGATTCCTCCGGGCACAGACGGCTGTGCAGAGGCGGGACTGGACCTCCTCAAGGTGGAAACACTGCAGGGGGGCCCCGGGCAAAGGCAGCAGGCGGCTCAGCTAAGCTGAGCAGAGAAGGAGGCGAGCCCACAGGGGGAAGGCAATGAAAAGGTGGCTGGAGCTGGGGGGCTAGAGAGAAAGAGCTAGAAAAGTAGAGCTGGTGACCGGGCAGGACCCTTAAGTTTGACATAAAGGAAAAAGTACAGTTTCTAGCAGTGACCCATCCAGACAGGACCGTGGGCACAGCAGGGTCCTGGTGGCAAGGGGGCCGTGGTCCCGGTGGAGGGAACAGATCTGTGGGTACAGAGACGAGAGTATCGTCTACGCAGACATCAAAACCGCCAGCAGCTAGAGCAGGAGCTGTGCAGCAGAGACTGGGCCAGAGGCCAAAGAGGGGAGGTGTGACCCTCAAAGCTGTCCGATGTCGCTGACGGTCACGGGAGAGGAAGACACTGAGCCCAACACTAGATTCGCAACATGGACTCACAGCACACAGAGGCCGGCCCAGCAGTAGCCACTAGGGGCTCCAGACTGGGCTTTTAGGGAGCAGGGAGGGCAGGCCAGCAGCATCGGTGGGGACGCCAGGAGGACACGTGCACCTCCTCCCTAAGCCCCCAGGACAAGGGCGGGACAGAAGCCGCGGGAGCGTGCTCTCAGGGGACAGACTCGGGAGGCGCTCGAGGCCCGAGCCCAGTCCCAATGGTCACAAACAGCACATAGGTCAGCACACGGCGAGAGGAATATAAAAGGGAGAAAACAATCACAAAAGCAGAAAGCCCAGGCTCTGGGCGAGAGGGGCCGAACTCCTGACCTGTGGGAGCTGGGAGTCCAGCAGCTGCGAGGCGCCCAGGCCGGCAGCCTGGCCGAGCTGGCCCTCGTAGACCAGGGCTTGGTTTCCGCTCATGGGCTGGTAGGGGGAGCCGGACTGGGGCTTCACCATCTCCAAGGGCTGCATGCCCGGGAAGGCCGAGTAGGGGGGCTTCAAGGCTGTGCCTCCAGAGAGGATCATGGTGCTGGGCGGCGACAGGCTGGGGTGCATGTACACCTGAGACCTGGGAGAGCCACACAGAGGGGGGTGGGGTGTCAGACTGCACCGGCGGCCTGCAGCGAGAGCACACGCCACCTCCCCCCCCCCGCCCCCGCCAAACCCGGAGTGCTTGCTAACACCCAGATTGCTGGCCTCGCCCCCAGAGCTTCTGACTCAGAAAGCCTGGGACAGAGCCTGACAATTTGCATTTGTAACAGGCTCCTGGACGGTGCTGACACCCCAGGGTGAGCATCACGCAACCGCACGGATGAAACCGTCCAGGCCGCACAAGGCACAGGACTTCAGATGCATGGGAAGAGCCCACCGAGGGTGGTGGAAGACGGGAGGAGGGGCGGAGGGGCGGAGGAGGGACCGAGAAGGGGTAGAGTGAAAGGGGAAGGAGAAATAAGGCCCACCAAGTATCATCAAGCCTACGGCAGGTCCTCCAGCAGATTAATAATGACTCGGAAGGGACCCAGATCACCACGCTCCCACCCTACCCCGAAGCAGACTCAGGGAACAGCAGTGGTACAAAGGGGCCCACCCACGGGCAGCAGGGATCTGAGCTTCTGGCTGTACCTCACCTGAAGGGCTGTAAGGAGCTGAAGATCTCCTGAGACTGGGAGACGGGGAGCCCGCCCCTCAGTCCGAGCTGGGCTTGAGCCTGCAGAGACGTGTGGAGGGAAATTGGGATCTGCTGGGCGGCGGCGGCCTGCGGACGGGAAGCCAGGCAGGTGACCGCAGTGCCCCCCAGGGTGGCTGTCCACCCCCCCCCCACCCCTCTCTCCACGCAGCAGCTCCAACATTGCCCCAAAGGCAAATTGGAGCATGTCCTTCTGGTGCTTTCCTTACTCTTGGGGAAAAAGCAAAACCGGGGTGACAACCCCAAACCAGATTCCTACACTGGGTTCTAAACAACAACAAGAACCCACTCTGGCCAGTGGCCCACAGACGTGCGTTTTAGAAGGAACGGCCAACAGGAAACATACACAAAAGTTACATGCGGTACAATCCAGGTACCTGGACCTCGGACACCTTACAAAACCCAACAACGTGACATTTAAGAACGTGTTTCATCAAGAGATCAGGGCCGACCAAGTCCTCTGTTCTCGATCCCCAAGTCTGCCTCTGCCCAAGGGCCCCACCATCCTGGCACACAGGTGCGCGCGGTGCCAGACCATCGAAGGCCCCACACCGGCTTCAGGAGGGAGACTTCCAGAAATCCGCCCCTCGCAGCACAGAAACTACGCCCATCCTGCATGAAAACAAATGCCTGCACGTTTCTAAGACTACCTCTTTCTAACGCATCCATGCCTGGGAGTCTAGGCCTTTCTTCTCTTCATCAGAAGGATACCTGATACCAAAGGATACCAAAGAGAATTCCATTTCAGCTAATTCCCCAGCTAGGACACAGGAAGAATGGACAGAGGGACTCCAGGAGCCTGGAGTCCGGGCTCCACTCCTCTTCCCTGTCTCTCCTGTGTTCGTTCACCAAACACGTCCTGCCTGCTAGGATGGGCTGCGCACCGGGCGACACACGTGAGGGGACTCGGAAAGTGAGACAGTGAGCAAATCCAGAAAGGAGGTGGATCCCAGCGTGCGCTGCGTCCCCGTCCCCCACGGGGCCGCCTGTCGGCTGTCGTCACCTGCTGGTAACTCTGCTGCTGAGGCATCGTCTGCGGAACCAGCCGAGGCTGACTTGCAAACACGTGGCCGTCCAGGTACAGGGGCGGCAGGTGGTTACCTGGACGGGACCCCAGAGCAGAGAGGACAGTCAGGTCTCGCCGTTCGCGAACGACCACGCACACACGCTTTCCTGGGGAATCGAGGTGCTCGGTCCCCTGCTGCCGGCCTTGCGCCCCACACGTGCGCACCCCTCGGGTAACACGGCCCCAGGAGGGTGGGCAGCTGACCTTCCTCACTGTGGCTCGGGCAGCCCTGGTCTCAGCCCCCTGCTCCTCTGTCTCCCCGCACCGAGTCCACGGTGGAGGTCAGGGGGGCCCCTAGAACTGCACCACTGAGACCCTGCCCTCTCCATGTGGAGTGGTCGAGACCGGCCACCGCCTGTGAGGCATCACGGGCTAAGCCACAGAGAGCCGGCTTCACCTCAGAGGAAGGGGCTGCAGCCCGGAGGGCTGGCGGAGAGGACACCGCCCCTGCGCACAAGCGGGCTCTGACCCCCAGCCCCATCTCTGCTTGCTCCTGGTCTGCTTCCCACACCACAGAGGGGATGCAGGGGGGCGGGGAGGGCCAGGGGTGGGTCGCGCCTATGAGGCCAGGACCACCAGCCCACCAAAAAGCTCCCACCCCTGCACCCTCAGGGCCCGCACCACGCCGTCTCCCTGGGCTGGCTTAGGCGAGCGAGCAGCGACGTACCTGGAAGAGAAGCAGACGGTGCGACGGAGGCCACGGGCATGGGCGGCATGGAGACGCCGCCGAAGGAGCTGTAGCTGACGCCACTGGAGGCGCCCACAGAGGACGGGGGCTGGATGCCCGCGCCCGCGCCCCCCGGGGAGCTCTGCTCTGGCACACTGGGTGAATTTTCCCAGGCCTTGCGTGCGGACTCCATCTGGAAGGCAAGGGGGGACGGCTGAGATCAAAGCCCCGGGACGGCACGCGGCCCCGCCTCCCCGAGAGCTAAGGCGCCCGTGCGGCTGTGTGTTACCTTCAGGGTGAGGTCGGCGGTGGGGAAGGACATTTGGGAGAGGCCGATGGCCCTCTGGATGTGATGATCGCGCCGCAGGATGGGAATACTCTGCGTTAGCCCCGCCTGGAAGGGGAAGGACACCATGGAACACGACAAGCACGGAGTCAACACGACAGCAAAACTTGCATCTTCGGTTTTGGCCACGTGCCCTCGAGACCCCCAAGGGGAAGCTGCCAGCAGCAGAGACCAAGTTCACCTGCTCCGGACAGTGGCCCTCCCCGCTTCCCTCGACAGACGGCTGTGGAGAGCCCCCTCCACGCGCCCAGCCCCTGACGCCGAGCTTGGAGACCCCCCCAGGTCCTGTCTCCACCCCCACTGGGAACTGGGTATATTTCTTCACGCATGTGGCCAACAGCCCCTCCCATCCGTGCCCAGTGTCCACCAGTGTATTACAGGGATTCTGGGTAAAAACAGTGGTTTATGTCGGCACGACCAAACACACGTAACTCCAGAAAGACCTCAGGAATCCCAATTTCTCGCTTTAAGATCACAAAACCGGGATGTGGGACGTTTACAGAACCTGCCCGAGGACACGTAACCAGCTAGAAGATGCGTTACACCGCACCCCCACATCTGCCTGACCCCAAAGCTGGAGGTGGCCCCTCCCCCGGCTTCAGAGCCCCCCCAAGGCTTGCTCCTTTCTCTCCAGGACCTGCCAGCACAGCGAACAGAGGGGAAAACACACTCACGTTACTGGCCAAGGCATCCTGAAGTTTGGCGACCGGGTTCCCCGCGGGACCGGAGGCTGAGCCCGGCGGCAAGCTGAAATCCGAGTCCTAGAGGAGGAAGAGCGCACTGAAGTCCTCTGCCCGCCTACCTTTCGGCAGAGACACGACGTTAATCCGATCCAGTCTCAGTGAGTCAAGACACCTACTGGGCAGCATTCACCAGACGGCACCCAAGAAAGGACGCCACCTTCTGACCCCCCATTACTCCCCTCAGTACCACTGGCCACCTTGACAGAGACTGTGGAGATCCCCTGGCTGGTGTCAGAATAATCTAGAAGGCAGCTCGGTGGCACCTGCCCGTCCTGCAGGCCGACACGCTCCCCCAGAGAGCGGCTCAGCTTCCGTCCGCCTGCTCCTTCTACGTGACAGCCCTGTCTCAGTGCCTCCCCTCCCTCTCCAAGTTCAAAACTATGGGGGACACGTGAAGGGGCGGGGTGGGAAGGAAACACATCCGAGCCTCACTTTCGGACTGACTCCGAATTCGATGGGCGGCACCGGCAGCACCGAGTCCACGTGGATCTCCACGCCGTTAACGGGCGGCACGGCTCCCTGCAGCCGCTCGGCCCCCTCGGAGCCCTTCCTGTTTTTCAGAGAACGCTCGTTGCCGATGGGGCCCGGTCTGTGCTCCTTGCTCTGTCCTGAGCCTTGATCCGAGTCCTTGATGGAAAACCAGAGGTGCTGAGAAACCTGGGCCGGAAGGGCCCCCGCCCCCAGCTCTGAGCCCCGGGAAGAGGGGAGAGAGAAGGGGCGACGGCCCCAGTCCCGGCCCCCGGAGGCGCTGCCGGCTGACCTTTGGCTCGGGCTGCTTCTGCGCCTGCTCCTTGTGGCCGTCGGCCTTGGGCTCCAGGCCAGGCCCGCTCACGTCCTCCGGCTTGAGGGTGCCGTACGGGGAGCTGCGCTGGGACGATGTCGCGGACGACTCCCGGGACTCGGCGCTCAGGTCGACGCCACTGTCCCCCTGGCTGCTCTTAAAACCCTGCTGTGCAAAGCGATGCGCATGAGAGCCGGACCCCCAGGCCCCGACACGAGCTGTCCCAGGAGTGGGACACACCCCCAGTACCCCGTCCCCTCGAGTCCCGTCCTGACTTGGGCCCTGAGCCACCAACTGTCCAGCAGCTGAAGACACGGTCAAAATCAGGAGACCCGCAGTGGACGCCGGGTGGGGGGGGTGGGGGGGCTGCCATGCCCATGCCCTCATGGCCCAGGTCAGAGGGACGCCTGCCACCACAGGCTGGGTGGTCGCCCACCCTCCCTGGAGGTCAGGCGCAGAGGCCAGCACCAAGCCCGGGTCTGCGGAATGGGGCTCTGGGCCAGGCCTGTCGGCTGGGCTGGGCGCCGGGTGCACGAGGCCCAGGACCGGCGGCGGGGGGGCTGCCTCGGTGGCCACTCACCTCGGCCGAGCCAGGCTCGGCGCTGTTGAAGGCAGTGGCGGCTTTACTCCAGGAGTCGTTGGCTGGGGCCTGGACGGGAAGGGCTGCCGGAGGGAGCAGGAGGAAGAGTCAGGGAGGGCATCGCGGAGGAACCGGCTGGCTGGCGCAGCTGACACCCCCCACCGGGACCCTTCCGGCCTCCCGGCCCCATGCACGGCCCCAGGAGCTGCTCTGGTAGCTTCCGCCACCTTCCCGGCACCCTCAGACAGACGCCAAGAAGCGTGCCTCCCTTTACTTCGTCTGCTGTGTGCTCCGGGGAGGCGCACCGCGGCTTCTCCGTCACACCGCGAGGAAGCCGTCCCCACCCCAGGCACGGACGGGTCTCCTGAGTGACCATGTGTTTCCACAAGCCGGCAGCTTCGCTAAGTCTCTCAAGGACCCGGGCCGGTATCACTCAGCTCTCGAGGACCCCTCCGCAACTCCCACCAAAGCCACAGACCCTGTGTCGGCGCGCAAAGCCTGACGTGCTGCTTTCAGAGCCAGGGACCCTCTGCGGCCAAGCATGCGCCCCTGGGCTGAGCACCGGGGAGGCGGGTCCTGGCAGCAAAGGCCCGAGGGCAGGGGCTGCGGTCCAGTCCGCTCCTGGCGATGGCCTGGCGGTATCCGTGGACATTCAGAGCGTGACATCCTGCTCGTATGGGCTACCAAACCCACTCACAGCCAAGATCCTACTTCCAATCAGAGCCGCACATCGTCCAGCGTTATTTGTAATGTGCCGGAACCAAGGTTTTAGCCAGGAACTAGATAGGACATTCAAAGAACCGACACCTAGGACCCACCAAAATTTGGGGTGTTTGTCATGTGACTCTGGGGTCACGTCACTGCACTCTGGGGTCCTTGGCGACTGTTTAACACACCAGAAACGGCTAACTTCTCTAGGCTCCCCAGTGAGGCCTCACGCTTTGATTCCCGTGTGCTCTCCAGGGCTCTGCCGCCCGCAGGCATTCAGGAACCTGCTTGATTAACATGGTTTTGTATTTTAAGGGGCACCTGGGGGGCTCAGTCAGCTGGAGGTCCGACTTCCACCCAGGTCATGATCTCACAGCTCTTGTGAGTTCCAGCCCCAGGTCGGGCTCGCTGCTGTCAACACAGAGCCTGCCTCAGGTTCTCTGTCCCCCTCTGCCCCTCCCTCTCTCGTACCCTCTCTCAAAAATAAACATTTTTTTAAAAAGTGATTTTGTTGGGGCGCCTGGGTGGCTCAGTCGGTTAAGCATCCGGCTTCGGCTCAGGTCATGATCTCACGGTTCGTGAGTTCCAGCCCCGCGTTGGGCTCTGTGCTGACAGCTCAGAGGCTGGAGCCTGTCTTTGGATTCTGTGTCTCCTTCTCTCTCTCTCTCTGACCCTCCCCTGCTCGCTCTCTCTCTGTCTCTCTCTCTCTCAAAGATAAAAAACATTTTTAAAAAAGTGGTTTTGTGTTACCAGGGGAAAAAAAGGAGCATTGGGTTTGAAATTTTTTTTAAGTTCAGAGAAATTTTCCAAACAAAAGGTCTCCTTGCCTGCTCTCAAGCCTGTCTGGCTCAGGAGAGTGGCCAGAAGCACCCGGCGTCAGGGCCAGCACGCAGCACAAACGGGACAGCTTCGGACTCTGTCCCCCTCCCTGGCAGTCACCAGCTGCCCCTCCACAGGCTGAAGGGAAAGGGGGCCTGTTGGGGGCAAAGGAGCCGAGGCGACTCCCCTCAGGACCTGAGCTGTGCAGGGGCGGGGGCTCCCGTGTCCAGATCACCGGACACAAGGAGTGGTGGCCCCTTGCCCCAAACCTTAGGCAGGGGGAGTTTACAGCCGTTTAGGGGCTCTGGCTGCAGGCAGTGCCCACACGGTATCTAACTCTGTGACTCTGGAGAGGAGGCAGGAGGCGGAGAAAGCCACACGGGCATGCACGGCCCCAAAGCAGGATGCCCTCTGAGAAGAGACCCCAGGCCCAGGGGACAGCCACGGAACAAGCAGCTGAGCCCAAGCACCCAGCTCTTACCCTGGCTGCTGCTCTCCCAGATCTCCGTGCCCAGGCTGCTCCCGGGCACAGTCACGTCACCCTGCTCCAGGCACAAGTTGTTTTGCTTTTTGGCAAACCGAGGAGGAATGCGGGAAGAAAGACCTCGACCCTTGACAGGCACCTAAGGGGAAAAGAGTGCTGCTGTCCGGCCCAGACCTAAAGGATGACAGGTCCCCCCCAGAAATGCACCACCGGGAACGGCCCCAGGGGTGCAGGAACGCTGGCGTCTCCAGGCCTCAGCCAACGACACCCGTCCCCACGCCACCTCCGCCCTGGGAAGGACGGGCAAACCAGCGCACGCCGGCTGGACAGACCAAGTATGTGGCGTCCAGGCCTGTTTTGAGTACAGGGTCCCCGACCGTCATGACGCCCCGGGTGACAAATCTCATCCCACACAAGCCAGAGTGATAGGAGGAGGGGCACGAGGGAGGTCTGCATCCTGCTGTCACCTAGGACGAGTCCCCCTCTCTGAGAACTACTCCCACACAACAACAGGGCCCGCGGGTGCAGGGCACACGGCGCGCTGCGTAACAAGGCCCCCCTTCCCTCCTCTCTTCTGCCTTGGGCCGGACTCAGAGCTCTCTCTCTCTCTCTCCTGGCTCCGGGTCTCTCTGTGCCTGCCTGCCCTCCACCCCACACCCCCTTACCTGCACGGCCTGCTCCTTCTTCCTCCTCTCTTCTTCCAGGAGACGGCGCTGCTTCTTGGTCAGGACCTCGATGAAGCCTTCGGCCGCCATGGGGCCCACCTCACTCTCCTCCCCGGGGCTGGACCCGCAGTTCTCAATGATGGAATCTGAACCCAGAAGTCACAAGGAGGAACAGTGTCTCCACTCAGCAGAACACAGAATAACCCAGCCCTCCCACTTCCTCCGAGGACAGAGCGTATTCGTGGTCCAAGGAAACCCCGCCGGCTCTCTCCACCCTCCCCATGCCTCCTAGGCGCCCGGTTATCTCACACCAGAGACGGCAGAAAGCGCGACAGCCAAGAAAAGACTCTCTGGACAGCTCCCTCGCTGCAATCTATTGAAAGTCAGCCCTCGACACAAGGGTTATAAAAGAAATGAAAGAAGAAAAAATACAAAGGAAGAAAAAAAGTAGAAAAGAGTCTCTGGAGACAGAAGTCCCCGCTCTGGTACTAACCAGTCGCGTGGCCCTGGGCCTCAGGGTCCCCCTCTGCAAAACGGGGACACCACGGGGCTGCTGGGGGGCCCCGGGGGTGGCGAGGCTTCGAGCAACAGGAGCGCAGGGACCGCATCTGTTCTCGCCAGGGTCGCCATGGACCTGGGCCCACCGCCTGCCCCGAGGCCGCGAGGGCCCCGAGAACGGGCAAGCCAGCCACCCACGGGAGCCGCCTCGGCCCTTGGTTGTGGGGCCTGAAGCCCTGAGGGGACAGACTCACTTCCATAGTTCAGGTCGAACTGTTTCATGGTCTCGCCCTGGTCGCCGGCCCTCTGAGCGACCAGCTTGGCCGCGTCCTCTGCCATCTCGAGGGAGGCCTCAGGGAGGTCGGAGGCGCCATGCGCGGCCCGCTCCAGCACGTAGTGGCTGCTCCCGCTGCTGCAAGCAAGACCCGCTGGCAAGGCCTCGTCGGGGGACCTGGGAAGAAGGAGAACCGTGTTAGCACAGAGGCCACCGGAGGCTGGGAAGGGGAGAGGGGGACAACCGGCACGTGTCCTGGGCACATGCGCGGCCGCAGGGCCCTGACCCACGGCACCCCCTCCGCACAGGCGAAGCGGCTCCCCGGCGCCAGGTCTCCATGGGCCTCGCTGCTGCAGCGGCACCACCTGCTCGCGGGGACAACGGCCCTTCCCCGACCCCTCCCCGGGCTCAGTGCCTCAGTTCGTCCCCGCCACGTGCCGCACCCAGCAGGGCTGCGGACAGGAGAGAATGAAGCGGGGCGCTCAGGCAGGGCCACGGCACGTTCCGCTCCTGGCACTCCAGCCTGACCGGGGAGTCAGGAGCCAGGGCAGGCCCCACGGTAAGGCTCTTGGTAGAAATCAGAAGCCAAGCCCGGTGTCAGCATCTGGGGCCTGGGAAGCCAGGCCAGCCCAACACCCGGAAGGACCAGCGTTCTCCTAGAGCTCGGATAGGATTCCACTCCAGGGGGATGTTCAGTCCCAGACTGCAAGATGGGGGGGCACTGAGCAGATCAGGCCGCACAAGCGAGTCCACGCTCTCCCCTGTCCTGGGTTCTGGGCAACCTGCAGGCAGCGAGCCCAGCGCACGCCTGAGCCGCCCGAAAGCCTCTAGATCCCATGGGAGTCGCTCACAAGGCCTCGGGCAGCTCACCTGCTTTGGCCGCTACCTGGCTCTTACCACCAGGAGGCGGCCAACAGGGAAACTCCTCACCTCTCCTCACCATCAGGAGGCGGAGCCACCAGGGAAGAGCTGTCCCCACAGGGCCAGGAGGCTAGATGGCCCAGCAGGACCGGGGCGGGTGGGGAGCAGCCCCGGGGCAGAGGAATCTGGGGGACCAGCACCGTGCCCAGGGGGCTCCCCCCTCAGCGGGGCGGCAAGGCTACTCATGGAAGGCTGAGCTCTCAGGACGCGTGCTGGGGAGGCCACCATTTAAAGACCAGGTTTCAGTTTTGAAGCCACAACTACGACACTGACATGCCACAAGAAAGGCAGACAAGCAGCGGAAGAGCGCGTGGCGGAGACGCTCACACGCAGCGGCCCCCCGGGAGGACGGCAGAGGGACAGAGTCGGGGCGCCGGACACGCGGCGGGGCTCGCATGCACGGGCGCTGCTCGAAACAGCGGGCTCACGAACGGAACAGCAGCAACAGAGAAGGGCCTGGGGCTTGGTCTGCGTTTTACCTTTTGGCTTTCAAAGGCGTCCCACTCTGCTGGCCGTCATAGCGGGGAGAGGCGTCACCACCGCCTGGCCTAACCGCCTTTTCCCCAAACCCCCCCGGCTCCAGCTTGCGGCTCTGCCTGTCGGCCAGGGGCCTCTGGCTGGAGAAGCTCCGCTTGGCCAGCTCCTTCTTCTCGCCCACGGCGGCCCCGGCCAGGCTGCCGTCCGCCTGCGGCTCGGGCTCGGCCCCCGGGCCCTCGCGCCGCTCCCGCCGCTCGCTGAAGTCACTGCTCTCGGAGGCCGTCTCCCACTCCTCGTTGGCGTGATCGGAGGAGTTCTGGTACGAGAGCTCGGGGGACCCGCTCTTGTCGCCGGGGCAGAGCTTGGGCCGGCCCGGCCACGGCCCCGCCAGCAGGTGGGGCTCCTCCTCGGGCCCCCACAGGCCCAGGGACTCCCGCTCCTGCCGGAGGCGCCGGAAGCGAGGGGGCTTGTCCTGGCGCGGGGGGCGCCTCCTGCGGAAGGGCCGGTTCTCGGCGCCTTCCGAGTCGGCCGCGTGGTCGTCGGGGAAGAAGGGCCGCTTGTCCTCCAGGCGGCCGTCTTCGAAGGCCCGGGCGCAAAACGAGTCAGAATGTCTGTAGGTGTCGGGGACGCAGTCTCTGTCTGTGGGTCGCCGGGACCCGCATGCGTCCGGGGAGCCGTACTCCTGCCAGGAGGTCCCCGGGCCTTTGCTCTGCCAGTGGGTGGCTTCTTTGGACACAAAGGTCCTCCGGCCGTAGCCGCAGCTGCTAAGCCGGGGCGGGAGGGCCCTGCCGAAGGCGCGAGGGCCGCGGCCCTTGGCCTCCGGGCCGCCGTGCTCCTCGGAGCACGCCTTGCTGGAGCGCCAGGAGTCCCTGAAGTCGCCCTTCCTCAGGCCGCCGCCCTCCCGCTCCAGGAGCGAGCCGTCGCTCCCGTTCTCCGAGCCGCGCTGCCGCCGCCGCTTGGGAAGCTCCTCGTACTCGGAGCCCTCGCTGTGCGTCTCGCTGGCGATGCGCCGGCGCGGCTTGGCCCGGGGGAAGTCCTCCGGCTGGCCGAAGTCCCGCAGCCCCCGGCCGCGGCCGCTCCTCTGGCCGCCGTAGACGCCCCGCGCCCCGAGCACCCCCCCGCCGCAGAGGCCGGGGCCGCCGCCCGCAGGCCGCCCGCGGAAGGTGAACTCTCGGAAGCCGCGCCCGCGGCCCCGGGCCTGCCCCCGGCCCCCAAAGGCTTGCTCCTCGTCGATAAAGATCCAGTTGTTCCTCTTTGTTGGGGGGGTGTCGCTGGACTCCTGGGAGGGTCTGCCCTCCCAGGCCCGGTCCGGCTTCTCGTCCTCATCACCCCTGCCGGCCTCGCGGCCCACACTGGCACGGGCAGAGCCCTGGTCCTCCACGGGGGAGGGGGAGGAGTTGGCCAGCGCGGGGTCGTTCTCTTCATCCTCGTCCTTCTCCGCCTGGCGAGCCGGCCCCTTCTCCTTGGCCACGCGGGCACTCTCCTCCCCCAGCTCCTGCTTCATCTTCTCCAGCTCCTTCTCCTTGTCCTCCACCTTGAGGGCCTTCAGGACGGGCTTCTTGATGGGGCCCGACCTCCGCGTCCTGCTGGTCTGCTCCTGGTGCGGGCCGCCGGGGCCCCGGGGCTCGGGGGTCCACTCGGGCTCCAGGGACGGCTGTTTGCCGGGGCTCCCTTCCTTCTCCCACGAGGAGATGTTAAAAGGGGGCTCCTCCCGGGGCGCCCCCTTCTCAATGCCGCTGGCTGTGTCGCTGGCCTCTGGCGAGTGGCTCGTGTCCCAGCTGCTGTACTCCGGCTTCTTCTCGGCTGGGGCAAAGTCGGGCTCCAGCGGGGAGCACCTGAGGTCTGGGCTGTGACTCCCAGGAGCACCCGCTTCCTGACCACTTCCTTGGGGTGGGAACAAAAGCTCCTGGCCTATTCTTTGAGAAGAGACACAGCTGTCAAAGTCTGCTCGGGCCTTCTTGTCAAAAGCACTCAAGACCTCATCCCCTCTCTCCTCCAGGAGCTCGCGCTGGGCACCTATGCCCCCTGACCTTCCGGGGGGGGCAGAGTAAGAGCTTTCATTCCTGAAAAGGAACCAGAAAAATCAGTCAATGTGATTGGAGCCTGGTTCCTGGTTTCCATGCTGAACACAGAGCTTAGTTTTTAAAAAGAAAAAAAAAAATCTTTTTCTAAAAGAAAATGAAAAAGACAAAAAAAAAACCCCACAAGCACCAACATTTGCTCTATCTTTAAACACGTCTCAGAGCTGCTGGGTCATGGGTTGGTCGGTGGCCCCCGGAGTCCAGAGTGAAGAACGTGGGGGCTGCTGGGGGTCCTCTGGTTCAAGCGACGTGGAGCCTGGGAGTCCGCGGAGAGTCTGGGGCCCGGGGCCGGCAGGGCCAGCTTGCTCCACTTGCCAGGAAGGAGCCACAACCTGGGCACGTGGCCCCGCCAGACCCCACCCTTCACCCCGACCCCGGTTCAGCAGATCTGCCTCTGACCCAGGGCCTCTCCTTGCCGCCAGCGCCGCCGGCAGGTGAGCGCCTCTCGCGTGGAAGCGTTGCAGCAAACCGCCTCATGCTGCCCTGTCCACGGGGGACCCTGCCTGGGGGCCAGGGCCTCCTCCCAGGGCCCCGCACCGGCAGGATTTGGACATCCTGGCTTCACTTGCAGGCCGAGAGGGCCGAGTTCCATCTCACCTGACATGCATGTCCATGGCCAAAGTGTCACTGGCTTTCGGCTGTGGAAGCGGGTAGCCCTTGCCCTGCAGCGCCATGTAGCCTTCTGGGCTCCACACCGGGGCTGGATCGAGGGCGGCCACCTTCCGTTCCTGCAGCGGGGGCACGCAGTTCTGGTCCTCAGAGCGACAGCCAGGCCCACTGAGGGAATCTTGGGGCATCAGGGGCTTCATCAGTCCTGAAGAGGGCGAGGCAAAGAAATGAACCCGCGTCGGCGAGCGCAGAGAGCCGCGCTCCGATCTCAGGGGCGCCCCAGGCCCACAGAGGCCGTAGGTACTCTAGCACGTGGGCACAGCACCCCACCTGCTCATCATCACCAGGCTCTCTGTGTTCTCTCAACACGGAACCTCGGAAGCCACGCAAACATGTGACGGGAGGGGTCTACGGATCTGTGCAGAGACCTCCTAAGTCCGACCTGAGCTCCCAGGTCCAGAACCCCGGGTGAAGCGTGCATCGAACTGGCAGATGGAAACTGGAAATATCTAACTAAAGAGCCTATCGTGTCAGCAAAAGGCTAGAGAGCCGTCAGCAACGAGGGTCTGTGCGCGAGCAGAGATGCCAAGGTCTCCTGCACAGACGCGAGGAAGGCCAGCGGTGTGCCCGACGGCCACACGGACCTCGAGCTGGCTTCCGCTGGCTCCAAGCCCCGGGCAGCGAGCCTCAGGAAGGGATTCTGGTTTTGTTCTTTTTTTTTTTTTTTTTTAATTTTTATTTTTGAGAGAGAGAGAAACAGAGTCAGAGCACAAGCGGGGAGGGGCAGGGGGAGAGGGAGACACAGAATCCAAAGCAGGCTCCAGGCTCTGAGCTGTCAGCACAGAGTCTGACGCGGGGCTTGAATCACACACTGCAAGATGTGACCTGAGCCGAAGTCGGACACTTACCTGCCTGAGCCACTCAGGCGCCCCATCAGTTCCTTTGTTTCTGTTTTTAAAAGATTTTAAGTAATCTCCACACCCAACATGGGGCTCAAACCCACAACCCTGAGATTAAGAGCTGGATGCTCCACTGAAGGAGCCAGCCAGGTGCCGCAGTTCCTTTCATTTCTCGCCCTGGGACCGACTGCCACACTCCCCCCTGACTGCGAAGGGGGTGAGGGGAGGCCCAGATGACAGGGAACTGTTTAATGCAGCCCGAGGTGATTAAGACACAGAGGGCACCTCGGTCTCACAGACAGAAGCTAGCAGGGGGGACGGCGTCCCGCCGCTCACCCCCGCGCCGTGGCCAGTCTACCCACCAGGGGGAGAGTGAGACCGAGGTGGCGCAGAAATTAAAGGTCTCCTTGCGCCTAAGTCTGTGGACGAAAAAAGATCTGATTTTTCAAATACTATCTTCACAAAGCTTATTAGCACGAGATAATCCGGCCAGAAAATGGTTCTGCGTTTGGTCAGTACGTTAAAACTTTCTTTCGCTCTCGACTGCCCTGTTCAAATGCCAACTGATAGGTGACTCCAACATACAGTTAGCGGGAGCCGCCTGGCGGGGACGCACTGGAGCCGTGAAGTCACACACACTCGTGTGGCACGCGGCACCACGCCACCGGCACACGGGCCTCTTTTTGGCAACAGGACAGCTCTCATTCCCTGAAAAACGTACGTGTGGGGCAGCATACGTCAGCACACGCTTCGCCTGCAGAGCTGTGTTCCCAAAAACACGGGAAGCCCGCGGGGAGCTCGAGCCCCAGTCACGGGCTGGTGCTTCCTGGAGGAACAGGGTAACGCACTGTCAGTCCCAGTAACCATGGCCTTGCCCTTCCGCCGCCCACGGCACAGGGGGTGGGGCTTTCCGCACAAGGCAGAGGGCTGCGACGGAGAGACTGCTCCAGACAGAGCCCCTCAAAGGGCGAGGCCCTCAAGTCAGAGGCAGATTTCAAAAGCTACGCTCTGGGGCGCCTGGGTGGGTCAGTCATGAAGTGTCTGACTTCGGCTCAGGCCGGCTCAGAGCCTGGAGCCTGCTTCGGATTCTGTGTCTCCCTCTCTCTCACTCTGCTCCTCCCCCGCTCATGCTGTCTCTCTCTCTCTCTCTCTCTCTCAAAAATAAATAAAACATTAAAAATAAATAAATAAATAAAAATAATGTGCTTTAAAAATAAAAATAAAAGCTACGCTCTTTTGGGGCACCTGGGTGGCTTAGCCGATCAAACGTCCGACTCTTGATTTCAGCTCAGGACATGATCTCCCGGTTTGTGAGTCTGAGGCCCCCGTCAGGCTCTACACTGGCAGTGTGGAGCCTGCTTGAGATCGCTCTCTCTCTCTCTCTCTCTCTCTCTCTCTCTCTCTCTCTCTGCCCCTTCCCTACTCACATGGTGCTCTCTCTCTTTCCCTCAAAACAGACAACAACATGAAAAAACATATATATGTGTATATGCTCTCTAGTACAGAGGAATCACTAAGTTTGTGTCCTGGCCTGGGCCACTTAAGGAAAAACCTCCCTCGGCCAGGAACCCACAGCTGTGCTGGCTTTCAGGCAGGTCGTGGGGAGGAGGGTTTGGATTCATACCCCCAGAGCAGTCCAGAATCCCCCCAAGTTGGAATAACAGGGGCTTCTAGACTGGCAAGAAACCTAACCGGAGGGGCGGACGCTGCACTCCAGCCGACCCGGACCCACAACAAACAGCTCTGCTGGAGCAGAGCTCAGGACCCAGGACTGCCGGCTCGTGCGGGAGGCTGCCCGCCAACGGCCCCCGGTGAGCCCACGGGGTCACGAGCCTGAACTTCAGACACAGACCAGTCAACCCTAGACATTAGGTCTGAAATTACTAAAAGCATAAAGAAAAGCGTTAAAAACTTAAGAAAAACCCATGACATGCACGCACATGCACGAAACAGACTTGAAGGGGAAAATTCCAGTAATAAAAAATACAGTCACTGAAAAAACTCACTGGGCAATAAAATTAAAGAGAGACAGACACTGGACACAGCTGGAGAGAAAACGGACACCACACGTGGACACGAAACCCCAGGGAAAGACGAGATCTTAGAGCAGCCAGAGAGGCCACGGGTCGCCCTCAGCAGCAACGGGAGCTGGGAGACAACGGGCCCTGCCTCCCGCGTCCTGGAAGATCCAGGTGCCAGCCCAGAGCTCCCCAGCCAGAGGAAGGGTGTCACAGAGGCTGTGCAGGCCGAGAAGACCTACTGCCGGCGAGACCTCCTGAGGAACTCGACGGAACGTGCCCCGCAAAGGAGCGTGGGGTGCCCAGGGGGAGGAGCGTGGGGCGCCCGGGAAGAAAAGCGCCGGGCGTCCGGGGGGAGGAGTGCAGGGCGCCTGGGGGGAGGAGCGTAGGGCACTCGGGGGGAGGAGCGCACAGCACCCAGGAGGAGGAGCGTGGGGCGCCCTGGAGGAGCACGCGGGGAGGACTCATCAGGGATTGGTGCGTCTGCAGAAGCACAAACTGCAAGACACGGCAGAAACAATGGCCAATCCGGTGGCGCAGAAACAGGAACTAAAATTTGGGGCGGGGGGTGGGGATCAGAAGTCAGACTGACGAGCTATTCAGCTCGGGTGAAGGGTGAGGATGCCGATCGGCCTTTTTCAGTCCCAGGTACGGATCAGAACGCCCGGTAACCACCACCACAGGAGAACAGCAGGCAGAAGTAAAACAACCGGATGTACATGAAAACTTGATCCAAAAAAGGAAGAAGAGGAAGAAAAGTACAAGAAGCTGAGATCAACAGAAAGTATCAAATAGGAGAGTAAAAAATCCGAATGTAATCATCTCCCAAATCCAGAGAGAGGCACTTCAGCAATTCCGGTCCTAGATTCTCAGAGTGACTGAAACCGTTCACATCTTGTACCTACAAACATCCCCCCCCCCCGGTCCCCCAAAAAAGAGCTCAGAGAGGCAGACGGTAAAAGGATGGAAAAAAGATACCAAGTAAGTCCTCATCAAAGAAAACCGGAATGGTGACATTAATATCGGACACAGTGGCCGGGGAGAGGCAGACGCACAGCTGAGGCGGTCAGGGTGCGACGTGAGGACACGGAGAGTGAAACACACTGGTCCAAACCTGTGTGCTTCCAGACAGAGCAAGGCCCACGGGCCCGGGGGCCCGGCACGCCCACGGTCACAGCGGGAGAGTCTCCTGCGCCTCCCAGTAAGCGATCGGGTAAGAAGTTGGGACGGATGCGCTAGAAACTCGCACAGCACAGCCAGCAAGTTCGATGGAACGGACCGCCTCCAATCGGAGCATATTCTCTTCAAGAAAACGCAGACTGTTGAACAAACGTGACAGCCTACAAAGGAAATCTCAGGAAACGCCAGGCCAGGCCCGTCGGGAGCTCGCTGGCACTGGAAAGCCCCTGAGTGAAACCTGAGCCGCCACCTGTTTGTAAAGATAAAGTCCTACAGGAAAGCGGCCGGGCCGGTTCAATCCTATCGTCCTCGGTCATTTTCGGTCTACACCAGCAAAATGGAGTGGCTCTTCAAAGCCCAAAACATTAACTGTCCGGCATTCATAGACAAGGTTCCTGACCCCAGTTCTAGATCACACAGGCAACAGTATCTGACCACAGATCAGCCACGTTAGAAACTGAGACCATCGGGATATTCTTAAAACCCTGTGTGTCTGGAAACTTTATGACTACCATTAAAAACCATCAAACAAGGAAAGGTAACAAATCAAAATCTGATGAACATTGAAAATTGTCCTGTAACAAAAATGCTGTATCTTAAAACGCCTGTTCGTGGCAATTTACAGCTAGAGTGATACTTAGATACTTACATCTAAAACTCAGAAATGAATGGGCTAAGTACTCAACACAGTTACAAAAAGAACGGGATAATTTCAAAGGAATCAATAAGGAAAATTAATGAAATCAAAACCAAAGAAGATAAAGGAATTAAGAAACCCAAAAGTTGCTTTTTAAAAATGGCACCAGACAAAGCATGGAAAGGAGAAATTAAGGGAAAAAAGAGAGAAGTCACAAAAAAACATGAAGAATGGAAAGAGAGACATCCTTAAGAAAAAAAAAGAAAAAAAGGACAGAGGAGTAAAAAGGGACATTACAAGGACATCGGAACTAATTAAAACGACACGTGATGCGCCATCAGAAGGGCTGTGCACAGCGACTCTGGGTGCCTGGTGCTCTCACAGTCTCAAGCTGCGGACAACAAAGTTAAAACGCCAGCCGGCCGTGACTTTCAGGCGCGGCCAGACGGGACAGCAGGCAGAGCCAAGTCCCAGAGCAACAGCCAGAACACCACGCGGCTCTGCGCTCTACGGGTGAGGCCAGGGCGCGCTTACCGGAGGGATGGAGGGCGGACGGGTAGAAATCCACGGGGGCCCGAGTTGGGGGGATCCGCGGGTCCATGTAGGAAGGCATCATCATCCACCTGGGATCGAAGCCCAGCATCTGGGGGTGGTGGGGGTAGAAGGTCCGCTGCGGGTGGGAAGGTGGGGGGTACACCGGCTGCCAGTGCTGCATCTTGTACAGGTGCTCCTGGGGGGGGGGGGGGAGAGCAGGTCAGACAGGGGCCTCGGGGCAGAGACTGTGCATGTGTACACATCCCCCCCACACATACCACACACTCTCACTCATATACCCCATACACATACATCACACCCACACCCACACCCAGTCACACTACTCCCTGGCTTTAGGAGTCTCTGACGGCGCCCCACGGCCCTCCGTGGAACAGCTCGATCCCACCAGGCGCCACGTGACCTGCCCAGCTAGCCACCAGCATCCCTGCGCACGACAGCCAGCCCACAGGGGGCCCTCCGTCTAGGGGGCTTCCTGCTCCCTCCACCCCGGACCCCCCTGCTCTTTGTTCAGGTTCCCACCTAAAACGTCCTGCCTCTGCTCTGCAGCACTGGACCTTCCCCTCTGTAGCACTAACAGCAGGTGGTTGTCTGGAGCCACTGGTCTCCCTCGAAAAACCGTAAGAGACTCCACACCAAGTTCACTGCGCAAATGGGTGAAGGTCGGCAAAACCTTCAAAGTCTGGTCCTTGGCCAGGGGAGGGGCTCAGGTCCAGCCCCGCCCCTCCGCACCATAACCTCAGGGGCTGCCGCTTCAAGGGCACCCAGAGCCAGCATGCTGGCAGGACTTGGGTGCAGAGTCAGACAGGAAAAGCGGACCCGGCTGTACCCTTCCCCTCTGCGAACGAGAGGGCCCGGGCTGGACTCCCAGGCTGGCTCTGTGGACACTCACCAGCACTCACTAGACACAGCTCTCGGCTGGGGGCCTCCGACTGGACCCCAGGCCCCCCAGGGAACCTGACCAGACAGTCTGTCCGCCAGCCTCCACTGGCCGTCCTGGGGCTTTCAGATGCCTTTCTCTTCCTAAGGAAGGACTTCCCCCTCCCGGCCCCCCAGAAGCGTGACACAGAGGAGCTCTTGCTGGGATGTCTGGCTGGGGTCACCCCAGACGCATTCCCGATCAGCGGGGCTCCCCCAAGCTGGCGAGTGGCCGCATGGAGCTGGCTCACTCCGTGACACCGTCAAAGCCCACGAGGAACGTCGTGTCGCGTCTGTAGCTCAAGACCTGACGGGCTTCCGAAGGAGAGTGGGGGGGTGGGGGGGGTTACAGGCAACTAAATGAGATTCCGGAAAAGGCTGGAGACCCGGATGGGTCTCCTTGAGGCACACGTTCTGAGCCAGGCTCTCGATTACCAAGGACGACTTACTGCACATCCCGCTGCGGGGCTAGTGATATCCGCGTTTCATCTGTCCCCCCGCCAACGCCCCCCCGAGTGCACTGCTCATGGGGAAACACCGGTCCTTCACTTCGCACCCCTGGGACACACACGCCGCGGCCCAGAGCGCCGTGAGCCGGCCGCCAGAGGCCGGTGCGGCTGCACCCGTCTCCCACGGGACCCTCGCCGGGGCGGAGAGCAGGTCCCTTTCAAAGCTCACAAAACACTGATAAAGAGAAACCCAGAACGCCCTCACCCATAAAACCCCCCGCCCATCGCCTACCAGGCGCGACTTCCCTGACTCCCCACTCCCGGGGTCATGGAACTTCACCCGGGAATCGCAGATCCTAATAAAGGCTTTCTTGGCTCCATTAAAAAAAAAAACAAAAACCCACTGATAAAGGGGACACCGGTAAGGCCAGTAACCCAGACTGCAGGCGCCGCAAACCCTCACTGCCACGGGGAGGCCGGCATTCGCTGTTCCCGGCCCATCGGGGGCCGCACTCGACCAGAGAAGCCGCACATTTAGGATCAGAATGCACAGCAGTTCAACTCAACCCCCACAAACCTGCATCCTTAACCCGAAGCCAGCACAGCTCTCTGCCAGCTTTCCGAGCCCTCCCAGGCCTCCTTACTCCTTGGGGCGGTCCCAGGCCGGGCGACGCCGATGACAACACCACATGGCAGCTGAACCGCACCGAGTGGGGGCGCACGCCGCGAACGCTGCCTCGCCGACACCCGACAGGGGACGACGCTACTGACGGCAGTGTTGCCCATCCACGGGAGAGACCGCGCAGAGACCGAAACGTGCCCCGGGCGCATCTCCCAAGGCTCCTGACGTCAGTGCCAGTGACGGGGATATTCGAGTTGTTTCTTTACATCGAGGGGACCGGGGAAGGAGACCAGGGACATCCACTCCGCAGTCAGATGTTTACAGTGACGAGTGACCTTCTGTTTACCTGCTGCTGCTGCTGCTGCTGCTGCTGCTGCCGCTGGAATCTGGGAGGGAGCGACTTCTGGAACTTGCTGAACTCCTGGGCAGGAGACCCAGCCTCCCTGGCGCCCTCCTCACCGCTGCCGCTCTGAGCCACAGCCAGAGGGGCTGCGGGGCCTTCTTCCGAAAACGTGCTGGGGGCTCCCTGGGCGGGAAACTCCGGGGAGCCTAGAGCACAAGCAAGGAGACAAACGGCTGTGGTGAGCTCACGGAAGCCGGGCCAGCCCCACGCTTCCAGCAGGTGCCCAGTCCCATTGGCCCGGGCAGTGCGTGAGCTCACGGAAGCCGGGCCCGCCCCACGCTTCCAGCAGGTGCCCGGTCCCGTTGGCCCAGGCAGTGTGCGAGCTCACGAAAGCCGGGCCCGCCCAATGCTTCCAGCAGGTGCCCGGTCCCGTTGGCCCGGGCGGTGCGCGAGCTCACGGAAGCCGGGCCAGCCCCACACTGCCAGCAGGCGCTTGGTCCCGTCGGCACGGGCGGTGCGCGAGCTCACGGATGCCCCACGGACACCATCACTTTAGCGGCGAGAGCGAAGGGTCAGGAGATCTGGTTCTAGATGAGAAAGGATCTACTGACAAGGACCCTGGCAAACGAGACAGCCACCAGCTTGGCCACGGCCCACATCCGTCACCTGAGCACCACGGGTCAACGCAGCCGAAGGCCCTGTGGCCAGCAAGTCGCCGCACCTCCCCTGGCCGGTGGCCTCCTCTGCAGAGGGAGGACAGCGACTCAGTCCATCCCCACAGGCCTTTGTGAGCCGTCGGTGACGCAGCCATGGAAGGCACTTAAAACACTGCCTGGGGGGCGCCTGGGCGGCTCAGTCGGTTGGGCGTCAGGCTTAGGTTCAGGTCATGATCTCATAGTTTGTGGGTTCAAGCCCAGCATTGGGCTCTCTGCTGACAGCTCAGAGCCTGGAGCCTGTTTCAGATTCTGTGTCTCCCTCTCTCTCTGCCCCTCCCCTGCTCATACTGCCTCTCTTTGTCTCTCAGAAATAAATTTTAAAAATTAAAAAAAAAGTTTTATATAAATAACACAAAAAAACCAAATAAACAAATAACATTGCCTGGCCGGTAGCGACTGCTGGACGCGGCTTCCCATCTGCTTGTGCTCTCAAAGTCCCTTCCTTCCTGCCCCGCCCCAGCTCTACTTTCCCCCGCCTTTCCTTTAGCTTCACTGAAGCACAAGTGACATCTGCATTCGTGATGTTACCCCAGGGGACCACAAACCCTGATGCAAAGCCCCAGGGACCGCCCGTGCAGCGCCAGGGGAACACGGAGGCAGCAGAGGGCAGGGGCCCACGCAGCCCCCAGGCCCGCCCCGAACACCAGCCTCCACTGGCCGCGCTCATGCCCCAGGCCCCACCTCCTGGACCCTCCCCAGCGCGGGCCGCACCTGGGCCCCGGCGAGAGACAATGGGCAGGACGGCGGTCCGTTTCTCGGAGTTCCTGGGCCAGAGGGCGCTGAGGACCAGCAGACCACGGCCACGAATACAACCCGCCCGAGAAGCTTCCAGGGCCTGAAACTAACGTCGGGCCTGCCTCTCCTAAACGGAGTTGGTTTTCGTTCAGTTAAGAAGGTCACAGCAGAGCTGGGCTCGCTCTTTCCAACTGCTACAAGACGCCCCGTGCTGTCACCCCTTATGGGGCCATGTGACCCGCCCTCTCAGAAGGAAGGCCAGGAGAGAGGTACTCTAAGGAGCATGCGGCTTCTCCCAATGTCACAAAGGTCCCTGGCGATTTTCTTTTGAGAGCAAGAACGCATGCGCAGACACAAGTGAAGGAGGGGCAGGGGCAGGGAGAGAGGGAGTCCCAAGCAGGCTCCATACCGTCCGCGCGGAGTCCGACTCAGGGGTCGATCCTACAAACTGTGAGATCATGACCTGAGCAGAAATCAGGAGTTGGACGCTGACCCGACCGAGCCGCCCAGGCGCCCCACGGTGTGGCCTTCGTAAATGAACTCAGAAGGACGCTGTGCTTGCAGGCAGGCCCTCCGCCGCCCGCACCTCTGGGTGAGCAGCGGCGGGGAGACACGGCAGGGGGACAAAGCGGGCGGCACACACGCTTCGCGCATCGGGAAGCGGCACGAGGCGCCTTCTGTGCGTGATCTCACGCGCCCCCGGCGTGCGGGGAAGGGCACGCTAATTCCGGCCCATTTTACAGGTGAAGAAACGGGCACCAGGGAGGTGAGGGGCCGTGGCCGGCCAATTCTAGAACCTGAAACAGGATGTGAACCCGGGCCGAAAGAACGACCATGGGCGGAGCTAGGAAGGCAGGGCGGCGCGGACAGCCCACAGGGTCCAGTCCGTGGGCCGGGGGCCCAGCACCCACCTTTGCGGGCAGCAGGGCCGTTCTCCTGTGGGGGCACCTTCTCGGTGCCCGGGGACCGGGGCACCTCCTTCTCCGCCAGCTTCGGGGCCTCGCCCGCCTTCTGGGCCTGCTTGCACTTCTGGTCCAGCTGCTTGAGCTTGGCGGCGCAGGCGGCCAGCCGCTCCTCCCGGGCGCGCCGCTCCTCCTCCTCCCGGCGCCTGCGGGCTCGCTCCACGGCCTCGGACATCTCGGACTGCACAAACTTCTGCCGCGGGGGTGGCTTGTCCTCTCTGTCCTCCACCGACTGCTGCCGGAACACGCTGCCCAGCGAGGACTTCTGCCAAGAGAACCGAGTCTGAGGAAACTGCGGGCCCCAAACCCGGGAGACGGGGGCCCCCGCCATGGGATCCGGTCTCCCTCCCCAGGCCCCCGGGCACCTAGAGCGGCAGCGCTCGCGCGCGCCGGTGGACCTGGGCCTCCATCCCGCCTGGCCCTTTCCTAACCGGCAGTGGGGTGGGGGCGAGAGCCAGCCCCCCCTCCCTCAGCTCCCCACGTGTGAGCTGGGGACAGAGGAGGCCCTCGGGGGTGCAGGGAAGGCCCGCCCAGGAAACGGCGCCCGGCCGCCCCCACCACTAACATGCACACCGGATCAGGGCCCCCTCGGCTAGCGGGCGGGATCAGGGGGAGCACGCCCATCCCGAGTGGCCAAACGGGTCTACTGTTCCTCCCGTACAAATACAGACGTCTCTGGGAATAAGGAGGCAGGAGAAACTAAGGCACAGTCTGAGGAAAGGTTACAAAGTGACGCTTCATCTAAAAACACCTCTTCTGGCGACTTCACCCCCTTCCGAGTGGCTCGCTGGCCACCGACTACTGGACGGCCGCCGTGGGAAGCCGACTCCACCCCGGGCACGTCTCTCCCTGATCTGCAGGGAGCACCCAACGGGCCCCCGGCCACGGGAACTCCAGCGAGGGACCATCACGACACAGCCTGCCTGGTGCTGCTGCCACACAGAACCGTCACGAGTCCTCAAACACACTCACGAGGTCTGGGCCTTCTGGGGGACACGCCCGAACCCAGCACACCAGCGCGGGGCAGCACGGCTACCGCAGTCAAGGACTGTCCTCCTGAAAGCGGACTTCTCCTCATC
Source organism: Mungos mungo (assembly GCA_004023785.1). NCBI lineage: Eukaryota > Metazoa > Chordata > Mammalia > Carnivora > Herpestidae > Mungos > Mungos mungo. Next base: position 182,492 of record PISW01002879.1, read on the forward strand.
GGACAGCAGGGACGAGGGTCAAAGCCCGGGGACCTCCAGCTTGGAGGCGGGAGAGTGTGCTCACACGACCCAGCTGGGCCGAGGCGCGCCCGTTCCCTTCACGTCGCCCCCGACCAGCCCTGGTCGGACTCTGGAGCGCCGGGCACGGAGCCTTCACCATCACCTGCCTTGCCCCCGGTGCTCCCAGGGAGGAGTGGGCACCGCCCGAAGGGTACGGATGCCCCCATCGAGACTTCCGACGTGCCCTCTGAACTGCCCTAATGTTAGCTACCATCGCACAGATGCCACGCTCTGCAAAATATTTGAACTTTTCAGAAATCTGAATGCATACAATAATTTTTTTTCTTTCTTAACTCAGTTAATTCACAGTGTTCTTAAGAGCAGATCAAAATGAAATCTTCTGGGGCACCTGGGTGGCTCCACTGGTTAAGTGGCCAACTTCTGCTCAGGTCACGATCTCACCAGTTCTTGAGTTCGAGCCCCGCATAAGGCTCTGTGCTGACGGCTTGGAGCCTGGAGCCTCCTTTAGATTCTGCTCCCTCTCTCTCTGACCCTCCCCTGCTCATGCTCTGTTTCTCTCTGTCTCAATAATAAATAAAACTTAAAAAAAAATGAGGGGCGCCTGGGTGGTTCAGTTGGTTAAGCGTCTGGCTTTGGCTCAGGTCATGATTTCACAGTTCATGGGTTCGAGCCCCGTGTCGAGCTCTGTGCTGACAGCTCAGAGCCTGGAACCTGCTTCAGATTCTGTGTCTCCCTTTCTCTCTGATCCTCCCCTGTTCACACTCTGTCTCTCAAAAATAAATAAAATGTAAAAACAAAAAAAAATTTTTTAAATCTTCTTTGCATATTGACCAACCCTAAATATATGAATGAAATTTGTACTACTTGCAGGGTAATTTCAAGAATAGTTCTGTGTCATTTTTTCCTTAATGTTTATTTATTGGGGGAGGGGGAGGCGTCGGTTAAGAGAGAAAGAATCTCAAGCAGGCTCCGCCTTGTCAGCCCAAAGCCCAACACGGGGCTTGATCTCATGAACCTGAGAGATCATGACCCGAGTCAAAATCAAGAGTCAGATGCTTAACTGACTGAGTCAGCCAGGTGCACGAGCTCTGTGCCAGTTTTCTTTCAGTTTGGTTTCCCCTGTACCTAGCAAAGTGCCTGGTTCTCCACAAAATAATAATAATAATGATGATGATGATGATAATAATAATAAAAATGTAAAAACCTGAAGATAAACGTATTTTCATTTTATAAGATATGGAACCAGAGTCTCTTAAATGGCAAAGAGCATGAGAAATGGCAAGTTTTGGGTGCCTGGGGGGCTCAGTCAAGCGTCCGACTCTTGATTTCAGCCCAGGGCAGGATCTCACGGTTGTGAGATTGACCAACGAGTTGGGCCCCACACTGGGCCTGCTTAAGATCTCTCTCTCTCCGCCCCTCCCCCCTCCACTGCTCAAGGGCTCGCTCGCTCTCAAAAAAAAAAAAAAAAAAGGCAAGTTTGTTTTTCTCTGCCAAATATCTTTAAATCAATGCCTTTCCAACCCACCCCTGTGCCTCCTACACAATTCAGTCCTGAAGTCATGGAGTCGTGGGGTGTGGCGCGTCTGGCGCCAGGGACTCACGGTGGCGAGGAGCAGGTGGGCAGAGCCCAGGCAGGGAGAGAAGGAGTGGAGACATGGCTGGTGTGGGAGTGAGAGCCGCACCACGCTGGGGGAGGAGGGCACTCACAAGGAGCAGTGGCCCAGCGGGGAGACTCAGGGTCCCCGTGGGGCTGGGAGTAGGGGGACCGACACTGGCGGCTGAGTGAGGGAGGGGGGCATCTTTACAAGGGACACAGGGTGGGGCCAGTCACACCCAGGGGGACGGTGAAGACCGGGGACAACGGAACAGATGCCCCCTGCTGGAGAGACGACTTACAGGCACGCAGTGGGAGAGCACCGGGCTGGACTGTGAACTCAGGGTCCTCCGCATGGACACAGGAGTAATAAAGACACGGACATGTGTGTACATGTGCATGCGCGCACGCACGCGCACACACACACACACGCCCTCACTCTGTCCACCCAGAGGGCCCAGGAGCAGTGGGCACCCTTGGTGACCACACACTGGTGTCTAACTATCCCAAGGGCCGATTCCAGACCAAGGCGGGGAAGGACAAAATGAGCTTGGAACAGCTTCTCCTGGCGGGCCTGGCTGGCTCAGCCAGTAGAATGGGCAACTCTTGATCTCAGGGTCACGAGTTCAAGCCCCACAATGGGTGTAGATAAAGCTTACTTGAAACAAAAAATTTTTTGAAAGAAAAGGTGAAAAAAAAAAGCTTGTCTTCTCAGAAAGCAAGGGATTTTGCTCATTAAGGATGGAGACGCAGAAGGACAGACACCAGCTGAGGAGGCTCCCGACAACCAGGTCAGAAAGACTCGGGGCTTCAAACCAAACAATGAGAGGAACAGATTATAACCCAGTGATGTAGATCAATAAATGTGAGGGGCGCCTGGGGGGCTCAGTCGGTTGAGCATCTGGCTTCGGCTCAGCTCAGGAGCTCGCGATCTGTGAGTTCAAGCCCCGTGCTGGGCTCTGTGCTGACAGCTCGGAGCCTGGAGCCTGCTTCCGATTCTGTGTCTCCCTCTCTCTCTGCTCCTCCCCTGCTCGCACTGTCTCCCTCTCAAAAATAATAAATAAATATTTAAGAAATTTTAATAAATTCGAAGTTTTATGAGAAACAGGATACTCCGTCTCAAATATCTCCCCACAAAATTCTTATCAACTACGAATGTGGAAGAGAGAAGCCCCACAACGTGAAGTCAGGCAGACATCATGACCTTGGCCAAGAGATCAGAGGGAAGGATGTCAGCGGGTGGCCAGAGCAGAACCACCGATACCTGGCGGGATGCAGGAAGAGCCAGTGTCACTTCTGAGAGGTTCTGGCAAAAACGGAACCCTGGAACCTAATCGTGAGGACGCCCCAGATAAACCGCACGAGAGGCGCGTTCCTCAAGACCACTGGCCTGCAGGTGCCCGAGTCATGGAAGTTAAGGCAGGCTGAGGGGCTACCCTAGACTGAGGGCGGCAGGTGACTCTGAACCGGCTCTTCCGGAACATTCAGTGGGACAAGTGGTACAAGACGGACGGGGTCTGAGGATCAGAGGGCAGTGACGTATCGATGCTAACTTCCTGGTTCTGACCGAACTACATGTTCTGCCGTGACAGGGCCTGGTCGGCTTGGCAACTTACTCTACTAACAATTCAGAGAAAAATATCCTTCGCACGCGCTTCCTACTTTTCTGTAAGTTTGTAACTGTTTCAAGATCTTAAAAGAAAATTTTTTAAATTAAAACAAGAAAGAAACGTCCACCTAGGAGTTTTATGAATGCGTGTGCACCCCCCCAGCTAACCCCATGCACGGAACCCTGCCCGCGCCCACAATACCTGGTAGTCTGGGCCGGAGGCCCAGCTGTGAAGCTTCCTAGAAGGTGGCTGAGGTTCTGGCACTTTCCGGACGACACGGGCCACACCCACTGCTTCGCCCCAGTCCTTTCCCTCCTCCTGGGGACGCTTAGCGTCAGCGCTGTCCGCGGAGCTCATGGACAGCTGCCGCTGCCGGCGGGCGTCCCAGCTGCTCCTAGGACAGACCGCGGCGAGCGTGAGTGTGGTCGATCCTATCCGTCGTAGCGCCGGAGTTCCCACGCCAGCGGCCCACATACCACTGTCCTTCCCTCGAACAGACCCAGCCAGCCCCCCACGGGTGACAAGACACCAAAAGCCGGCACGGACACTGACCGAGTCCCTCTTCCTCGCAAAGCTCTGGGCAGGATGTTTCGCGCCCAGAACCTGGTTTATGGGAATACGAGCCCTCACCCCCATTTTAAAGGGTTGGAAACGGAGTCTGAGGGGCTGGGGATTTGTCTTCCCAGAAGGAGGGAGTAGACGGGACCTACGATCCCAGAGGAAGGTCCGTCCTGGGCTCCTTCCCTGGACTTTTCGTAAAGGACGGGCTCCATCTATTTTCCTCAAAACGGCAAAAGACGGTGCCTTGAATGATGCCAACACAGAGACCATGAGGAGGAAGGCAAGCAGACGCGAAAGGAGAGCGGCTCCAAACGGAGGCTCCAAGGGCACGGAGACCTGCCCCGCGCTCACCTTCACCTGCCGCAGGGGAAACCCCCGTGTGCAACGCCCGAGCACCTCTTTTATGCAAAACAAGTGCCCGGCACCTATGGAGGAGTTCCGAGGAAAGCGGGGAGGCGGCGTGGCCAGTGCGTGCACTCTGCATGTGTCCCCGCACACACGCTTGTGGGGGTGGAGGGGAGATGCCAGCAGGGCAGCCGGGGCCAGCGCCCCCTGACTTCACCCTGAGAGGCTCCGGACCCAGCAGGGCAGACGCGGGTGCAGCGTGAAGGGAGGCGGCGAGCCGGCCGGCCCCGGCGTGGTCCGGAAAGAAAGGATGTGGTGCCGGTGGCCCCGTGACAGCAAGCAGGAAGGGGTGGACCCAGGGAGGGGCAGGAGCCCGTCACCGGGGGAGACGAGACGTAAGGAGGCCCGGGGAGCTTGGAAGAGGAGACTCACAACCACCCACAGGACACCGTGACAAGGCCGATTCGGCGGGTGGGGGTGGGTTTGCGGGACCCTCCACCAGAGACGCGCTCGGTCACGGTCAGCAGCCGAGCTGGGTCCAGACCCATGCCTAACTCCTTCGGTTGAATATTCAGTTCAGATCAACTGAAAGAGACAAGGAACAGAGTGTCCTGCTCTTCCAGAGTCTGGAAAACTTTATGTCTTTGCCTTTGATGTAAATTCTTGCTCACAATGCCTTCTGAGCTTAGTGTTCCAAGAATTGACCCACAAGATATTTCCCAAGTGCATCCAAAACTTCGGTTAAAATCACACAGCATTAAAACAAATTAGAGAAGCCTCTGTTAGTTAACTGTTTGTGTATCGGAGAAAAACCAGCAGAAGGGCACTGCCAGCTCCCGCCAGAGGGCTCTGTAGTGAGGACCGTGGAATAACAAAACAAAACAAAAAAACTCGGAGACTTAGCTCTGTCAACAGTTGTGGACAATAAAATAGACAAAAGGGAAAACATCAAGGGGCGCCTGGGTGGTTCAGTAGGTTGAGCGTCTGACATCAGCTCAAGCCGTGAGCTCGTGGTTCGTGACTTCAAGCGCCATGTTGGGCTCTGTGCTGACAGCTCAGAGCCTGGAGCCTGCTTCCGATTCTGTCTCCCTCTCCTCCTCTGTGCCTCCCTCTCTCACGCTGTCTGTCTCTCTCTCTCTCAAAAATAACATTTAGAAAAAGTTTTTAATAAATAAATAAATAATAAAAGTAGGGCACCTGGGTGGCTCAGTCGGCTAAGCATTCAACTCTTGGTTTCGGCTCAGGTCATGATCTCACAGTTTGTGAGTTCGAGCCCCACATCAGGCTCCATGCTGACCGTGGAGAGCTCCCTTGGGATTCTCCCTCTCTCCCTCTCCCTCGCTCTGCCCCTCCCTTGCTCATGCTCTCTCTCAAAACAAATAAAATTTAAATAAATAAATAAAAATAAAAATGTCCTGGCCAATCATTCTACTGATATTAGAACAAAAACTAGAGGCACCAGACTACAATCAAGTATTCTCCAAAAGGCATCATAAGTGAAACGAACGCAATGAAACGATCCAGACAAGAGAAGACTGAAGGGGCCAAGAAAGCTCCGGGAATCTGCGTCCCCTGCTGGGGGCTTCTCTCCCAGATCCCTGACGCGCTCCGGCAGGCACAGCCCTGGAGTCTGGGAGTCAGCTCCTGCGTGGCCAGAGTAGCCTTTCTGGGCACCCCACCCACAGAAGTCACCTGCGGAACACGGGGTGCACACACTCGCTCCGGTCTACACCGGCACGGAGGTTAAAACCGCAAGGACGCGGCCGGCCCGCCAGCCAACCGTGCCAGGGCACACACCCTGGCTCTGTCCTGCCCTGCTGTCCCATCCACAGAATGGAAACCAAATCCGCCCCGGTGAGGCTGCCGGGGCGACCAGGCAACGCAGCATCCCGGCACCGACGCGTGCGCCTCTGGCCGCGATCAAGCCGTGGGCAGGGCTGGGGGGGGAATCCTTACCACTTCGGCCTGCCGTCCTTCCCAACTTCCTCCTCCTCTTCATCATCACTGAACTTCAGTTTCTCGGAGTAGTCCACCTCCTCGTGCAGGCCTGCAGTGGGGGAGGGCCGGGGAGAACGAGCAAAGCCGAGGCTCAGCAGGGCTCAGCGTGCTGCACTGGGTGGGGGGGGGAGGGGCCTCCTCCAGTCAGGGCTTGTCCCGGCCCAATTGAGGAGGAGGGCCACCCAGCCAGACAGTGCAGATAAAGTGAGGGACACCTCCGGCTTCCGGGGACAGCAAGCAGCCAGGTCAGATAACAGTTCTTAAACCTGGACAGAGTATTTGATAAATGGATTCGGAAGTACAGAAGAGGGAGCGAAGGCAGGCCAAGCAAGACGGGAACCCGATCCGGCAGCACAGAGGCCCGGCCGGTGGGATGTGGCAGCTGCTGCTGGGCCCCGGGGCCTCCCGAGCAGCTCAGGGGCAGAAAGTGCCCATCCGCTGACAAGTGGGCGCACCCACAATGTGGGAACGGCGCTTTGACCATACCAATGAATGCAGACACACCCCCTCAGCTAGATGAAGCCTGGAAAACAGGCTCAGTGAGAGACGCCAGACATGAAAGGCCACATCCTATACCGTGCGCTTCCATTTTGTATAAAATGCCCAGAACAAGTAAACCACAGAAACAGAAAGTAGCTCGGTGGTCGCCAGGGGCCGTGTGCGGGGCTGGGGGAAGAGTGATCTGTGGGTGATGGAAGTGTTCTCAAACCAGACAGTGGTTATACACATACTAAACATCACTGAATTGCAGACTTTAAGAGGGTACCTTTTATGGCATATGAAATTTGTTTTATGCGCTCCATCTTTGAAAAAAGGCAAAAAGTCCAACACAATTACAAAGCAGACTTGATGAAAAACCAAGGACAACTATATGCTGCCTAGATCAACAGTTGACACACACACACAAATGGGTGGAAAGCCAAGGGATTAAAGAACAAAGACACGTTTACACTAGAACAGTAACAGTAACGTGAGACAAGACAGGCTCCCAGAAGCACTTCCGGTGACAAAGGACATCTGAAAATAATACCAAGGGTCAATGTGTCACTCATAAAGACTGTGAATGTGCATGTGCCTAATAACAGCTTTGAAATCAATGAGCCAGAAACTGAGAGAAGTAAAGGGAGAGGCAGGCGAGTCCACGGTCACAGTGCAGAAGTTAATGCTTCGTTTTCAGTAACGGAGAGGATAGGACAAACCTATCAGGAACTATGTAAGATCGGAAAGACCCTTTCCACAACCTTGACAGTGACCAAATTGAGATTTACAGAACGTAATAACCAACAGCCATAGATTACACATTCTTTTGAAATGCACTTGGAATATTCATGAAGAAAGATCATGTCCTGATCATAAAACAAGTCTCAGTAAGCTGAAAAGAACTGAAATCATACAGTGTCTGCTCTCTGACTGCAATGGAATTAAATTAGAAATCTAGACAGCCCCAATAATTAAAATGAACGGATAAAATGAAATAAAAAACAATCCAACAATGAGGAAAATTAAGGCTCCAAACTGCCTCTTAGTGAAAGATTAACGAAACCAACAAGCCCTTGGCAGAAGAAAGAAAAAGAACAATACAAATTCGCCAATTACTGGGAACGAAAGAGGTCCATCACTACAGAGCCTACAGACATCAAAAGGAAGAGGAGTTGCTATCACCAGCTTTACACCAACAAATCCAAGCACAAGAAACAAACCAGTCCCTTCAAAACCACAGCTTACCAGATACTGACACAAAACAACAAAGGAAATCTCAACAGCTTAAACTTACTTTTACAAATGTGGCCACAAAGAAAATACCAGGGCCACATTATTTCACTGGTGAATTCTCTCAGGCACTCATGGGAGAAATAATACCAAATTTACAGAAACACTTCCAGAAAGTAGAGAAGGAACATTTTCCAACTCATCTTATGAGCCCAACAAAGATACTTTAAGAAGAGACCAATATTCACCATGGACATAGAGGCCAAGAACCTTAATACTTCAGCACATCGAATTCAGCACATCGAAGCTAGGAATACAAAAAGGTGCAGCTAATTCTAGGAATGCAAGGTTGGTTTAACATTAAAAAAAAAAAATCAACCGGTGTGGGCTGTCTGGGTAGCTCAGTCAGTTGAGCATCCAGTTCTTAATTTCGGCTCAGGTCATGATCCCAGGGTCGTGGGATTGCGCCCAGCATCAGACTCAACACTTGAGCCTGGAGCCTGCTGGGAATATTCTCTCTCCTTCTGCTCCTCTTCCCCATTCATCCACACTCTCCAATAAAAAAGAAAGAAAAAGAAATCTATGCAAGCCACCAGATTACCAAAATAAAGGATAAACATCTTATGATCACAGAACAGGAAAAGTTATTTAACAAAATTCAATACCCATTTGTGATTCAGAAGACATTCAGCAAGCTAGAAATACAAGGAAACCCCTCAATCTGGTAAGGAACACCCTAAACCCTACAGCTGACATCAGATTTAATGGTGAAACACTAAACGTTTTCTCCCCAAGATCGGGAACAAAGAACCTGAACACAGCCCTGTACTGGAAGTACCATGCTGCAGCATTCAGGCAAGAAATAAAAATTTGGGACGCCTGGGTAGGTCAGCCAGTGAAGCATCCAACGTCGGCTCAGGTCATGATCTCACACTTCGTGAGTTCGAGCCCCGTATCAGGCCCTGTCCCGACAGCTCAGAGCCTGGAGCCTGCTTCAGATTCTGTACTTCCCCCCTCCTCTGCCCCTTTCCTGCTTGTACTTTCTCTTTCTCAAAAGTAAACATTTAAAAAAAGGCTTTAAAAAAGAAATAAAAGGCACATAATCTGAAAAGGAAACACAAAACCATCCCTATTTAGAGGCAGCATGATGGTTTATGTAGAAAATTCTAAGGAATCAGGGCGTCTGGGTGGCTCAATCAGTGTAAGGGTCCGAGTCTTGATTTCAGGTCAGGTGGCGGGGGCCTCGAGCCCCGCGTGGGCTCCGCGCGGGCCCGCTCGGGACTCTCTCCCTCCCGCTCCTCCTTCCTCACCTGTGCGCGTGTGTGCGCTTCGCTTGCTCTTTCCCTCTAAAACACAAAATCTTAGAAATTCTAAGAAATCAACAAAAACTAGTGAAACTAATGAGCGTACTCAGCGAAGCGCCTAGAACAAGGCCCACAAGCAAAACTCAACTATTATCTACAGAACACCAAACATAAAAAATAAACTACACCGTGAAAAAAGTCAACGCTATTTACAGCAGCATCCAAACAACATGCACTTAGGAATAAACTCAACAGGTGGTCAAGCCCTCCACACTGGACACTGAGACAGAGCTCAGGGAAGTCAGAGACTCACCCAAGTTCCCGGACGCAAGACTCAAGGTATCACTTACCCAGAAGTACATTTAACACAGTCCTACCCAAGATGCCTTCAGGCGTTTTGTAAATACCAACAGTTAATCCTAAATCTATATGGGAATGAAAAGACCTTACAGTCAAATAATCGAGAAAGGGAACAAGGCCAGGAAGCTGCTGCTACCTGGACTCTACGACTGACTAGAGGGACAGCGTGGTGGTGGCCTGAATGAGTCATTACATCGAGGACACAAACAGGGCCCAGAAACAGACCCACACACTTATCTGGTCAACTGACTTTTGGCGAACGTGCCAGAGCAACTCAACAGGCAGAGGAAAGTCCTCCCAACAAACGGTGCAGACCCGGACGTCCTCATGGAGTAGAGCGAGCCTCAACTCCTCGCTTATGCACGGAAGTTAGTTCAACATCAATCACAGACCCAAAACCAAGAGCTGAGACTCTAGAAAGTAAGGGAATATCTTTGCTGCCAAGGAGAGAGAAAGATTTTCAGACAGGACGCGGGAGAAATAACCATAAAAAAAAAACACAAATTAACCTTCATCAAAATAAAAAAAACTTCTGCTCATGAAAACAGTGCTAAAAAAGTGAACCAGAGTTCACTGGTTAAAAAGTTATTTGTAAAAACGTAAGTGGCCAAGGACTTGTATCCAGGACTGACTTGTAACCTACCGCTCAAAAAGAAAAAAGAAAATATACCCGGAGCCAAAGAACACAAGAAAATTCGTTCATCATCATTAGTCATCAGCAAAATGCAAATGAAAAGCACGAGGAGACACCACGACACGCCCACGGGAATGGCTAAAATTAGACTGATCACGTGGCAGTGCCGTGAGGTTGCGGGGACCCCGCTCTCCCCACGGCCAGGCGGAGCAGGTTCCGGGGGGTCTCCCAGGCCCCACCCGCACCTTCCCTCTGACCTGCCAGGCCCACTCCTGGGTGCTGACTGCAGAGAACTCGGTCGTACTGCTCAGAAGGGAAGGCCCCGCAGCAGAGGGGAGGCCCCAGGTGGAGCCGGGGCAGGCGGGCTGGCGGGGGTGGGGGAACCTCGGGCACACGTGTATCCATTGGTCACAACCGCCCCGTTCAAGCGGGCACTGCTCAGGGGAGTTAACTTGTACGAGAGTGCAGAGAAAAACAATCTGAAGAGAAAACCAGCAGGCTGGCAGACGGGGCACGGAACTTGAAGCCAGGTGACGCGCAGCTGGGGGCGCCTCACCCCGCTTACGGTTCTGTCTCGCTTCCCCATTCCAGAAGGCCTTTTTGGCAAGTTCACGAAATCTCCCATGGGTCCGGGATCGAGACGGAACACGAGGGAAGACGGTGCTCGCGGCCGGGGCAAGCAGAGGCGGCCCGGCCCGACAGCCCCACTACCCACCTGCCCAGCCGTCGTCGGCGTCGGCGTCCAGGTCGTCCAGGCCCTTCAGGTTCTCGGCGTTGATGATCGTGGGCCGCGGCGCCCGCCCCACCAGCTGCCGCAGCGGGCGCATGGGCCGCGCCGTTCCCAGCCGGCTCTCTTTCCTGACGAGGGAGAGAAGAGTAAAGATCTGGCCTCGCGTCAAGTACGCAGATGGAAGCAAAAGCCAATACTTTTCCCAGAATAAGTCCAACATGGCAAAGGTTCATGGTTGCATTTAATATTTAAATCCTCTCCTTTAGCAAAAACCAAACACTATAAGGGGGAGGGGGGTGCCCGGGTGGCTCAGTGGGTTAAGCGTCCAATTCTTGCTTTCGGGTCAGGGCATGATCTCTCGGTTTTGTGGGTTCGAGCCCCACATCGGCCTCTGCGCCGGCAGCGCGGAGCCTGCTGGGGACCGTGTCTCCCTCTCTCTACCCCTCCTCCACTCACACAGTCTCTGTCTCTCTCAAAATGAGTGAGAAACTTACAAAGTTTTTGAAGAAAACAATGATGAGAAAATAAAAGAAACCTATACGGAAAGAATGCGTCCCAGGAGCCCTGCCTCCTCCCGCGGTTCCACACACTCAGCACTAACGCCTGGCGCAGCCGCACAAACTCGCCCCGAAACTTCCAACCCTGCCCCCACCCAGCCCCGCCCAGCCGCAGATCCCCGCCACCCCCCGCCCCTCCACACATCAGCCCACGGAGCCGTGCAGGACCCCGCCAGGGGCAGTCTCTACACGCGTGACGGTTCATGCAGCCGCCTTACCCATCTTGGTCATTCATCTGGAACTGTCTAAAAGGGACCCGGGGCTCGAGGCGGAGCTGCGGGAGGGGGAAAGGTCCTCGCTCCACGGCATCCTGGTTCTCCGACGACTGTGGCGAGCACATCTGAAACATAACATCAATGAACAGGATTTTCCGGGAATGGCTCAACTCGGAAGTTCCACTTGCGTTCGACATTTGTTTTGGAAAAATGGAAAACGGGAAACAAGAGACAGGCACGTCTTGGAACTTCCCAGTTAATCCTACCACCATCCCCTCCATCTCTCCTGCCATCAGTAAGTAAACCTGGGGACCCGTGGTGTCTAGGGCGAGGCCTGCCTCTCCTCTCTCTAAAGAACCAAGGCTGAAGTAACATCCACATCACCAGGGAAAGAAGCCGAAGAAACCTTGAGACTTGACGAGGGGAGAGAAAACACAGAAGTGACGGGCACTTCCAAGGCAGGGACTATGAGGGCAGAGACACTGGCAGGGAGAGCCAGGGTGGACACTCGACAGCCTAGAGTAGGTTCTGCCCTCGAGCAATCCGACTTCATGGGGGAAAAAATATGCACACTCTGAAAAACTTACAAAAGCAGGAAGCATGTCATGGTATGTAGGTGGGTGGTATACATTTCCCATGAACTGTGAAGCCCCTTTTCGGACAGGCTGAGCCGGGCGGAGAGAGGGGTCCTTAGAATCGCCGGTACATGCCGAGGAGGGGGCTCCGTCTCCCGCACTCGAGTTCCTGCTGCCCAGCTCGGTTGGGGAGGCGCTCAGAGACGTGGCAGAAATTATGTTTCGCCCACCGCCCTCCCTCCAGCTTGTCACATCTGGAAATCGAAAGGGGGCAAAAGGGGAAAGGAAAGAGGAGGGGGGGAGGAGGGATTGTATGAGGCTCTGAGGGTCAAGGGACCCCCTCATTCACCAAAAACAAAAACCCCAGAAGTGCAGCATAGGGTCAGGTGGTCGAGTCTGTCACGGGAGGTGGAGGACGGACACCTGGCCGAGAAGCATGAACGTGCTGCGGGGAGTCGGTTGTAGGGAGAAACACGAGGGAAGGCGGGTGTGAGCAAGACGTGGTCTTCACGGATTAACAGAAACCACATACACCGGCAGATCTAACGCCCCAAGGAAATCAGGACTGCCCAGTGAAAACAGCGTTGGGTCATTTCTCCCACAATCACTGACCCGTCAGGATCAGCACTGGCCTTCACACTGAAGCTGGAGTAAGTCCTGGGCACCTGGCTGGAGGAGGGTGCAACTCTGGATCTCAGGGCTCTGAGTCTGAGCCCCACACTGGGCGCAGCGATTACTTAAAATTAAAATCTTTAAAACCGAAGGAAGTCCTGACCTGTTTCAACACTTATTCACGGTGACATCTCTAGTCAGAGAGACTCCCCAGGCCCTAAGATAAAGCAGAGCCCCTCCCCGTCCAAGTGGGGGCATGGGAGGTCTGGGGCCCTACACGCTGGGCCTTCACCCCACTCGCTCCTGCTCCGGCCCACAGGGCTCTCCTGCAGGTCACAGATTGAAACCTTCCAACTACGGATCCTTCTAAGACGTTTCCCACTGCCAAATACAGCAAGGCCTGGGGGATCACAGGCCAACGAGAAATCAGATAAGCCCGCCCCTCTTCAGTGTGTGTGGAAGCATGAAGTCTCGGAGGACTTGACCCTCAAGAGAAAGAGACACAAAACCAGGGGCAGCTCCCGGCAAGTCAACCACCTGGAGTGTGATCCTGGGTAAGCCCCTACGGCCACTGCTCTGGCCACACCTGCTTCTTCGTCTTCTCAAATGAAGAGATGGAACTGATTCCAGAAGCTTCTTCTAGGCCTGACTTTTGGTAGTCCTACAAAGCAGTTCCCCTTCATCCCACAAAGCGATAGCTCTTGGCCTGAGAATTTGGTTACGTGTCTGGAGCAGACCGAGTGACACACCACAGGCCCCTGGAAAGGCAGCGTGCTCCGCTAAAGAGCCACCTTGTGACCCTTCCCTTTATAGGGTGTCGGTTTTAACAGCGGGAAACCTTAGGGACTGATCCAGGCAAGCGGACAAAAGTCCCTCCGATTTCAAGACCTGACCAAGCCCTCCCCCCACCACCTACCCCAAACGAACAAAAAACATGAAGAGCCATTTCACAATCCTTGGAAAAGATGGAAAATCTCATTCCTAAAAAAACCTTAACCTCTAACCACTCAAGGCCACTAATAAAAAAAATACTACCTACAGGCACTGCTATAACCCTGCCAGCTCCTTGGCTAAGCCCCGGATGAGGAGACTGCGGAGAGAGATCCTCAGCTGGTTACAAAACAATCCCAGGGGACATGTTAAAAAAATACAGATTCTCCGGGCGCCTGGGTGGTTCAGTGGGTTAAGTGTCTGCCTCTTGGTTTCGGCTCAGGTCACGGTCTCATGGCTCATGGGTTCAAGCCCTGCGTCGGTCTCTGTGCTGACAGCGCGGAGCCCTCCCTCTCTCTCTGCCCCTCCCCCAAGCATGTGATCCCTCTCAAAATAAATAAACTTAAAAAAAAACAGAGATTCTAATTTGGCTGAGGATGGAGGAGGGCTGGAAACCAGCCTTTTTCACAAACTCCCCAAAGGATGCTGGCAGGCTTCAGCTAGGTTTAGGAACCACTAGCTTAGAAAACAAGCTCCTAAATCAGGGACAGCGTTAACAGGCCCTCGGTCTGTCTGTGCCAGGCCCACCCGAGCAGAGCAGAACTCCTGTCTGATGACAGCGGGGGGAGTAGACAGGCCTGGCCCGACCCAGAGGACGAGACGGCAGTGACCTCCGGACCAGCCTGGGGAGCAAGTGCCACAGAGACAGGGAGCAGACAAAGGGTCAGCAGCCGCGCTTTCCAGGCGGGGAGCCTGGGCCCCGGGAGCCTCAGCTTGGCGAGGACACACATGCTTCTAAGAGGCAGAGGGGCAGGAAGACAAGGGGCGGCCCCGCTGCGCCCGCAGCTCACTCACTCTGAGGGCGGAGGCTTGGTCCTGGCCCATACGACAGATCTAAGACGCCCCTTTCTTTGCCAGCCTTGTCCTGCCCTCCAGCTGCTTTCAGCGTCGGAAATTCCTCGGGAGAGAAGGATAACAGTCGGCTTGAGCCCCTTAAACCTGTCAGAAAACCAGAAAGACTCCGTCAGGGAGCGAGCGAGACAGGCGCCGACGGTCCTCCGCGTCCGCCGCTCCCCGCGTCGGAGGCCGCGCCGCCCTGGCGTGGGCTCCTGTTAAGTGCGCCGTCTTCGCTGGCACCGTGTGCTGGCCGGGTGGCCCCGGAGGCCCCAAGGTGGCAAAGAGGCCGGACGCAGGCCCTTGCAGCTAACCTGCGCGAGCTGGTTGCGAAGGGCGAGGGACGGACAGCACAGCCGCTCCGGCCGGATCCTCCCCGCTGCCGGGAGAGAGCAGGCAGGCCCTCCTGGCGGCCCCCGAGGACAGACAGGCACAGTCCTCGGGGAAACCAGCCCAGGGAGGCCACCTGCTCTCACGCGGCGGCAATGCCCACAGAGAGGCCCGCCCCCTCGGTCCAGCCTCACGGGTACCAGGCATGTTACTCCTGCCGCCTTGGGATCAGTTCCTTCCTTGCTCCCCCAGCTGGTCCCCAATGCCACAGGCCCGAGAGAAGCCGCCCTCCTTACGCCGCGGGGGCCCCTCCCAGCACTGAGCGCCGGGAACCTCGGAGCTACTGTGGACAAATAGATACTATTAATAGGTGCACTCTATGGTCCCGAGTGGGATTTGGTGCTTTTGTCTGGACCAGATGCCCAGCACCATCTAAACTTAACACAGTAACGGCACGCAGCCCAGTGTCTAACAGAAACGCCTCGTTCCCTGGGCGACAGAGCCTTCGCCCCACTGCCACGCAGACCCAGGAGCCGAGGCGGACTCTGCGGAAGCGGCTGGGACCGGGGCAGATGAGGAGGGCAGCACGTCCCTGCTGGACAGAAAGTTCCAGGGTCAGATACGCCCGCCAGGGTGACGCGGTCTCCTGGGGTCACAAAGGAGCGCCGCTGCTCTGTGAAGGGGCACGTGGACGCAGGGTCCCTTCGGCAGGTTAAAAAATCAGTGGCAAAGATGACACGTGAGAGTCACGCCTTGAACACCCGGCAGGTCTGGAGCCTGGAAACAAACCCAGTGCGGTTTTCCGCCTCAGCAGTCGGGGAAGTCTTGCTCGAGGCGGGAATTAAATTTCCCCTCCACAGACCAGAAGGATAAAGAACTCAAAATCTGCAGCCAAAGCGGCGGCACTCCTAAGGTTTCTGCGCTCAGGAACGCTCCCCACCAATGCCGTGTGTCACAAGACCTCTGCCGTGAGAGCCCGAGGCGGGAACACCGGGGCTCGGCTTCTAAGGTCCCAGACGGAGCCGCCCCGCGGACCCCCGGCTCCCATCCGCACCGTCAGGGCCCCCACCCCCAGGCCTGACCCAGGGGCAACAGCCCCAGAGACCACTCGCTCGGAGCAGCGGTCCATCGACGTGGGAGGCGCCCTTCTGGACTGCAGTCGTGAACTTGTGTGTGGGCTACACCGCCAGGCGCCCACAGCCCCGCTGGCACCACGGACTTGCGACAGCAGCACAGGAGGGGGACCCAGGGGGCTGCTCCCCCCCCACCCCCCGCCAGCCCCAGCAGGGACCCAGGACACATCTGTCCCTCCTCCAGGCACCTGGGCCCTGCTGCCTCCCAACGAACAACCATGTTTACAGACGGTTTTGCTGTGTTGTTTTGGAGCTATTTTCTAAATCACATCTTATTTTTCATAGGAAATACAATCACATGGCTTAAAAAAATAAGAAGCCGTAGAAAGGTACAGACGGACGCCCGTCCGCCCACGTGCCCACCTGCCTACTTCTGACACAGAGAAAACGGGCAGCTTCCCCCACCCCTCACTCAGGCTTCCTTCCGGAGATTTTTTTTTTTGGATGCACATACATTTTCTGTAAGTATACGTTCCCTTGTCCCAATTTTTTTTTTTTGTGAGTAGTAACATACTCTACATATTATTCTGAACGTTTTTCCATTTAAGAATATATCCTAGAGATCTTGCCAGATCCATGGAAAACTGCTTTTTTCCCCTTTAGAGACCAGTAGTATTTCTTTTAAAGCACCAAAATTTAACGGACATTTCAAGTGACTGCTTCCAGTCTTCCCCTTCCACAATTCTGCAATGAGTATCTTTTGACTGTATGCCGTTTCTCACATCGGCAAGCACCGTTTCTGGGGAGATTTTCCTCCAAGTGGAAATGCGAGGTCAAAGAGTGTGCCCGTTAGTATTTTGATAGGCAGTGCCAAGCTGCCCACCAAGGGGCTGTGCCAAATTAGTATTTTTTTAATCTCTGCAGTTCTTTTTAAGTAAATATTAATGCTGTGATTTACTTTAAAAAATCCTGACCTACCGAATAAAAGCCACAGAAAGCAAAGACTGCTGTTAAAACGGTCTAGTGAGTACGCCTTGTGAAGCCTCATTAAAGATCTAGTTTCAGGGGACAAATGCGGGTCGCCGCCCTCCCTTTCCCCCCCGCCCTGGTCTCGCCCCACAGACTGGAGAACCCATAAAGCTCCCTCCCGCCCTTAGCTCCTGTGCAGCAGCCCGAGTCTGACATCACTTGGCATGTGGATGAGGTGTCGGGACGGAGCCCCCAGCCACACAGGGACTGCCCCCCAGAAGGGGCGCGTGCGCTGGGTAGAGGGGACAGCTGGGGGCAGCACGTCCGTCGTTTCTCTACACGAGCTGCAGAAGGCAGCCGGCGGAGCCTTGGCCACCAGGGGCGCGCAGAAGGCCCAGGAGGCGGCAGGGGCCGCGGAGCGGGGAGCCGGCGCTCTGCACGCGGGGAAGAGCAAGCGTGGACCGCCTCCCCCACCCGCAGCCTCTCCTTCCCGTGTGGGGGCATCACCCAGTCTGGTCTGCACAACGTGCTAGAAATACTCAAAGCGCTATCAGTGGCAAATCAGCAGGAGGGCTTGTGTAGAAAAACCTGGGCTTTTAGTCTCTCTCTGAAGCACCCACTGAGCCTGGGCCCCTGTGCCTGAAGGGCTCCAGGCGCTGGGAGGGTGGGGGTCAGGCGGTCTGCCCTCCCCTCTGCCCTGGGCCTCTCACCTCCTCCTCCTCCTCTCCCCCATCTCCCCTCTGCGGGCGACACCTCTGACGTGTCCAACGGTGAGCCACCAATGCTCTGCTATCACCGCCCAAAGAGCAAGCAGCCCAACCCCCAGGGCCTGGCTCAAGGAGAAGCCCAGGCCCAGCGCTCACACCACACCACGCCTGCTCCTTGCAGCCCCGGGGAGAGGAAGCAGCCTAGTCCAGAGCAACAGGGCCGGCCTCCAGCCTCCCCACACCCCCCAGCTGGGACGTCAGGGTGATAACGTTCAGTGGAACCAGAGAGCAAACAGGCCTGGCGGATGCAGCGCCCCCACCCTCAGGGGCAGAAAGGCTCCCCGGGGCAGCAGCTCACTCTGGTGGGAGATTCCACAAAGCTTTAGCCAAGGGCTGCCTAGACCCAGGCAGAACCATCCCGAAAAGGCACTTGTCCCTCCCTCCCACCCAGCCCAAGGCCACCTGCCCACACTCACCACCTTCGTGTCCTGCTGGCTTTCCATTCAGCTGTGCCCATGACTTTGGTCCACCTGGCACTGAATTTGTGTTCTGAAAGAAGGGGGGAAGTGAAAATGAAGCCAGCCCGATCCCCCCGGGGGTGAGGAGCCGCGGGCCCAGGGGAGGAGCAGGATGGGCTGGGGGGGGGGGGTGGGAGCAGCTCCCCCGGCTGGTTCCACAGCTCAGCCAGGACGCCAACCCACATCCCCTCCACGCTGCACTCCGGAAGTCTCCGTCAACTACGAGGCCTTGCTCCAGACATAAAGACCAGACCCCATCTGAGCACGCGTCTCAAAAGCCACGTGCCACTGCGGACAGAGGAGCATCACGGGGCCCCCGCTGGACAGGCCACCGCATGGCCCCCTGTAATTACCGGCTGTCGTTCCCCAAGACACAAGCGCTCAAGTGAGAGGCTCCGTCCTCCGCGAGGCCGCACTGGCTCGGCTGGCACACGCAAGGCCTGTGCTGGGCACACCCTGCCCGCGCAAACCCTCCCACAGCCTGGGAAGGCTCCAGTCCTGTCCCCGCGGAGGTTCGGGAAGGAGTGACTGGGCCCAGCCGGGAGGGTGAGGGGCGGGACTTGGCCCCACTCTGCCCGCGCCCCAAGCCCCAGGACTCCCCAGCCACTGAGCCCGCCGGCCCCTCCCGACAACACTCAACCTCGCGGCCTTCCCCTCCACCCAAAGGTGCAAACGCACAGACCCAAGCCGGTGCGGCACCCCCAGGTGGGACCCCTCCCGCACCCCTGCCTCCAGCACCACTGAACTCAGGGCTGACGGCGGAGTTGTCACCTCGCGCCCGGAGCCGGCCAGGGGGGATGCTCCACTTACTCACCAGGAGTTGCCCTCAGCACCCTGGGGGCCACAGGCCCCCCGCACGCACACAGACCACAGAAGGGATGTGCCGCCGTGGCCAGCGGGTCCCCCAGGATGCACCGGGACACCGCCACCCCATAGCCTCCCACTGGGTCCCTGCAGGCTGTGCAAGGATGCCCTGCCCTCACCCGCCAAAGGCACCGACCAGGAGGAGCCGCGCTCCAGGGCCGAGAAGGGGCTACTGACATTGCTGTTAGAGGGCTGCCGTGCCTGAGAGGCGGCTTTCGGGGCCATGAAACACTGGGAGCCCTGTTCCCACCACGGGGGGAAGGGCAGAGCCCTGGGCAGAGGAGCAGCGCGCCAGCCCCAGGTCGGGGCGCGGACCCGCAGCGGTTTCCCTCCACAGAGGCCAGGACCACACCAGGCCCCAGTCCAGACCCTGCCGCGCTGTGGGACGGGCACAGACACACTCAGGCAGCTCTGAAGGGGAGTCGGACGTCCAGCCAGGGCAGGAGACAGATGCAAACTCGACCCACTCCCTGTGCTCTGATGGGGCGCCAGGGGATTCAGGCCAATGAATACACAGTTCCGCATGAATGCGGACATCTCCTTCCTTTTCCTTTAATTCCAAAAGCACAGCTCAGGGTTGGGTGGGGGAGGGGGGCCCACTGGCAGAGCCACACACCGTCCCCAGTGGTTGGGGACGACACCTCAGACCTCCTGCTGCCCAGGAGGCAGTGCAGGCTGTCTTCCAGAGAATGCTAGGCCTCCGTCCACTTGTCCTGCAGTTTTCTACTCGGTCAGTCAGGAGCCGTCTCCTCTGGACCCCTAGGTACCAGCTAAGTGTCCCCTCCCACTGGCCTCTGGAAGCCAGAAAGACTCGGGTGGACTGAGGAAATTATGAGCCCTGGCTTGGTGAGATCCTAACTTTCCACTTAGGAAAATACTTTTTTTTTTCCCCCTTAAGATTTGAGGTTTTAAGTGATCTCTAATACCCAACGTGGGGCTCAAACTCACAACCCTGAAATCAAGAGTTGCAGGCTCTGCTGACTGAGCCAGCTGGGCGCCCCTGGGAGAACATTGTAAATGCGTCGACAAATAAAGGGTCACAGCTCGGTATTTCCCAAAGCGTGATCTGAGAGACAGGAGTCTCCGAGGACCTTCAGCCAGAAAGGCTTCCCAGGACAAATGAGATCGGGGGACGCTGTCCATGTCTTCACAGACTCCCAGCCAGCACACGTGAGCACGTGACAGACCGTGCTGACAAGCGACGGTGAAGGAGCATGCTCAGTTCTGCTCTCAACTCCCCCGACCCCCAGACGCTCCTGCGGCCTGACCAGGTCCCGCGGAGCACATTCGGGGGCCTGGTGCAGTGCGGGGCTGGCCCCAGCGACCTCGCCGCCGGGTAAGCCACCACCTCGCCGCCGGGTAAGCCACCGGGGAGCTGACCCCCCGGGTGACTGCACTCTACTCTGCGTCTGGGGTCTTCCTCCAAGACCTGCGCGTGCAGGCACCTCCTGGGGACTGGGACAACCTCTGGGCCCGTTTTCCGCAGCCACCCGCCAGGCTCGGCCCCGGAAGGAGCAGGCCACGCGGCACCTACCTCCTGGCTGCTCGACTGTGTCGGCTTCTGTAAGCTGGAGACAGGCCTCTGCAAACCCGGCTGCGGCAGCGACTCCGGCGGCTGAGAGCCCGTCGCACTGGAACTGGACAAGGCGGGGGGCGCAGGGGTGAGACGGGCACGCGCGGCCCCCCCCCCCCCACCGCACCTCCCGGAGCGGTGGCTGCTCGGCAGCCCAGGAGCAGCAAGGATCTGGCGCCGCAGAGCCCACGAGAAGTGGGGCCCCACCCAAGGCCTGTCCCAGGCCCCCTGGCAGCGCTCCTCCTGCAAGGGCTGGAAGCTCACCACCAAGTGCCGACAGAGAAACTGAGTCAGCACGGGGCGAGGGCGGGCCCTGAGCCCCTCGCTTCTGACCAAGAGCTCACGGCTGTGCAGGGGGCTAATGGCTTCATTTTTTTCTTCTCTTAGTTTACAGAAGAAATATATGCCCATAGTGAAAATAAATTTATAAATACATAGAGCACAGAATCTGTCACGATCTCATCCTCCAGAGAGAAACGCCAAGCAGATTTTTCTATATATATATGTACGAACGTAGTATTTTTTTTTTTTTACCACCACACATACGATTCATAACGTGTTTTTCACTTGCTGTACCGAACGTGTTTTCAGGACAGCGCCTGGTCCCCCCGCCCCTTTGTTCTAGTGACGCGGAGCAAGCCAGCCGGACGGGCCCTAA
Organism: Mungos mungo; assembly: GCA_004023785.1. Lineage (NCBI taxonomy): Eukaryota > Metazoa > Chordata > Mammalia > Carnivora > Herpestidae > Mungos > Mungos mungo. The sequence continues at coordinate 203,834 of PISW01002879.1, forward strand.
CTTACCACCCCCGTCTTTTCCCCCCCCACTGGTGCAAAGGCAAGGAGCACGTTTCGTACGTGACCTGGCACCTCTTGTGTAAGCAATCCGGGAGTCAGGTCCTTAGAAACAGGACTGCCGGATCAAAAGACGTTGTGAAGTTTAAGAGATATTGCCCAAGCGGGCCCCTGAGAAGGCGGGGTCAGCGGTACACACTCCCCGAGCGAGGAGGGGCTCCGAGGAAGACGGAGCCTTCCAGTCACACCCTCCCCCCCACGGGACCCAAGGAGGGCAGCAGTCTGCTCAGCCAGTGCCCCCAACGCCGGGGGCTCCCCAGGAAGCTGGAGCCCAGGGCCCCACACACAGGCTTCCCGGGAGGAACTCGCAGGGCAGGATTCCCACATAATGAGAGCCACGCACCGCTCGCTCCACCTTCTACCTCCAACAGAAGCTTCCAGCGAGAGCTGCTTTTGTGTTCGCCAAACCTCAGCGTGCAGTCCTGGCAGCTGTGGCCCCCGCTCTGCCACCTCCCTGATACTCCAAGGGAGGACGTGGCCCCAGGGCAACAGAGGACCAGCGCCTGGGGGCCACCGCCTTTTCCAGTGCCCCCTCTCTACCTCCTCCCTGGCTGACGTGCTTCAGCACGACCGGCCCCATTAGAGTCGCCTGACCTGTCCCAAGCCCACGCTGGAGGGACCCGAAATAAGGAGGGAGCACGCGCCCTGTCCTCTCTCTGAGGAACTTCCCGTAGCAGAGGCATTCATTCCGACACTTCCGTTGAAATGTACACCATCCCTCTGCCGTGGGAACAGAGCGAGGGCAGCCAGCCAGGCTCCCTGCCCGGGGCGGGGCCTGCGCTGCCGGTCTACTTCTACAACCACCGGGCAGCGTTCCCGCTTCGCAGAAGGACACGGAGCGCACCGATCCAGTGACTCCCCAGGCTCCTCGAAGCTGGCAGTAGGTAGCCTGGCTGATTCTAAAGGCCAGGCCACACCCCCGCCCAGGACGACCCCTACACACACTGTGAGCAGAATTTTAAAAACAGTTTTTCAGGCTCCACTTTGGAGACCGCTGCTCTACGCTCATCCGCACGAGCTACGCGCTCACTCTCTCCGCCTTGCGCAAAGTGACCGCGGGCAGTCGTACGGAGGCCGCCGTGGCGGGGGCTGGCGAGAGAAAAGGAGGCTGGCAGGCAGGCTGCGCTCTGGCTGGTTTACTCCCCAAGGCCCGAGCCTCCGCAGCCAGAGCACAAGAGATCGCAGGCAGGCAGCTGCACGGACCAGACCGTCTTGTTCCCACCCCACAGCCGGCAAACCGCAGCAGCAGGGCCCTACTCCTCTGATCCTGTCCCAGCACGCACCCGCATCCTGTCCCCTGGCTGGCGCCCAGCAGAGCAGACCCGCGGTGGAAGGCGAGGACCGCGGGCTGGGGCGGGCGGGGACGGCCCCACCACACAGCAGCAGCCACGACCCTTACTCTGCTGCTGTAATGGGCGCTCCTGTGCCAGACCCTGGGCCTCCGAAGGCTCCCAGAGGTGCCATGCTGGCAGAGGGGTGAGCCTGCCCAGAGGTGGCACGCCAACCCCCAATATGAGGATTCTGGGATGCCGTCCTTCGCAACTGGGTCTGTTTGGAGCAACTAACCGCAGCAGCCTGCGTGGGACGCTGCTGGCGCCTCGGCTCGAGGTCGGCCCCCTGGAGCCCAGCACACAGGGACGCCCCAGAATGGAGCATCCGAGCACCCGCCCTGTCCACAGCGGCCCTTACCGGCTCAGGAACTGGCTCTGAGGCATTGCATAAGCTCCTCTGGGGGGAGGAGGCCCTTCCTAATAAGGCGCAGGGGACACTGGTCGCCGGGGACAAGGTGGCCCACAGAGGCATGGCTGCATCAGCTTCAGAAGTCAGGCAAAGCGAAGGTGGGGGTGGGGGCAAAAGCAGCCTCCTCTGGGGTCCCCGCCCCCCACCGTTCCCAGCTCTGCCTCCTGCGGAAGGCAAGGCTCCGGCTCGCCACCCGCACCTGCCCCCGCGGCCCCCACCTCTTTGGGTCTTGCTGGTCCTGCTTGTTTGCCCATCCCGTCCCGTCCTTGGGAACTATCACGATGTTGGGGTCGTTTCCTCTGTTCTCAGACTTCAAGCTTGGCAGGTTTGCAGGTGGCGGCATGCGCCGGGCTGTGGCAACTTTCCCGAGACTCTGTAAGCCATGTCGAGGAATAACTGCGGGAGAGAGGGGCGGGGGCGCGGGGGCTTCAGAAGCTCCTTCCGGCTCTGAGCGACAATGCCAGGGACGGCCAAACCACCACAAAGGGCGGCCCGCGTGCCAACAGACCAAAGGGCCCGGTAGCTGCCTCCGCGTCTTTACAAGCCCTTCACCAAGGCCTCCCACCCTGGGGAGCTGCTGAGCTCTGCGGACACATCCACTTTCCGAGCGGGAGCGGGCGCAGGGAGTTTATGACAGGGGCGGGGAGCCGGGCCCAGAACCCTCTGGCCCACGCCGTAACCCCCTCTCCGCAAGCTGAGACAGCTCCGGCCTCGGCCTCGCTGGCAGGACCCAAAGGGCCAGCCTCCACCTAGCCCCGGGGCCGGAGCTCAGCAGGGCCAGCCACATCCACAGAATCCTCCCAAGGTGTGGACAGCCTCCACCTAGCCCCGGGGCCGGAGCTCAGCAGGGCCAGCCACACCCACAGAATCCTCCCAAGGTGTGGACACAACAGGATTTTCCCACCAAGTTCGGGAACATCAGAACCACAAAGCCTACAACTGGCTACTCCAATGCCAAGTCAGTCCCAACCCCCGCCAGGGGACAAACTCTCCGTGGCTCTAGTGAGGTAAGACAGTTGAGCAAACAATTCCACTGGGAGACGGGGTATCCGGGCTCCAAATCGGACGTCGAACCGGAGCTGGGCGGGTGGGGGGATGGGACTCTGCGTCTCCAGAACTGCCTGGTGACCACTCCACGCCCAGAAGACCCTCTGACCGGGCAGGGACCCTGGGTTTTCCCAGTTCAGGACCTAGAGTTTCTCGAGGAAGGGAAAGCGGAAGGGACGGGCCTCCAGCCCGGTTCTTACCTGAGGATCTGACCGCGTCTACTGATTTTCCTTTATACTTATCAAACAGGCTGAGAGTCGAAAACTTGCTTTTCCCATCCTTGCCCTTGGTTATTTGCCCCAAACGATCGGACATTGCGATGAAATGTCATCTAGTAAGGAAATTTTTCTCGGCACCGCTCCTGATCTGCCTTTGAAATGCAAGGCGGGAAAAAAAGATAGAGAGAGAGAAAGAAAAAAGAGTGTTAATCCACCAAAGTCCCTGAGCCAGCGGACTGACTCCTTCAGGGGTCCCGGCTCTCCTTGAGAACCTGAGGAAAGCCCTGGATCTGTCCCCAGATACCCACCCTCTCCTCGCACGGGCAGTTCTGCTCCCATCCGAAGGTACCTTCCCCAACCCCAAAGTTCCGAAGTCCGACTCGGTCTGAACTGACCAGAGACTATGGCTCACCAGTGACACAGAAACGTCAACTTTCCCACAGGGAGCCCTCCGGCCAAGTCGAGGACCGCCCTTCAAGACGGAAAAACAAATCCTCACGACCTCAAATCCGAGGCAGAGCAGGGGAAGCACCCAACCCGCCTACGGAAGGCTGCTCCCCCCAAGGATGAGCAAAACCAAGGCGGGGAGAAGCGGCCGAAACCAGGCTCCGGGAACACCCGGGGGCGTGTGCGCTTTCCCAACCAGAGAGCCAGCGTCCGGAGAAAACACGTCTGCTCGGGGGCCCTAGGCGGGGCTGTCTGGGCGCAGGCACAGAGGAGGCCGCAGGAGTCCCCGGGAAGACCGCTGGGGTGCGGGCGGGGGCACCGTAGCGACGACACCACCCCCTTCACTCAGAAAATCTCGAGGATGACCGAGAAAGGACCCCCTTCCCTCTGCCACTTTCTGATTTCCTAGCGGCTCTTCACGCATTCAGTCATTCACTCAAACACCTAGCGGGTGCCTGCCAAGGGTGAGTGCGTGCCGCGGGGCAGGCACTGGGGACTCGGGGCCACAGCTTCCAAGGACTCGACGGTGAAAAACAAACGCCTGGGGAAGAAAGCTAAACCATGCACTTAGACATAGTGCTAACGTCTTTGGTGACAAAATGGAGGGAACTGTAAAGACATCTGCTGATCATAAAAGGACCCTGGTGGCCGCAGCGGTCAGTACGCTTTGTCTCCTATCCGACTGAGGCCACGCAGGCAGAAGGAACAGCGCAGTGTGCTGGCAAAGCGTTCTGCACCCCCAAGATCACTCTGAGATAAAACCCTATGTATTACGGTCCAAGACATTGTGTAAAACACAAGGAGCAAAGATCAATTATACACGGAGGCCAAGAAAAGGGAACCGAGGGAGGACAGTGACATCACACGCCTCCAGGCACAAGTGTGAACCATGCCTTCTGACACAAAGCCAGAACGTCCCGTTCAAAAACTCTTGATACCAGAGGCCATCTGCAGGGGAGCCGGCCTCCATGAAGAGACCGACCAGGGGCACCCGAAAGCGCTCTCGGCTCCCGAGTGTCCAGGTTACCTGTCAGCAACCCTCCCCTCGTGTGCCTCATGTGCCGGGAGCGAAGAGGGAGCAGGACCGGAAACTGGCCGACTTCTGATTCTGGTGCCCGGGGGTCCCGGCACACACCCCTTATCTCTACACCTCCCTCCCCGGAGCTGCCTCCAGGGAGTCTCTGCCCCAGGCCCAAAGGTCCCAGAGAGGAACACCGCCCCTCCCCCAGGCTCAGGGCAGGGACTAGATTTCATTTTCATCACAATAAGTGGCATTTAACAGGCTATCAAATGTAAGTCAATTTGAGAGTGTCCATTAAGATCAGAAGAGATCTAGCTTCTAGACACTTCTATCAAATAAAAAGATCCTGTGAATAAAAATACAAAACACCCCACCCACACACCCCACACTATTAACAGAAGCCCTGGAGACCTCCACGGCGCTGATGGCGATGACAATGACGTGTGGTACCTGCCTCACAGAGCTCACGGTCCCCAAGGGGTAGCAAACACTAGTCAGTGTCCCCGCCAATGGTCTGTTTCTCATAAAGCCCTCAAGCTAAGAATGATCTTTAAAATCATTTTTCACATTTGTTAAAAAAACCACAAAGAACGTGTGGCACCCCATGTGGTCCACCATGCCACATGCCAGAAAACTGGGCTGACTCTGGGTCTAAAAGGCAAAGCCTTGGGCAAGCACTTCCAGAAGTCTCCAGGAGGGAGGGACACCTGGGGGGCTCTGTGGGTTCAGCGCCTGACTTCAGCTCAGGCCATAATCTCACAGCTCAGTTAGTTCGAGCCCTGATTCAGGCTCTGTGCTGACAGCTCAGAGCCTACTTGGGACTCTCTCCCTCCTTCTCGCTCTGCCCCTCCCCCCACTCGCTCTGTCTCTCTCAAGATAAACAAACTTCAAAAGCCCTCTCCAGGAGGGAGACAGACAGGGAAGAGGTCAGTGCAGTACGCAGCCCGGAGACCCAGCGGGGCGGGGGCCCAGCACCAGGCGGAGGGGCCAGGGCACAGCGCGCATTATTCCCTGGATCGTGATCCAGGCCCTTAGGGACCTGTCTACTTAGCACTCTTTTTACAAACTGTGTAGCATGCTGTGTAACCAAGTTCACATCCTAACTCCCGCACCTGTGACTTCCTTACCTTAGACAGTGAGAAAGGGATTCTGCAGATGTGATTAACATAAGGATCTCAAGACGGGAAGATTATCCTGGATTATGTGGGCAGGGCCACCGTAATCACAAGGTCCCTAGGACGGGGAGCTGGATGGCCAGAGTCAGAAAGGCGTGGCATCCGGAGCTAGGCCCCCGCTGTTTGAGGCCTGGCGGGGCCACCGCAGAGAGGTGCGGGAGCCCCTGGAGGCGGGAGCCGGCAAGGAAACGATCCTCCCGTGGGCCCCGGAGGGAGCGAGCCCAGGAGGACTCGCCTGAGACTTGTGACCTCCGGAACTGCAAGAGGATACGTCCGTGTTGTTCTAACTCCCTGGATTTCCAGTAACTGCTTCCGACAACAGAAAGTACACTCATTAACAGGCTTTTATGAGAAACCGTTCCAGAATTTTTCTCTTGAGCACAGTGACAAAAATTGCTCCTCTGGCCACCCCCCAACGTGGCTTTCATCTGACCCGTGAACCTACACACACTGCTGAATAAGACCAGCGTGGCACCCCCTCCTGGCCATGTACCTCGCTGGACTACAGACTTAGCACTGTTAAACTTACATAACCACGGAGTCCTTTACGAAATTACAAACCAAATTGACAAAGACCAGAAAAAACTGACCAGCCTAGCCAATTCCACATGAAACCGTTAACAGGCGTGATTTTTACACATCGAAGGTCTTTCAGTGCTGAGACCTGGCGGAAAATACTTGTTTCCACAGATAGTGATCAAAAGTCTTCTCAAAATCTGTCGGTCCAAACCCCTGCCAGTTCTCGAATACAAACAGGTCTTTCTTGGATTGATTCCTGGGCCCGCGGGCAGAGGCCAGAGTGAACACAGATGGCTCTCTCGGGCCTCCCTGGGGACAACACACTTCTGACAACTAACCTGCCCACACCCCCACCCCCAGGAAGCACTGGGAGGCCGGACGCCTGACCGCACCCCGACTCCTGGCACCCCTGGAAAAACTTAAAGAAAACCCTGGGCAAAGGGGAGCCACTCTCCCGGAGAATTCAGTCCAGGACTGTGCGCTGATGCGCAGTTGCTGCCTGAGGCCCTCCCAAGAAATCCAACCACTCAGCTGACGCCCCAGGGAAGCTGGCGCAAGCACACGCTGGACCAACGCCCGCGTTCAACGCCCCCTCCTCCCGCTTCCTCACCCAGCTCTGCACCTGTGGGCCACGTTGGCAGCCTCTCCTGCTCCCAGTGTCCCTGTCCACAGAAGAGAGGGGCCGAGACAAGACTTCACAAGTGGCAGCCGGTTCTAAAATATCAAACACATCAGTGGGATTAACCCACAGCCACGGCATTTACAAACGTTTCTCATCAAGGTGGCCGTCCCCTGCCACACACCTGCTGCCACATTCCATCTTCCTACCTAATGGGGGGTGCTGACTGCCAGGGAGTCGCCGTTGCTATGGAGACAGCATCTGTGGGGGAGGGGCCGGATACCTCTCACTTTAATGGTGGACAGGAAGACTGCACGAAGAGGGTCTTCTGGCCCCGTTTTCCCTTTAGAACAGGGGTGGCTGAATTACCGTCACCCCAAAGAATCGCGGCAGAGGCCGACAAGGCCCACAGGGCACAATCTATTTGCCGTCTGGCCTTCAGACTATAGACACTGGCCTGACAGCAGACAAAGTTCCTTTCACTCGGCCACATTTCACTGGACACAGATCCAGAACACAAATATCATCACGCGGGTATCACTGCCATACTTGGGGCCCGGCCCAGCCCCACACCCCACTGGCTGCTCGGCCTGCCCCTCGGCTTTCATAAACCTCAGGCCAGGAGCATTAATGGAGGAGTTTGAACAGCTTAGGTACCTGCTGAGGTGACTGGCCTCATCAGACGGCAGAAGAGTTCCAGCAAATATCTGGCTGTGAACCATGGAGCTGGTCAAGGTGAGAGAACATTCTTCTCGTTGGGTCAGAGGCGTGTCCATTCAAGTCTGACTCACGCCCAGCCCCGCGGGACAAGAACTGGCCTGGACGCACGAGGTCCGTGCAGATGGGCACGGCCGAGTGTGGCTCGTAGCCCTTGGGTAGGTAACAGAGTTAATTTTTTTCAAACCCCAAATAAAACCTAACATGGACCCTCTGTACTACATATGTACATATTCCAGAAGGGGTCCTGCCTACACCCCAAACCCGCCATTTCCCACAGCGTCCGCTCTGAGACACCAGGGAGGGATGCCACGGGGCCCTGGAGCATTCTGAAAATAGCTGGCCTAAATGAAAATATTGCCATTAGGCACAGGAGAAAAGGTCCTAATTCCACATGTGAATGAGGCTCAGTCAGTAAGTGTCTGACTTCGGCTCAGGTCATGATCTCCAGGCTCGTGAGTTCGAGCCCCGCGTCAGGCTCTATGCTGTCAGCATGGAGGACCAGCCAACTTCAATCGTCCATCCCGTGCTCTCTCCACCCCTCCCCAAATCACAGGCGGACACTTGCTCTCTCAAATATAAACCAACATTAAAAAAAAAAAAAAAGGTCTGCCTATTCTGGCAAGTTATCTAAAAAAGTCCAAGAGGCCCAGGATTTGCTGGCATAGAACAACCAGAAAGATTCACCAACAAAGGCAACTTAGTACCCAAGCCCCGCCTCTCCAGACAGTGGCCCCACCGGTCCAGCAGGTTAAGGAGGGAAAACTCCCTGAACTCCCCCCATCTTATCAAAAGCCATTTCCGGGAACAGGATTAATTTCACGCTGCCGGGGTCCCAGCCAGAGTCAGCAGCCCAGGTGATCCGGGACGGCCTAAGTCACCAGGGAACCGGCGCCAGCCCACGCGCACTCCCACCCACGAGCCGCGGGCCCTTTCTGGAAGAGACTACGGCCCCAACCTGCTTTACAGAGGACGCAAAGGTGTAGTCAGAGAACTAGCTTGTCCGAGGTCGCAAGACTACAGGACTCTACCCTCAGGGCACCCGGAGACGCACCGACACCGAGGAAGGGCCCGCTGTGTGCTCCGGCTCCCCACTGCTCTCTCCCAGCAAGGCCAGGCATTCGGGGAAGACCCGCTGAAAGTGCCAGAACAGTGAGGCACAAGCAGAAGCCCCCAGGGCAGGCGGAAAAGGCTGCGGGATGTCCCGGCATAGAAGGAAAGACCCCCCTGCTACACCAAACCTGTCCAAAAAACCGATCCGACAGGCATGTAGACGACGGCAGGCTGGATAAACGCCTGAGAACAACCAGCGGGCCCGGACAGGACGCGGCCATTAGTCGGTACGCTCGCTAACGGGGTGAGAAGCGTCGCCCCAAAAGCCAACTCGAAGGTTAATGAGTAATTCCGCCCTCTTGCAACGTGCCAACACCTGGCAGAAGAGAAGTTTAACGTGAGAAGGCACCGCACCCTACCTCGAACCCTCAGACACGCTCACCGGCCACGGTGCGTGTCCGGGAGGCGGCGGCCACGAGGCTCCATCCCGTCCCCGGAGCACGTTTCCTGTGAAATGACAGCACGTCTGCCTTTGCGGCCACAGTCCCCGCGCAGCCACCCACCCTCCCTGACCCGGCAGCCGCAGACACCACGCAACAGGGAGAGCTGTGTTCCAATAAAACTTTATTTACAAAAACAGGAGACGCAGGTGGATGTGCGGCCATGGTTTGCTGACCCGCACTCTAAAGGAAAATGATGTGTTAGTCTGATGAATTCAACTCAAAGAGCTTCACACCCACGGCAGGATGGAGCAGGAGCAGAGGGAGAACGTGGGGAGTCCTAGCTGGGTTTTGCCGGGGATCTCCTGCCACCTCCCCTCCCCCTAGAAGGTTTGAGGGGTCAAACCTTCCGCACACCTCCAGCTTTCAGAGGCTCCTTCCTGGGCAGCTGGGACCTACACGCCTGTGCCCCCCGCCCTCCCGTCCCCAGGCACTGAGAAGCGGGCCATCTGAAAAGCTGGGGCCTGAACTGCTGGCGGCTGGCACAAGCCAGTCCTTCACGGGCAGACGCCCAGCGTCTAGGTTTCTGCAGGGAAGATGAGAGGGGCGCCTGCAGACCAGAGCACAGGCCTCTCCAAGGGCAAAAGCTGCTTGAAACCAAAGGCGAGGGAACAAAGGGATGAAAACGAGGTTTCTGGTCCCCGTGGTTAGCCACCAGCAGAAGAGACCCCCCCATCCTCAGACAGCATGTTCAGGAAGCAACAAATTAAAGACGAGAAACAAGGCACGTGCTGCAGGGACCAAAGCACTTCCCACCCCCTCTTCTTCGCACTTGGGTTTTCCAGAGCCCCATCCTTGATTCTCGGGGACCACACACAGGCTCAGCTCTGCCCGACAGACGGACAGACTGATCCTCGGGGGGGGCCTCCCCCATCAGGAGCCCCCGCTCTAACTCCGTGATCGGCATGGCATCAGGCACTCTCCCCACGGCACAGACAAGCCCAAACGTCCAGCCCAACACACTGGCCCCGAACAGGCCCCTCCAGCCTCATGCCCACCCCCACCAGGCTCCTCTCTCCAAAACAAGGGGTTCGTATCTTGCCTCCGCCCCACACTGGCTGTGACTTTAGGCCTGCTTCCTCATGGATTAAATAGAGATGAACATACTGTTACCCACCTCCCAGGTCTGACGTCAGGCATAAATGAGACAAGGAACACAACACACGTGACCCACAGCTCGCCTGCCCTTAGAAGGTTCTCGGCCAAGGGCAGCGGTCACGCCGGCCCTGCACGGTCCAGCCCTCATCCGCCCGGGCCCGCCGTCAGCCCGGCACACGGCGCTCCTTCCTCCGGATTCCTGCACAAGCCGCGGACCCTTCGCTTTCCTCCCCTCTGGGCTCCCACGGGCCTGGGTGCTGCTACACCTGGCCTCTGCGTCCACCCCCTCCTGTGGTCAAGGGACCGTCCCCACTTCGCTGCGTCACAGCTTAAGAGCCCTGAGGCAGAGCGCAGGCCTCCAAAATCACAGCAAGAAACTTAAATTGGTCCAGTGATCAGGATCTGTTGCTGGACCCCGTAATTAATTCTCAGGAGACAGAGACACACTTTAATTCTCAGAAAACCCTCTGGAGACGAAGAGCCCACTGTGACCACACTTTAAACAACACTCGGCTGCCGCAGCTTCAGGTTTCCCGCTTCTGGGCGGCAGGCGTGGGCGTCCGGCGCAATCCCACGCCAGCCTTACGACAGACCGCCCGCGGAGGGCATGCTCCTGGCCCCGTTCCTTTGTTGATCCGTGATACCTTTTAGTAACAAAAGGAACATGTACTGGAAAAAAGCTTTACAATGTACAGAAAAATGGGGCGCCTGGCCGGCTCAGCTGGTTAAGTGTCCGACTTCAACTCAGGTCACGATCTCACAGTTTGGGAGTTCAAGCCCCAAATCGGGCCAGCAGGCCCTGTGCTGACAGCTCGGATTCAGTGTCTCCCTCTCTCTGCCCCTCCCCTGCTCACACTCTGTCTCTCTCTCTCTTTCAAAAGTAAACATTAAAAAATATATACATACAGAAAAATATCACAGTCGACCCGCTCCCAGCTCCACACATGAGCACCCGGCCCCCTGGCCCTACTCTCGCTTGTTCCTATTTCAAAAGAGTTCAGCAAGGAGGTCATGCAAAACCCTGTGACTGGACTGTAAACTGATCTGCTGCTTATTTGAGAAAACTATGCAGGGGCGCCTGGGGGGCTCAGCGAGTTAAGCGTCCGACTTCAGCTCAGGTCACTATCTCGCAGTTTGTGAGTTCGAGCCCCGCATCGGGCTCTGAGCTCAGAGCCTGGGGCCTGCTTCAGATTCCGTGTCTCCCCCACTGTCTGCCCCTCCCCTTCTCACACTCTGTCTCTCAAACATTTTTAAAAATTTTTAGAAAGAAACTTTATACAAATGATTTTAAGCACGGCTTCCGAGGTGGCTGCGGACAGTTGGGACGAGGGCAGGCGGGAGAGTCCCAGCGGTGACTGTTTACACCCACAGCCTCCCCGCAGGAGTGACGTCACAGCACAGGCTGGAAGCAGGGCTAGAGGAGGGAGGAGCGTGGGCAGAGAGTGTCTTTGTGCAGCCGGTGGGGGGCGGGGGGCGTCCTTCCACTCTCCCACAGCCCAAGTCTTCACAGATCCGTGGCTGTAAACACACAGGACAGGGCAGGGGCAGACACTGGTTCTAACAACTGCCAAACACGAGCCACGACTGCCCACAGCAACCCCCACCGCCCCCGGGACCACTAAGGGCTCTCGGGCAAAGCCCCCTCCGAAGGGTGAGCCCCTCTGGCAGACAGCGGTGCTCTCTACGCGCACGGGAGGCACCGCCTCGGGTCCTCCGTTCGCTCCTCTGCACACAGGGACAGAGGCTGTGCTCCAGCAGGCTGGCGGAGGGCTAGACATGCCGGTCACGAGGGGTGATCCAAACACGCCTGGCGGGCCACTCGCGGCTCCGGTTACTCCCCTCCCAGCCTCCTCCCGGCGCGCCTGCCTGGACCCCGTCCGCATCCGCAGCTCCCAACCTTCTCAAGAGACCTGGAGGGGAGGACAGAGTTCACACTCCACACAGGCAAGGAGGTGGAGACAGATGACCAGGGATCCCAGCCAGCCCTTTCATGGCGGGAGGAGGGGGGCAGCAGAGCGGCGGAACTGATGGAAACAGACACAGGGACACACGAGCATGCGGCAGGCTCTGTTAGCCAAACACGCGCACGTAAACAGGCCTGCATCTGCGTATGCACACACATCCCTTACTTCAATTCCGTTCAAGAAACCCTGTACAGGACATGGGGGTTTCTGGTTAAACACGGCCAAAGGACAGGCATTTCCAGCCCACCCTTCCCAAACCCCCTAAAACGAAAATAAACAACAGAGCACCCAGAGGTCAGGGTTTGGTAGACAAGGAACAGGCAGACAAGAGTGGAAACTGATTTCAGACTGAAAGATCCTCAGGCAGGCCTGCAGGGCACCGGAGAGAGCTCAGGGGGTCCTGGGGGCGGTGGGCACCTTGTAACATGGGGAGGCAGGGAGGTGAGGTGGGCTGAAAGGGCACAGGTCTGAACCAAACTGACTCCAGGACAGGCTTCAAGTTTCCCCTCTGTCCTGGAAAGCCTAAGTGTCGGTCTCCCAGAGTCATTAGACAATAAAAGGGCACGGATTGCTCAACAGGCGACCACCCTAGTCACACCCAATCAGAAGCAGCCAGCTGAAATGCTTACCATTCCTACGGGCAGGCCTGGAGATGGAAACCAGAGATAGTTACCTGTGGTTTGATACTAGACTAACCAGTTACTCACCCCCCCCCCCCCGTGGGGGTCCTTGGCCCACCCTGTAATTGGTTATTTTCAAAAAAGCACTAGAGGTCGTGATTGGGTCCCGCCAAAAGTAACGAACACTCTGGACAATGTGTACGGTTAGAATTGCTGCAAAGGCTGTGGTACAAGGATGACTGGATTACTGTGCCTATGACATAATTTTCTGTAACCTCCCCCCTTTCAAACCCCATAAAAACCCTACCCAGCCTTTGTTCGGGGCTCTCAGCACAGATCCACTGCGCTGGTGAAATCTGGGAGCCCGAGCATAAGCCCGAATAAACGCCCTTTGCTTCTGCATGCGTGACTCGGTCTCCCCGGTGGTCTCTGGTCTTTGGGGATACTGTGATCTGGGCATAACAGGGCAGCTGCTTGAAAGACCCCTCCCTCTCTGGATAAATTAAACAAGAAAAGTCTGGACTTTGGCAGGGTCAAAGGGAATGGAAATGAGGGAAAGACCTAAAAAAAAAAAAAAAAAAAAAGCTAGGTGAAAACCTGAGTTGCAAAGCAAATCACGGCTGGCTGCCTTGGTCTCCCCTCTGCCGCGGGCCCCACAGCAGGGTGGCGCACAAGCACATCCTGTCCCTTCCCCCACCCCCGGGCAAAGCCGAAGGAGTCTTCTCTTGAAAACCAATGCCCACCAACACTTGGGTCTTGAGGAAAGAAGGCTGGCTTCCCACCCACGCAGCCTAAGGGAAGAGCTCCCAGTGACCCAGCCACCCCGTCCCCAACCAGCTGTGTGCGCCCAGGACCACTGTCATCTGAGGGGCCTCAGCAAAAAGGCAGATACCAAAAACCCAGACAAAAGAACCTGGAAGAAACAGCACCAACAACGAAAGATTTACAAAAATAAAGTAACACAAAATTAGGGGCGCCTGGGTAGCTCAGTTGGGTGAGCCGCCAACTCCGGATTTCGGCTCAGGTCACGATCTCACGGGTTCGGGGACGGAGCCCCGCATCAGGCTCTGGGCTCACAGCCTGCTGGGGACTCCGTCTCTGCCACTCTCTGCCCCGCCCCTGCGCGTGTGCACGCTCTCTAATACTTTTTTTAAAAACAAAATCTAAATAAGATGTAGACTTCAATTAACAATAATGTATCGTTCCTGGGTAAAGAGCGGGGACGAGAACCCCGTCAGAGGGGAACCCGGCTGCACGGCACACAGAAACTACAATGTTGTGTAAATCCAAACCAGTCTCATTTTTTTAATTTCAATTTCAATAGAAGAAATGAAAAGACAAAGTCAAGAAAATCTGAGGAAATTAACAACACTAGTCTTTCCATCAACCCCAGATTAAAGGATGAACCCAGGAGACCAAATTTAACTACGAGTGATGGAAACAGAGAGGAAAAGAGGGGGGAAGAATTGATCAAATGAAAACACCATGAAAAATCCCCAGAGCTGGAGTGCCCAAGACTGCAAGGCCCCCCCCCCCCTGCCAAGTGCTCAAAATAACCGACGTGGAAAGAACAGAGTACAAGGTGACATTCTAGGACTCTGAGGGACAAAGAACCCCAAAGTCCATGCAAGCGTCCCACGTACCAGGGAGAAGCTGTCAGAACGGCCGTGAAGATTCGCAAGCAACGAGGACGTGCATGTCCCCTCCCCTCCCAGGAAAAGGGTCTTCAACCTAGACTCCAATCCTGGCTGGCCGACTCAAATCCCGGCATAGAAAAAGACACTTTCAGACTCACAAGAGGACTCAAAACATACACCTTCTCAGACAGATGCCGAGGAACAGACTGTAACAAAAGAGAACAATCCAACACAGAGGCAAACGTCATAAATGCTAATCCTCCCTTCCTCTTTCCTAGAGGAAAAGTGATGGCATCCCTTCCCAGCAGAGGGGGCTGACCCACACCCCGCAGGGGGAGGGGCAGGAGAGTCTAGGAGAGGCCCAGTCCCCAGGGGCTCAGCACGGGTGCAGGACCCTCCCAGGCGGGTCAGACACCCGGCTTCTTGACCGCCACGCGGCACACCGGACCCACCAGCTGGCAGCCTGCCCCCTCTGGACTTCCGCATCCCTGAGGCCATAAGGTCCTCGTGGATTAAGGCAGCTCGAGACAGTTATGGTTACTCGAGTTCAAGTGACCCAAGTGGCACACACATGGGATCCAGGAAACAGGGGACCCAGCACAGAGGGACAAGGTCCCAGACTGACACGCGGAGGAAGGGAAGATGGCCGCCGCACGCCAGGCAGGCGGGGAGGGTTCCAGGCGGCACACGGAGCTCACGGCCGAGCTGACGGATCTGCGCGGCCTGAAAACCGCGTGCGCCGCGTTACGGGAGCCTCTGCACCCAGGAGCAGATCCAAGCTTCAATGTCGCCCAGTCCAGCAATCGTCCTATCTATTTTGGTGAGCTGTGTCCCACGCGAGGAGTTCTGTCTTACCCGAAATCATAAAGATTGTCTCCTATGTTTTCTTCTAGAAGCTTTACAGTCTCATCTCTCATGGTGAGCTCTATACTCGATGTGAACCTGATTCTGGATAGGATTCACTTCCCAGTACCTTTTTTGAAAGGCCATCCTCTCCCCCTGTTGTGTGGCACCTGTCATAAACCGACTACTTCTGTGAAGTCTGCTTCCAGACCCCTCTCCCGTCAGCCTACTGTCGATCCTCTGACAACACTGTGCTGCCCCTGATAATCACCGGGGCTTTTAGAAAGCCTTGACACCTGGGAGGATTAGTCCTTCAGCTGTGCTGCTGCTCAAGAATGCTTTATTCTTGGTCCTCTGCATTTTCGTATAAATTTCAGAATCAGTTTGTCAATTTCCAAACAAAACAACAACAATAAAAGAAAAGCCTGCTGGGATTTTGACTGAAATTACATGGAACCCAGAGTTCAAATTCGGGAGAACTGACCTCTTCACCAGGCCACGGACCGGCGAGCGTGTGCGGCGCGGACGGCCGCCAGTGGACGTGCCCAGGGGTCAGATCACTGGGAAACCGGCAGCCCTCCGCTAACGCCGCACGTACGCCAACCCCGCGACCCACCCTCCCCGTTTCTGGGCGCACCCAACAGAACAAGTTCACACACACATCCAGGGGTACGTGTGCGAAGAAGGTTCACAGCACCCTCACTGGGGAACGGCTCAAAATGGAAAACTAACGGAAGCCAACAGTCTATCAACACCAGAATGAATAACTCTCATACGCACATAACACAACGCTATTCAACAACGGGAGGGAAGACGCTCTCACACAAACCACACCGGCACCGTGCTGAATGAGAGAAGCACATGCAAAGCAGCAGCAGAACAGAGAACCCCTTCAGAAGCACCAGGGGGCGATCCGGAACGGAAGGCTGACTGGCGCAAACCTTTATATGCAGGGGAACTTCAAACAAACAAAAAAAATCATTGAAAACATCATTTTAAGTAGAAAATACTGGGAGAAAAAAATCTCTGCATCTTGGTAGATAAAGTGCACTCAAAAGAGAGAAGATGGGGCACCTGGGGGCTTAGTTGGGCGTCTGACTTGGGCTCAGATCATGATCTCGCTGTTCGTGGGTTCCAGCCCAGTGTTGGGCTCCGTGCTGACAGCTCAGAGCCTGGAGCCTGCTTCCGATTCTGTGTCTCCCTCTCTCTCTGCCCCTCCTTTGCTCACACTGCCTCTCTCTGTCTCTCAAAAAATAAACATTTAAAAAAAGAGACAGAGAGAAGATAACAGATGGTCTGATTAAGGTCCATCAGCTGGCCGGGTCGGTGGAGCACACAGCTCTTGGTCTCTGGGTTGTAAGTTCAAGCCCCATGCTTGGGGTAGAGATTACTTAAAAATGAAATCTTTAAAAAAGAAAGAAAGAAATGACTACATATAAAACTTTAAGGAAAAACCCAAATTCTGAAAAGCAAAAACCTCTGACCACAGTGCAATAAACCAACACATAATGAAAGCAGAAGTAAAAAATAACCCTACCAGTTGGACAACGTAAACCTCCCTCTTAAAATATTCTCAACCACAAGGAAATTCAAAACCATAGCGCAGAATCCCTACAAAAGCACAAATGGAGAAAAGAACACTCCCCTTACACAGATTCACACTCAGAGGAGATTTAATAATCTAAAAACTTTTAAATTTCTAGCAGAAAAGAATGAAATTAAATTCAGCATCCAATTCTAGAAGTCAGAAAAAAGACACAATGGAATGCAAAGGAAAGCAGAAACGATGAATAAAGAAAAATGAACCGAAAGTAATATAATGAACTGAACTGAATACACTGGAATAAAATGGAATTAAAAATAGTTCTTTGAACCAAGAAATAAAAAAGAGAAACCACTGAGAGAAAGGTATTGGTGCCTCTACCTCATTTTATAGACAAGACAGCAAGTCTGTGAGGTTAAAAGACTGGCCCAAGGTCACTATCAACAAGTTAGGGCCTTGGAGAGCCTGAGCCCAAACCCAGCTCGGTCTGACAGGCAGGTGTGCTCCGAAGCGCGCACCCTCAGGTGGCCAGCAGGACAAAATGCCCACGGAACCCCGCGGCCTGGGCGGGGGCTGAGCAGGTGACACCTCCGCTGGGGACTCTAACAGAGTCCTGCGGCTCCAGGCTCCTCATCCCCAGGGCTCTTTTTTTTTTTTCTTCTTGTATTTATTCATTTCTTGAGAGAGAGAGACAGAAAGAGACAGAGTGCAAGTGGGGGAGGGGCAGAGAGCAAGGGAGACAGAACCCGAAGCAGACTCCAGGCTCCGAGCTGTCAGCACGGAGCCCTACGCGGGGCTCGAACTCACGAACCCGGAGATCATGGCCTGAGCTGAAGTGAACTGACTGAGCCCCCGGGCACTCACACATGGATCTGTCTTGAGTCTCTAAGCCACAGCACCTGCTGGATGGTCCCAGTGACCTTGCCAGCACTCCTGACTGACCTAAACTCTGTCACGGCTCCTTTCTTCGTGGGCTGTGGGGCCAGTCGCTACGCACCTAGCTCACAGGCACTCAGGCGGAGGCTGAAGCCTGCAGAGTCTGTTAAAAATCCGTTTGCAGTCTGCAGAGTTCCTGGCCAACCTCAGCTCTTGAATATACAATTAATTTAGCGAGAAAAAAAAAGGACAATTTCAATTTACAGCTGGACACTTGGGATAGACACGCCAGACACAGGCCTCCCTCTCCGAGGTCAGAACTTACCAAGGAGGGCGCGGGGTGGGGGAGGACGCAGTCAGCTGAGCATCCGACTCTTGATTTCGGCTCAGGTCATGATCTCAGGGTTGGTGAGATCCAGCACAGAGCCTGCCTGGGGTTCTCTCCCTCTGCCTCTCCCTCTGCCCCTCCCCCATGAACACTCTCTCTAATGCTCTCAGTCTCAAAGCAAGTAACACTGGG
The DNA here is from genome assembly GCA_004023785.1 of Mungos mungo. Classification (NCBI taxonomy): domain Eukaryota; kingdom Metazoa; phylum Chordata; class Mammalia; order Carnivora; family Herpestidae; genus Mungos; species Mungos mungo. Next base: position 222,047 of record PISW01002879.1, read on the forward strand.
GAAAAAAGAAAAAGAAAAACTTACCACAGACCTGCAAACAAAGGAAATACGTAAGACATGTACTTCTAGCTCACTTTCTCCTTCCTTTTCTACCTCCAGGTAATGGTGACTTAGCAAGTGAGAAGGACTCTGCAAACGCCACCAAGACCTATGTGCTGCACTGTAAAATCTGATTCAGCGGAGGAAGAAGCCAGAGCCGGCACCCGTGCTGGACCAGCTCTAAGAAGCGGCTGCCGAGGGCCCCTGACGCATGACTGAAGGAAGTCTGGGCCTGGGCGACTGTCAGGAATGGGCCAGTGAGGCACGAGCTGCCCAGGCCAAGCCCCGACCGCGCTCCGTGAGCACGTGGTGGGGGACACTCACCTGGGCCACCTTTGTAACCAGCACGTGTCACTGCCACACATGCAGCACGACAAACGCAAATCACAAGACAAGTCAATCCAACTCCAAAGGTGACCACCATTCACTCGGTAGGTCCCGTCCATACCGTTTCTTCTCAGCCCGCATAAACCAAGCAGCAGCCCGGGCGGGGTCTCCGAGTTCTATGCCGGAGGTGGGAAGTCACCATATTATGCTGCACTTCACAGCCTGGTCCTCTTTCCAAGAAAATCCACACGGATGTACCTCGTCCCTGTGAAAGCCTAGCAGCACCTCCCTGCGTGGTGGTGCCTTTACCCACCACCCTGCAGACAGATCCGTGAAAACTACTTCCGCTGCGTGCTGTCACGGGGCGTCCGACACACACCTATACACGCTCGGCCCGGTGCCCGGGGGCCATCTGCCATTTCCATGGAGCATATTTCTGGTTTGTGCCCAAGGAACTCAAAAGGCAGCAGGCGGGCCACAGCCCCGCCCCATGCTGCAGACTCCGCCCCTTCCCCAGGGGCCCTCCCCAGGAGGCAGGTGCCCTCTGGCAGGTGCAGCCCCAGGGATGCACAACGAACCCCACTTACAAGGAAACAAAGGCCCCACCTTGCAGCCCTCCTCCAACGGGGGCACCCTGAGGAGCAGGAGAGGGGCGACAGGGGCCTCCTGACAAGCCCCAAAGGAGACTCCCCGGCAACCAGCCAATGCCACGGTGGGGGGAGAGGCGCCCTTTCATGGGGGAGGAAATGCCCCACCAGGCTGCCTCAGTCAATCACTGTCCCGCCTGCGGAGGACCCTGCTCGCCACCACAGAGGCGGTGTTCAACTCTCGCCCCCACTCGGAGGCCACAGGTGGAGGAGGAGCAGGCCCAGGTCGTCCGGTCCCTGCTGTCGCTCAGCAGCCGCACACCCTAGGGGGTTCAGTTCTGCCAACACAGTTCATCAACCACTCAGCCCCTGCAAATCCACCTTTTCTTTGACGAAAATAAATTAACCCAAATACGCAAGGGTGGGGGGTGGGGGGGCTAAAAGGGCTCAGTTGGTATCATGATCCCCAACACAGCCCCAAGCACGAGAGCCTCAGCCGCTGCTGGGGGGCCTCCCATGGGGCAGGACCAGGTCTGAAGCATCGACCCAAAAGTAAGGGCCAGGAGTCCCCCGGGCTCTCACGGGGACGCAAGCCAGCGCGGGTCAGGAGGGGCGACAGGCGCGCTCACTGCCGACACGCCGACTCCGCTTGTTACTTGTCACGAGAGTGACGCGGATGCCACCCCCACTGGTGGGACCCTATCCTCCCGACTGCCGGCCGCCTCCCCACGCCATCGTCTCCGCCACCGTCCCTAAACTGCCACAGGCCATGTGACTGCTCACATCACAGAGCCCACGGCCCACCTCATCCCCCGCCCCCGAGTCAACACCGTATCACATGGCCTCAGGGTCCCCGCAGGGCCCACGGGGCTGGGTCAGTCTCCTCTCTGCCGCTGCTCAGTGTGACCCGCGTCCTGACGACTCATCCAGGGGCAAGAACTACGGGGCCTTTTTTTTTTTTATTCCTTAAGAGAACAAGAAAGGCCCCCAATGATAGAGTATGTTATACATATTAAATATATGATATGGTTAATATATAATATAAATCTGTAACATAGGCAATTATGTATTTAACATCTATTAAATATCCAATATATATGGAAACCATATATGAAATGTCTTTTATCTTTGCTCACATTAAACTATACCTATAAGCATTTATTGTCTCCTATTTTCCGGTGGTCACTTCTGATTTAGAACTCACATGCGTAAAGCATTCCCATCGGTGGAAAACAAAGTTGCTCCCAAGAAAGCACTTGTCTCTTGATCTGACAAAGGGACAGCGGTCTACGGCCACACCGCCCTGGACGCGCCCGATCTCATCCGACAACGGAATAGTGCACAGGAAGAAGTGACTCACTTTTGGCTTCGGGCACTTCTGGGGCATTTGGGCATTTTTGTAACAGGCCTGGATCATTACGGATACAGCGTTTTCAAGGTCCGGGTAAACCGAGCAGCACAGAACCCAGCCCTTACGGGGACTTCGAGCCGAGCGGACGCCGTGGTCCCGGCGACCCCATCCGGCGGGTTCCTCCCCGTCTGCCAGGAGACGGAGGCTCGTCCCACGGCACGTAAAGATGGGAACGACGGAGACGAACACTCCCTCTGCCTGGTGCGGAGACGGGGGGAGCCCGGCAAGCCGCAGGGCCTCCCTCGCACCCGGGAGCTGCGCGAGCGCACCAAGCTTTATTCCTCGCCGGTCACCGACCTGAAACAGCACAGGGTGCCAGCAGGTGACCATCGCCCTAGTCAGGCAGTTATTTACCTTGAACAAAGGCAGGCAGTGCAGAAAGTGCTCCGCTGCACCTGCCCCGAGGGGAGGCCCTTGCTTAAGGTGTCTGCGGTCCTGGAGGTGAAGACAGGGGCCACCCGACTTGGGTGGAAGTCTTCTGCAGCTGGCACAGGACCTGGCACGCTATTAGAAACAGCAACACCGAGTAAACAAACGAGCCCCGAGTGTATCCGCCTACCGGCCCCAAAGCCCCAGGCCCTTGGCTGGTGCCGTATCCAGGAACCATTAATAGCTGCTGTTTACTGAGAGCCGGCCCGCCTTGTGCCAGGTACCTTCTAACACTTTGGTATACGACCCACTGGGTGCCTCCCCTTCCAGGAGATGGCACTACCACCCCCATTTTGCAGACAAGAACAGAGCCTCCAAAAGATGAAATAACCTTACGTCACCCAGCACAAAGTGAATGAACCTGGATTTGAAGCCGGTGGACCTCAAAGCCGGAGGGGGACGGACTGACTACTCTGATCAGGAAAAGGAGCAGAGGAGAGGGCAAGTCCCCACTCTGCCGGTGACTTCTCCCAGGGAGAGCTAACAATAACAGCCCCCAAGGGCAGGGGCGGTATAATCCCAAAGCGCACCTCCCCTGAGCACTTCGTCGCCACAGCTCTAGTCCTCCCCGACCTGATGAAACACCACCCAGGCACTTCCGGGGGCTTCCTTTCTGCAGTCACTCCGCCCAGGAGGGGTGAGTTCCCGGAGTAGCCAGAAGGAGAGAACCCAGAGGGCCACGAGGCCTAGGGGTTGGGCGGGTCTGCATGAGAGCCTCGATCAGGAAATGCAGGAAACCAGACAGCTGGCCTCCCAGTAAGTTCCACACAGCGAGAAATATTAACAGCAGCAAAACCACCAAGGGCTGCAAAAACAGAGCCTCAGAAATCTCCAGAGAGGCCAGGCTCCAGGGTGTAAAGGCTGGAGGAAAACATCTGTGCCAAGTGGCTACCTGGGCCTCGCTCCACAACCTCCTCTGGTCCCGACCCTGACCTTCCCCCAGTGAGACGCCCAGCGCAAACCCCTGCCGGGGGCCTCCGGCACCAGGAGACAATGGTGAACACGGTGAATACGGTTCCATAACAAAACCCGAGACTCGACCCCGACTACCAGGGCCAGCCTGAAACAGTGACCGCTTCTGATGTGGGAAACGTGCTCATCCAAACTGACAAGGAAAGGGGCGCCTGGATGGCTCGGTCGGTTAAGCGGCTGACTTCTGCTCAGGTCATGATCTCATGGTCTGTGAGTTCGAGCCCCGCGTCGGGCTCCATGCTGACAGATCAGAGCCTGGAAGCCTGCTTCCGATTCTGTGTCTCCCTCTCTCTCTGCCCCTCCCCTCCTCACGCTCTGTCTGTCTCTCTCTCTCTCTCTCTCTCTCTCTCAAAAATAAATAAGCATTAAAAAATTTAGAAGAGGGGTGCCTGGGGGGCTCAGTCGGTTAAGTGTCTGATTTTGACTCAGGTCATGATCTGTTTGTGAGTTCGAGCCCCACATCAGGCTCTGTGCTGGCAGCTAGCTCAGAACCTGGGGCCTGTCTTCAGATTCCGTGTCTCCCTCTCTCTCTGACCCTCCCCAGCTGGCACTCTGTCTCTGTCTCTCTGAAAAATAAACATCTAAATAAATAAATAAATAAATAAACAGTATTTTTTTTTAAATGAGGCGTAGTAGAGTCCACAGTCCAGAAACACCTGGCTCTCATATTGATACTGTTATTTACAAATGGACACAAAGTTTTTTTTTATGTTTCATTTTTGAGAGAGAGAGAGAGAGAGAGAGAGAGGGAGGGAGAGAGAAAGAGTGCGAGTGGGGTAATAGGGGCAGAGAGGGAGGGAGACGGGATCTGAAGGAGGCTCTGAGCTGTCAGCACAGAGCCTGATGCGGGACTTGAACCCACAAACCGTGAGATCAAGGCCTGAGCCAAAGTCGGATGCTTAACCCACCAAGCCTCCCAGGTGCCCTGGTCACAAAAATTTTTGAAGAGGAATTTGGAAGAATTCTTACCAAATGCTATTCATCCAGAAGGGTCTACACTACAGAAACACACACAATTAGATACAAAGTATCCATTTCTCAACAGAAATGTGGCAGAATTTTACCAAAATTGTACAATATCCATAAGTCACAAAGAGCCCCAATGTCCACCCATGGGAAACAGATTAAATCAAGTATATGCACAAAGTGTCCTTTTATCCTTTGCGTGGCTAAAACAGACGATGTAATTCACCCATAGGGACGGTCCCGGCACGTACCAAGGCGTATGTAATAAATTACATGCAGAGAGAAGCATGTGAGTTTTTTCCTGGAAGGAATGACAAACTTCTCATGAGGGTTCTCTGCAGAGGGACTGGGGAAGAGCCCTTACACCTTTTTTTAAAATTATTTTTAATTTATTTTTAAGAGACAGAAAAAGATAGAGCGTGAACAGGGGAGGGACAGGGAGAGAGGGAAACACAGGATCGGAAGCAGGCTCCAGGCTCGGAGCTGTCGGCATAGAGCCCGACGTGGGGCTCAAACCCAGGAACCGTGAGATCATGACCTGAGCCAAAGTCGGACGCTCAACCGACTGAGCCACCCGGGTGCCCCAACCCCTTTACACCTTTTAACACAGCTTAACTTTCCTAACTGCTTTTTGAAAAAAGTCAACAGGAAATATCCGAGTCGTGGAACTATGAACTACTTTTGTTTTTCTTCATCCGCCTGTAGATTTTTTAAAAGCTTAAGAAATGTGATGTTGACACATACCGGTATACGTTAATATGAAAAAGCGCTCTGACGTGGTTAAGAAGGCAAGTTGTGGTACAAGAGAAAAAAGAGTGGCATCTTCTTTTGTTTTTTAAGCGCCTCCCTACAAAGGGGCCTAAGTGTCCCTGCACGAGGGGGGGGGGCGCACGGGCGCCTGGGGGGCCCGCCGGTTACGCAGCAGCTCTGGGTTTCAGCTCAGGTCGTGATCTCACGCTGACAGTGCAGAGCCTGCCTGGAATTCTCTCGAGAGCACGGGTGCTTTCTCTCTCTCTCTCTCTCTCTCTCTGCCCTTCCCCCTTCTCTCTCAAATAAATAAACTTAAAAGAAAAAAAAAAAAAAGGAAGAAAAGAAAAGTCTGGGAGGATAAACAGGCCGAGCTGTAAACAGCAGTTACTGCCTGGAGAGCTTTCATTTTCCCTCATACGCTCGCTTTTTCCCTTTTGCAGTGAGGGTGTGTACTTTTGTAATTAACTTTCTATCAGGGAAAAAAAAGTCCACGTTACGCCTGAGGACAACGTTTCCAGTGTCCCAGCTATTTCGGAACACTCGGCCCATTCACTGGCCGCAGCAGGGGCCGGGCCGGCGCTGCCGGAGGCACGGAACAGAGCAGGTCTGTAAGCTCCGAGCCGCAGGAAACAACAAAGGAGCCGTGGAAGGAGTGGGAAGGAGGCCGGACGACCTCCTCTTCCCAGTGGGTCCTGCAGCGGCGCTCCCCCTCATTCTACACAAAGAGATGATCTCGAAGCCGGTGGGAGAGTCCCGCCTGCCCTCCCCCTCCTGCCGCCGCGGGGTTCTCGCCTAACAGGTTCCCGGGCGAAGGGCTCCCGGGCTCTGGAAAGCCAGCGGACCCGCAAGTTTTCTACTGTGGCTCCCGCAGTTCTAATTTCAACTTCGAAAAAAACGCATTTTTAATACGCCAGGGGGCTTGGTATACTGTTTTCAACAGGTGCTTAGTTCTTTTTAAGATTATTTTTTTTAAGCAATCTCTACACCCAACCCAGGGCTCATACTCACAGCCCTGAGTCAAGAATCACATGCTGGGGGGAGGGGGACGCCTGGGTGGCTCAGTCGGTTCAGCATCCGCCTTCCGCTCAGGTCAGGTCATGATCTCACGGTTTGTGGGTTTGAGCACCGCATCTAGCTCAGAGCCTGGAGCCTGCTTCAGATTCTGTATCTCCCTCTCTCTGACCCTGCCCTGCTTGCGCTGTCTCTGTTCTCTCAAAAAAATTAAAAAAATTAAAAAGTAAAACATTAAAAAATTTAAAAAAAAATCACCTGTTTGGGGCGCCTGGGTGGCTCAGTCGGTTAAGCATCCGACTTCAGCTCAGGTCTGATCTCACCGTTTGTGAGTCTGAGCCCCACATCAGGCTCTGTGCTGACAGCTCAGAGCCTGGAGCCTGCTTTGGATTGTGTGTCTCCCTCTCTCTCTGACCCTCCCCCACTTGCACTCTGTGTGTGTCTCTCTCTCTCAAAACTAAACAAACATTGGGGAAGAGCACTGGGGTTATATGGAAACCAATTTGACAATAAACTATTAAAAAAGTTTTTTAAATAAAGACATCTTCAATAAAAAAAATAAAAATAAACATTAAAAATTAAAAAAAAAAAAGAGTCACATGCCCTGTCCAACAGGTGCTGACTTCAAGTCTGCTAGTCTCCAGGCCTTCCCTGACCACCCCACACCCGGGCTGAGGCGGCCTCGTCTGCGGCTCCTCCACTCCTGCACCTGAACCCCCTCCCGTGCCAGACACAGAGCACAGCAGAGACCAGGAAACCAACAGGACGCTGCTGCCTGGCCCTCACGCCCTCACTCGCCCCACCCGGGAAAACACACCAGCCAATAGGGAGCAAAACGGCATTCAGAAGTTGTCACCCCCGACAGATGCAGGGACAAACAAAGTATGATACGCAGACTGTGGAGTATTATTCAGCCATAAAGAGGAGTGGGGTTCTGACGCGTCAAGTCAGAGGCAGAAGGGCCGGCTCCGGCCACACCACCCTGAACGCGCCCGATCTCGTCTGGTCTCGGAAGCTAAGCAGGGTCGGGCCTGGTTAGTGCTTGGAGGGGAGACACCGAAGGGCCAATACTGCATGACTCCACTCAGAGAGACACTGAGCAGATGGTGGCGGCCGGGGGCCGAGCAGTGGGGAAGGAGGAGTCTGCGTTTAACGGGCACAGAGTTTCGGTTTGGGAGGGTGACACCTTTCGAGAGGGATGGAGGTTACACGACACTGTAAATGTGCTCAACGCCGCTGACCGCTAGCTTAGAAATGATTAAAGTGATCATTCTTACGTATGATTTACAATAACTGTTTTTAAGAAGTGTATTTAAAATTGTGAGAAGACAAAGAACAGCACTGGAGGACAGGAAAGAATCAAGGGAGGGGATGACAAAATCGGGCTGCGAAGCCCCCAGAGGCCTCGCTAAGGAGGCGCTCGCTTTCTCCCCGCTGGACCGCAAGCTCCCAACGAACACGAACATGGCATCCACATCCCTGGGTCCCCAGAACAGTAACCATTTAAGTCAGGACACTTGTTCAGACTGAACGCAGGGGATGGTGGCGCAGGAAGGAAGCCACCATGGGAGTCAAAAGTGACAAGGGTTAAAGGAAAAAAACCGGAACTGAAGAAGGCGTTTCTGACCTGGAAATCCCACTTATGGGAAATCACTAGCAAAGTACTCCAAGGTTTACACACAAGGATGTGCCCTAAAATTTTGTTTACAAGAGGGAAAAATGGGTGACAACCACTTAAATGTCTACTAATAGAGAGTTAAATAAATCATGCCAAACCCTATATAAAGCAATTACACAATTACTCAAACATGTTTTCTGGGGGCCTGGTTGCCTCTGTCAGTGAAGCACGTGACTCTTGATCTCGGGGTTGTGAGTTCAAGCCCCATGTCGGGTGTAGAGCTTACTCAAAAAAATAAAATACGGGGCGCCTGGGGGGCTCAGTCGGTTAAACATCCGACTCCAGCTCAGGTCATGATCTCACGGTTCGTGGGTTCGAGCCCCGCATCGGGCCCTGTGCTGACAGCTCAGAGCCTGGAGCCTGCTTCGGATTCTGTGTCTCCTCTCTCTCTGACCCTCCCCTGCTCGCGCTGCCTCTCTCCATCTCTCAAAAATAAATTTTAAAAAATTTTTTTAATAAATAAATAAAAATAAAATAAAGTAAGGGTGCCTGGGTAGCTCAGCCACTTAAGCATCTGACTCTTGATTTCAGCTCAGGTCCTGATCTCACGGTTTGTGAGAGCCCCACATCAGGCTCCGTGCTGACAGTGTGGAGCCTGCTTGAGATTCTCTCTCTCTCCCTCTTTCTCTGTTCCTCCCCACTTGTGCCTGCACTCGCTCTCAAAATGAAACTTAAAAAACACTAAAATATAAAATAAAATGAAATAAAATAAAAAATGTTTTCAAGAACTTAAGAAAATACACTCTAACGTTAAGACTATAAACCGTGGGGGGGGGGGGCAGGCGCCTGGGTGGCTCAGTCAGTTGGACGTCTGACTTCAGCTCTGGTCATGATCTTCGGTTCATGAGTTCGAACCCCACGCCGGGCTCACTGCTCTCAGCACAGCCCCCGCCTCTGTCCCCCTCTTTGCCCCTCCCCCACATTTGCTCTTTCAAAAATAAACAAACATTAAAAAAAAAAAGATTTATAAACTGTTACCAGTGGATACAGTATTTCCCTAACTTTGAAAAAACAAACACATAAGCAAAGAAACACACCAGCCTTTTCTGTGGTTCTCTCTGGATGGTGAGCTTACAGGTGAGCTCTTTTTATCTTTATTCTTTCAGTATTTTCTTTTTTTTTTCCTGTAAATATGGTATGTTTACAAATAGGAAAAAGTGTACTTTAAGGGCCCTGCATGGCGCCTGGCAAACAGCACACACTCCAGGAGTATCTGCTGCCTGACCATGACTTTTTTTAATATTTTCTTTTATAATTTACTTCTTTTCGAGACAGAGACAGAGCACGAGCTGGGGTGGGACAGAGAGAGGGACGCAGAATCCGAAACAGGCTCCAGGCTCTGAGCTGTCGGCACAGAGCCCAATGTGGGCCTCGAACCCACGAACCGTGAGATTATGACCTGAACCGAAGTCGAAGTCAGACACTTCACCGACTGAGCCCCCCAGGAGCCCCTGATCCCCCCTGTGTGACTTTTAAAGGCACCCAGGCTGCTTTCACAACACCTGGGAGAGGAAAGAGGCGGAGGGTTCTCTTGGGGAGGAGGCAGAAAGGATCCAGAGCCCGAGCTCCAAAACCAGCTGCAGAGGCGGGAGCGGAAGAGAGCGCTCTCAGAGAGAAGGCAAAGAAGGGCCACCGGCAACCTAAGACAGACCTCACTCTGCCCACAGACGGGTCCTGCTGCAGGCAGAGCGCCACACGCCCGCGCCGCCGACAGCATCTTGCAGAAGCAACCCAGCCCTCGGCTCAGGCCACACGGGGGAAGGAAAAAAAAAATCAACAAGTACAGCCCGAGTCCCCAGAGCAAGTCTCTCTCCTGGCGCAGCACTTTCGCACACGCCAGCCACACACCAGTGACACTGAGCCGACGACAGAGCTGGGGTCTCGGAGCTCCCAGGTGGGGAGGCCTGGTCCAAACAGGACCTTTAAGCCTAAAAGCTCGTCCTACACAATTTTCGTTCATCAGAAAGCTCACCGTCTTCCTCATCTGTCCATCTTTCCTGAGCACCACAGGCGATGCCTTTATTTCTCTGTCCCAGTGACAGACCAAAGGTTCCCAAGTTCCAAACGAGGCTCAGGGGAAAACATGGGACTTTCTTAAGAAAGAAACTCGAGTCAGGACTCGCAAAGCAGTCTGGTTACCCCTTGACCAAACTGTGAAATTCAGAGCATAAAGCCCAAAAGATCTCGGCCTGAGACTTTATTTTTCAAGGGGAGCGCATTGCTTCAAAATCTAGCGTAGGGACGGACGCCTGGGTGGCTCTGTGGCTAAGCATCCGACTTCAGCTCAGGTCATGATCTCACAGTCCCTGCTGACGGCTCAGAGCCTGGAGCCTGCTTTGGATTCTGTCTCCCTCTCTCTCTGCCCCTCCCCTGCTTGTTCTCTGTCTCTCAAAAATAAATTAAAGCGTTAAAAATTTTAAGAAAAAATCTAGCATAGACAGGCCTACGTAATATCCACCTGCTCATAACCAGACACATGTACTTGACAGTAGAGAAGGCTCCTTATCAAATTCAGAAATGCGTGCCCTGGCCCACCTGGCCTGTTCCGGTGTGAAACAGAAACCGGCACAGAAATGATCAGTCTTAAATGGTAAGATAATGAGACAAGCTAACCAGCACACAGCCATTAGCAACATGAGTCAGTATTTTGTGCAAGCCAAAAAAAAAAAAAAATTTCTCAAATACAATAAAATAATCCTTCAGGAGAAAAGAGAACTGAAATTGAAAAGGGGGTGGGGGGATGGCGAACGGGCTTTAACAAAAATCCCTGGGCCCGCGGCAGGCAGGCAACCAGACCGTGCTGGAACTAGTTCGGACTTGCCATTCCTGAAATTCTACTCTCCCAGGGTTTGCTGGCTCTCCCTTCCCCAGGCTCTTTACCCACGTGGGCTCGAAGGAGACTGGAAGAGGCCCCAGGCCGCTGCCGGCGGGGAAACACGGCCGGGGATAACTGAAATTCACAGGTCATCCAAAAGCTTAAGGGGAAGGGCAGGTCCCTCTCCTTCCCTAAGAGCAGGGCAGGGCGGGAATGAAATCCGATAGAGAAGACAGGCCGCGGGGCGCCTGAGTGGCTACGTCGGTTAAGTGTCCGACTTCAGCTCAGGTCATGATCTCCTGGTTCGTGGGTTCGAGCCCCCCATTGGGCTCTGTGCTGACAGCTCGGAGCCTGGACCCCGTTTCGGATCCTGTGTCTCCCTCTCTCTCTGCCCCTCCCCCACTCGCGCTCTGTCTCTCTCTGTCTCAAAAATAAATAAACTATTAAAAGAAAAAACAAAATAGAAAACAAAAACCAGGCCGAGAGGCGGGAGGCTGGAAAACCTAAAGACACGGCCCCTAAGAGGTCTCCGTTCCGCAGCCACCGGGCCCGGAGGAGGTGTCAAGGAGGTTTAAAGAGAGAACACAACGAAACCAAGATGGTTGGGGGAATGCCAGAATGTACCAAAACAACCGCCCAGGAGACTGCAGAACCACCGTAAGCCCCAGCAGCGTCTCCAGGGCCGTTTACAAACACGTTACAGGTGTGGCCCAGACATGACCCGAGTCTCGGCCCTCGCCAGTGACCAAGACCCGGGTCAGTCTCCCCGGCATTGGCCTCAGTCCTCCTAATGGTCTCCACTAAACAGCCGGGCAGCCTGGGTGTTCTAGGCTGTTCTCTGACTTCCAAGCACTGAGTAGTGGTCGTGATACAAAAATATGAGCTCAGGGGGCGCCTGGGTGGCTCAGTCGGTTAAGCATTCCGGTTTGGCTCAGGTCATGATCTCACAGTTCATGGGTTCAAGCCCCGCGTGGGGCTCTGTGCTGACAGCTCCGAGCCTGGAGCCTGCTTCACATTCTGTATCTCCCTCTCTCCCTGACCCTCCCCTATTCCCACTGTCTCTCTCTGTCTCTCAAAAATAAATAAAGAACATAAAAAACATATATGTATGAGCTCAGGATAGAATCTGGGGTCGGGAAGTCACAGTGCCATCAGCCAGGAGAAAAAGCTCAGGAACTGGGAGAAAGGATGGGAAAACCAGCAAACCAACAGGAACAATATACATTCTCACCACCCTCCCCTGGAGAGAAGCGGTCGGCTATACACACAGGACGTGAGGCGCAAGAGAGCCCCAACAGGTACCCCAGGCAAGGCAGAATTATTCCCATTTTACAGATGCAGGAGCTGCAGCTCAGAGACTCGCAGAGGGTAAGCCAACGAGGACCAGAACGCAGGCTCCACGCGACACACTTGCCCGGGCAAGCACGGGCTCTCCAGGTGATCATCTGCCATTCCCAAAGGAAAGCCGTCATCCTCAAAGGCACGAGTCCCCAGGCTCTGCTGGCTCTCAGTATCCCTCACAACCAAGCAGACAAGGTGCCTCCGAAAGGGGCAAGCCACCCCACCCGAGGACACAGACTTATGACCACAGAAGCCACCAGCTGGATCAGGTCAGGCCCTACGGGGGGTATCACAGGGGCTAAATTCCATCCTGGGGCTTGAGGGCAGTTACAGAAACCAGAAACAACTATTAACCACGAACCTGCCGGCCAGGCCCTCCCAGCTCTTTCACCAGACCCCTAACTCGACCAGGTGGAGGATGCGAGAGGCACGCCGACGAAGGCTCACCGAACCCTAGATTTCTCCGGCAGAAGCAGGCTGTGCGCCCCAAAGCCGGGGCCTCCCGGGGCCCTCCTGACACCACACCACTGCACACACACAGAGCTAAACAGCTCAGTTCGATTTGGAGAAACCACGCTACGCTTTCCAACCACTGGTTACAAAAACCAAACTGGATAAACGCATACGGCACACAAAACACAGACAATCTCGAGGGGGAAACGAAATAGAAAAAAAATCTCAGGGCCAATTTAACAATCCTGTAAACCAAAGGCGTCTAAAGGTTTCTCCCTGGCAGCCATTTAGCAAATGACACAGTCGGGAGAGCCTCCCCGGGCCCCGTTCCCCCCACTTCCCTTGGAAAACGCCTCCTCCTCCTCTGGCCTAAAGGTGGGCTCGGACCTCCCACGGTATTTAGAACGAGAGAGAGAAAAGAGAAAACCGCCTTCCAGTTTCGTGTGGGCAAAGGCACTCCAGAGGCCCACGATTTCAACAGTGCTGTTTCTTACTCGGGAGAAAAGGGGGTGGGGGGGCGGGGGGGAGAAAAAAAGAAGGGAGGAAAAAACCCCATCTGGCAGGCCCGGAGGAGCGACATCCTGTTTATTATTAAACATGCTCAGCCCCAGAACACGGAGTATTTCGAAAATAATCCTGTCGCAGGCGCACGGAAAGGGCGGCCGGCGGCGGCCGCGAGCCCCCCGCCCCCTGCGCGCCCCCCGGCCGCCGACTCCGCGGGGGGTGGGGGGGCCCCGCCGCCGCCACCCCCCCCAGACCTCCGGCCCGGGAACGGAGGGGGGCGCCCGGGCCCCAGGACTCCCGACGGGGTGGGGCCTCTGCAGGCCGGCCCGGGGCAGGGGGGGTGTGGGGGGCGCGGGGAGGCCGCCCCGGCTACCTCCAGGCCGGCGGGGCGCCCTGGGCCGCCGACCCCGGGCGGGCAGGCGGCGGCCCCAGGCCGCGCGGCGCCCCCCGCCCCGCCGGCCCCGACCCCGCCGCCCGCCCAGGCCGCGCGGCGCCTCGCAACAATGGCGAGCCCGGCCCCGCGGCCCCGCCCGGCCCCGCGGCCCTCGCCCCTGCCGGCCGGGCCCCGGCGGCGGCGGCGCGGCGGGGCGGCGGGGGCCCGGGCTCGCCGCTGTCACTCAGCGCGGCCGGCCCGCCGCCGAGACAAAGCCCGGCCGGGCCGCGCCGCCTCCATCTTAGCGCCCGCCCGCCGCCCCGGCCCCCGGCCCCCGCCCGCCCCGCGCCGCCGCCCGCCGCCCGCCGCCCCGGGCCCACCTGGTCTGGTTCCGCGGGCGCGACTGGGCCGGGCGATGGCGGTCGGGCGGCGGTCGGGCGCGGAGGCGGCGGGATGGCGGCGGATTGCGAGGCGGCGGCGCGGCTGCTCGCTCCCTCGCTCGCTCGCTCCCTCCCTCCCGGGCTCGCTCGTCGCTCGCTCGCTCGCTGGAGCCTCGGAGCCTGTGTCTCGCCGCCCGCCTCCCGCTCGCGCTCGGCTCCCCGCCCCCCGCCTGCCGCCGCCCCCGCCTCCTCCGGCCTCCTCCTCCCGCCGCCGCCCGCCCGCAGCCGCGCCTCGGCCCGCGCAGCGCCCCCTGCCGCGCCGCCGGCCCGGGGGGGGGGGCGGGGGGGCCCGGGAGGGGAGGGG
>PISW01002880.1:0-236710 GCA_004023785.1 Mungos mungo
GGTTACCCCCAGATGGAAACTATTTTACATTTTATTTCAGTAGTTTATGCTTTAATTCTTAATATTTGGAGATGTAATACACTAAGAGTTTACTTTGGAGTATTATGTGAAAAGGGGATCTAATTTTTTTTCTTCATAATGGGTAACCAATTGTTTCAACATCATTTCTCTTTTTTTAATTTTTTTTAACGTTTTTTATTTTATTTTTGAGACAGAGAGACAGAGCTTGAGTAGGGGAGAGGCAGAGAGAGAGGGGGGGAGACACAGAATCTGAAGCAGGCTCCAGGCTCTGAGCTGTCAGCACAAACCCCAATGCGGGGCTCGAACTCACAGACTGCGAGATCATGACCTGAGCCGAAGTTGGCTGCCCAACTGACTGATTCATCTGGGTGCCCCTCAACATCATTTCTTAAATATTCTATTAATTTGCTGCTGATTTTGAATGTTTTCATTATAATACACTGATTTGTTATAACCATGTGGATCTATTTTTGGATTCTCTATTTTTTCTATATGGTATTGGTCTCTTATAATATCCATAACACACATTTTAAATTACTTTACCTTTATAGTAAATTTTAATGTATGATGTGAAGAGCTCCCCTTCATTATTCTTTCTTATATTTTTGAATATTTCATGAATATTAGAATGAACTTGTCAAATAAATCCTTACTTCCCCAAATTGTGATTATGATTGTAATTATATTACATTTATGTGTTAATTTGGAAGCACTGTCCTCCTTTATAATATTAAGTTGTCTGGGATGCCTGCCTGGCTCAGACAGTGGAGCATGAAACTCTTGATCTTGGGGGTTGTGACTTTAAGCCCCACGTTGGACTGTAGTTTAATTAAAAAGGAGAGAGAGATTAAGCTATGCCACCCAGGATTTTGAATGGTTTTTAATTTAGTCCAATTGTTTTATGTCCTTTAGCAAATTCTTAAGATGTTCTCAACATCTTAAGTAGGTCTTGCTACTTTTTAAAGAATTTATTCTTGGGCACCAGATGGGCTACTCTGTAGAGATCTGTCTGTGATTATCACTCTCAATCAGGAAAAAAACTGTAAGGCAGATATATGTCTACAACTGTGAATTTTCTTATACACCATGTTTTTGTTTTGCCTCATCTTGAAAAATAGAAGTTAACATATTCAAAGTTTGGAGGATGAACAAAATGTGTCAAGAATTAAAGACGATTTTTTACTGGCTAACATGGGTGAACTGTTTACTGCTAAACTTGTCCAATTCATTAAATTTATCTCCTCAAGCAAGATAAAGATTTGAGTCAAAAGTAGATTGTATTCCTCTCTCTGAGTCTTGGAAAGAGAAAAGGTAGAAGTAAAACCCTTGATTTTAATGTGCAGAATCTCAAACAATCATGTGCATCAGAATCACTTGAAGGGATTAATAAAACAGAATTTGCATTATAACAAGTTTCCAGGTGATGCTGACGGTGTTAGTCCAATGACTACACTTGAGATCCACTGAAGTAGTGAAATAACGCTGGGAGAGAAAGTCCAGTAGTCTTGCTGAGGTAGATGCAAAAGGAGATGGTAGAGAGAGCACTGTAAGTTAGATCTTTTACCACAGTAGGAAGTATTACGTTTGGCTTTATATTTCTTTAAATCTATGATTTTTTTCCCTCTGGGTTTAGATCTTATTCATATCCCATATATTTTTGTATGAGATGTTCTGGTTTTCTGGGTTTTCAATTTGCATACAATTTGCAATCTCAACTTTGAATTCTGCTGTGACTCAAACACTATGCAGTAGGGTGCTTTAAAAATTAGTAAGGTGTTATGTCTTGTTGTCTCACGTGTTCATTCATTCATCGAAAATTCATTGAGCATCATCTGAGTCACATGCTTGGCATATGTCAGTGAGCAAAAGAGACAAAGATTTCCACCTTATGGAGCTTATATTAGTGGGCAGGAGATACATAATAAGTGAGTAATATAGCATGCCAGAAAGTGATCAGTGTTAGAGGTAAAAAAACAAAAACAAAAACAAAAATGCATACACACACGCACACACAAAAAAGGAAAAACAGAACAGACACAGGGGAATCATAAATTCAGGTGGAGGGGCTGCAATTTTAAATATGCTAGTCAAATTCAGCCTCAGTGAAAAGGTGAAATTTGAGTTAGGACTTAAAGGAGGTGGAGTTAGCCAAGTAGATATGTAGCAGAAGAATACACAGTTAATAGCTTGTGCAAAAGCCCTCAAGTAGTAGCATGCCTAGGGTATCTGAAAAGCAAGGAAGCCATGGGAGCAAGCAAGGGTAGAGAAAAATGAGGCAAAGATGCAAAAGGGGCCAATTCATATATGGTTTTTGTAAGCCACTGTTATGACTTTAGATTTCATTTTGAGTGAAATAGGGAGCAATTGAATTCTGAGCAGATGAGTGACACAATATAATTTATATTTTTAAAACATCACAGGCTGTTATGTTCAGCATAGACTACAGGGAGCAAAAGTAGAACCAGAGAGATCAAGTAATAGGCAACTGAGCAGTAATCCAAATGAGGGGTGATAGTACTTTGAATCAGAGTGGGGGCAGTCGAAAAACTGAGAAGTGATCAGACTCTGGTTCCAGTTCACAGAATTTCTTGATAAATAGTGTGTGGTGTAAAAGAGAGAAATCAAGGATGACTCTAAAGTTCTTAGCCTCAGCAACATGAAGGGTGGAGTTAACAACAGTGAAATGAGAATAATAACTGAACAGGTTTGGAGTTGAAGATCAGGAAATTAGTTTCAGATGTCTGCTTCACATCTAAATGGAAGTATTGAGTAGACAAGCAGATATAGGAAATTGGATATCAGGAGAAAAGTCAAGGTAAGATATACATTCAGGAGTTATCAGCAAATGGTTTTGAAAGCTATGAAACTAGATATGATCACTGAGAGGTGTAAAAGACCAAACTCTGGGACACTCCAATGTCAAGATACCTGAAAGCAGCATCATACCAGTGAAGGATACACCAGCACTATAGGGGCAAACAGAATTTGGAATTCTGGAAATCAAGTGAAGAAAATCTGCCAAGAAGGAAGGAGTGATCCACTGTGTCAAATATTGCTGTTAAGTTAAATAAGATCAGAATTGAGGATCAACCATTGGGATATGGGGGTTATTAGTGACCTTACCATGAATGGTTTGGTGATTGGGTGAAAGCCTGATTGAAATAAGCTAAGGTGAGAACTGAAAGGGAGGAACAGTATAGACAAGTATAGACTATTATTTCAAGAATCTGTGTTACAAAGGGGAGCAAAGAAATGGGGACATAACTGTCAAGGGGAGTGGGGTCAAGAGTTTTGTAGTTTTTTTTTTTTTTAAATAGAAGAAATAACATAATGCTTGAATGATAGTGGAGACAATCTAAAATGGAGGCAAAAATTTTTTAACAGAGGAGAAAGAAGGGAGAATTGTTGAATAAGTTGTCATTGAGCAGGTGAGCGGATAGGATCTAGCAAATTTAAAGGGCCAGATAGTGACTATTTTGGGCCTTGAGGGTCACACATTCTCTGTTCTCCTCCCAGTCCCAGCCATATATAATAATGTAGAAATCATTCTTGGCTCATGGGTTATGTGAAAACAAATAGTAAGATTTGGCCCTCAGGTTGTAGTTTGCCAATCCGATCCAGCACACAGGCAGAAAGGCTGATTTAGATAGGAGCATGGAGAACACACGTAGCTTTTGTATAATAATAGGCTGAAAAGCAGAGTACATGAGTTCAGCCACTGGAGGCAGACACTTATAGTAGCAGAAACTCTTCTGGTTGCCTCAATTTCCTCCAGGAAATAGGAAAAGTTATCACTGAGGGTAAGCTTGAGCACAGAAAGTGCTGAATATCTGAAGAGGAGAACTGTATAAAATAGTTATCTATGAAAAGGAAAACATGGATAAACTTGGAGCCAACATAATTTGATTCCCTGCCAGCATTTTGAGATCACTTGAGGATTGTGTTCATAAATTTAAAGTGAGACCTCTTCACACTTTCATTTTTCTTCCAGTCATAGTCAGCTTCCTAGGAGCAAGAGTGGAATAAATAATCTTATTAGAGTTGCCATTTTGCCAGGTGAGAATGATGAAGCAAGAGGAAATATTAAGGAAATGTCCAAGGGAGCGATCAATAACAGACCATGAAATTTAAACAGAGGGTGGGAAAAGGTGAGATGCGGTGAAACAGTGATAGGATCAATATATTGGAATTCCCAATGACTTGGAAGAATTGCTGGGAAGCAGGTATTTAGACAGGGTGAGCTGGAAAGATAGAAGAGGGGCACGTGGGTGGCTCAGTGGGTTGAGCATCGGACTTCGGCTCAGGTCATGATCTCACAGTTCATGGGTTTGAGCCCGGCGTTGGGCTCTGTGCTGACAGCCCAGTACCTGGAGCCTGCTTTAGATTCTGTGTCTCTTTCTCTGCCCCTCCCCTGCTCATGCTCTGCCTCTGTCTCTCAAAAATAAACATTTTAAAAATTTTTAAAAAAAGAAAGAAGGTGGTCATAGAGGGGGATGCATGAAATTCAGATATTGGTGAAGTTTGTAGTTACTGGTAAGAAGGGAATGACCAAGGGAGGGGCTTAAGTACTATGAAAAAAAGAGCTAGTCAAGAATCAAAGCATTAGAAAGATCATTGATATGCATATTAAGATCATCCAGAATGAAGGCAAGAATGTTGGGAAGACTGACAAAGATAAATCATCAAGAAACAAAAATAACTTTTGTTGACTTGGGGTTTTATTGTATTGAGATCTTAGGAGTAGGTTTTAAGATGTCTACCTTTTGAAGTTCATTAAGGTTTTCTATGTATCCAAACTTGATTAATAGTTGGAAATGCTCCACAGACATTGTAAAATTTAATACATGGAGGCAGAGACGTCTCCCTAACACAGGAGGCCAGAGCGGATATAGCCCCTGGGACTATATACCACCAGAGTAGCCCCTGGGGCTACGGTGGAGGGGTTGTCCTTGTTATACCCAGATTTTAATATCACCCCCAAAAACCAGAGACCGCCAGGGAGGTTGAAGCACGCATGCAAAAGCAAAGGGCTTTATTATGAATTTAGGCCCAGCCAGCCTAAACTTGGGCTCACAGACTTACTGGATCCACGTGGAGTGAGCCCCGAACAAAGGCAGGGTAGGGCTTTTATGAGTTTGGGAAGGGGGAGTTATAGGAAATACAGTGATCCAATTATTATACAATATTACTGACAGCAGGTTTAACCATTCACATTGCCTAGAGTATTTGTTACTTTTGGCGGGACCCAATCACAACATTTAGAGTATTGACCAATCAGAGTGGGCCCAGGACCCTCAGGTAGGGCGTGACTAGTCTTAGCTTCCATCTTTAGGCCCGCCCTTAGAATGTTACAAGGGTGGTCCCTTTTGCCTTGGGCAATGTGTGCCCTTCTATCGTTTCATGGAGTCAGTTTCAGACCTGCGTCCTTACAGTCCTGACATGGCCAGGATTTCAGACAGGATCCGCTGCGGAGGCTCGGATAATCAGGGAACTTGCCCAATTAGTTGGTGGGGTAGATTCGGATCCTGAACCAGAAGCTCCACAGGAGGGCCCCAGCCTGGCGGAGCAGTTTCATTTCGGCACCAAGGCGAGATCCCTGAATTGGGAAGGAGAGAGCTCAGCTAGAAGCCAGCTGCTGAGCTGCTATCTCCTCCCGGGTTTTGGCATCAAATATAAGATTTAATAGATGGAGGCAGAGATGAGAAGAAAGAAAGAGACCAAGTTATGGAGCCAAGAAAGCCTTTATTGGGATCTGTGATTCCCGGATGAGGTTCTGTGACTCCAGGAGTGGGGAGTCAGGGAAGTCACGTCTAGTATGGGAGGGGTGAGGTATTTTATGGGTGAAAGACTTCCTGGTCTGGTCCTGGGAGGGCAGACCATCAAATAAGGGCACTTTAGGGATGTGGCGAGATAGGATAGGTTGCCTCCTCTGTCAGGGTGATGGGAAGCTGGAGCTTCATGATTGGCTGTTTTCAAACTGGCGTGGGACATTCCAGGTCTGCAGGTGAGGGGTGGGGGTCGTCAGTGCATGGTGTTTTTCTCCAACCCACAGCAAAATGGCCGCTCGGTCGCCATCTTAAGGTAACTCTTACAGACATAAGACAATATGAATTTCCTACTTGTAAGATACAAAATTATATTCATAATTATTTTTTATTAGGTTTTTCTCAGTGAATATGGAGAGACCAGCTAGCAGGATATTGCATAGACAAAAGAATGATGGTTTTTTATTTTAATTTAAAAAATTCTTTTTGAATGTTTATTTATCATTGAAAGACAGAGAGAGATAGAGCATGCTCATGGGAGGGGCAGAGAGAGAGGGAGACAGAATCTAAAGCAGGCACCAGGCTCTGAGCTGTCAGCACAGAGCCCGATGCAGGGCTCAAACCCAGGAACCATGAGATCATGACCTGAGCCAAAGTCGGACGCTCAACTGACTGAGCCACCCAGGCACCCCCAGAAGAATGATGGTTTAGATGAGGCTGGTGGTAGCAGAGATGAAAGGAAATGGATAGAGTGACAGAAATTAATGAAATCAAATCATCAAGACCTACTGATGAATTGAGTATGGCATATAAAAGATGGAAGCAACAAGGATGTCTTCTAGGTTTCTATAAAAAGGTGAATGATGGTCTAGCATTATCATTAAGAACAGAGATTCAGGATACCTTTGCTCAAAGTTAGCCTTACTTACCAGGTATGTGATATCAACAAGTTATTTTGCTTCTTAATTTCCTCACTGCAGATAGCAGGTAATAATAGATGAGATTCTTGTGAGGATTAAATGAATTAATGGATGTAAAACACTTATTTCAGCCCTAACACATAGTGAACCTTCCATGAGTGTGAGTTATTTTTAGTCTTTACTGAAACATTCAAAGATGATCCAGTTTGAAAGGTAAGTAATGAGCTCAGTTTTATATGTTTCAAAGCATATGCTGGAAACAATACATGTGGAGGTATTAGGTAAGCAGTTGGATAGTCAGGCCTGGACTGAAGAAAAAAAAAGATCTGGGCTGGAGATACAAATTAGTGAGTCATGTGTATACAGATGGTAACTATACACAGAAACCATGGGAGTAGATGAGATTGCCAGGGCGGGGAACAGTGAGGAGACAGACTGATTTTTAAATTAAAAAAAAAATTTTTTTAAATGCTTTTTATTTATCTTTGAGAGACAGAGAGAGACAGTGCGAACAGGGGAGGGTCAGAGAGAGAGGGAGACACAGAATCTGAAGACAGGCTCCAGGCTCTGAGCTGTCAGCACAGAGCCCAACGCGGGGCTCGAACCCACAAATTGCGAGATCATGACCTGAGCTGAAGCCGGCCGCTCAACCGACTCAGCCACCCAGGCGCCCCAAGACTGATTTTTTAAAATAATTTTTTTAATGTTTATTTATTTGAGAGAAAATGGGAGCGTAGGAGTGGCAGAGAAGGAGGAAGAAAGAGAATTCCAAGCAGGCTCCACACTGAGTGTAGGGCTTGATCTCACAACCATGAGACCATGACTAGAGCCCAGATTAAGAGTCAGTTGCTTAACCTGCTGAACCACCCAGGCATCCCTGATTTTTTTTTTAATTGAAGTAAAATTAATATGACATAAAATTCACCATTTTAACCATTTTAGTGCAGAATTCAGTGACTTCCAGTACATTCATGATGTTTGCAACAATCATCACTAAATGAACATCACTCAACAAAATTACCATTACTGCCACTAGGCAGCAACTCCCCAATCCAACCTCTTGCTAGCCCCTTGCAAATACTAATACTGCTTTTTATATCAATGGATTTGCCTGTTTAAATGGATATTTAAATGGAATCAAACCGTATGTGGCTTTGTGCCCAGCTTCTTTCACTTAGCATGTTTTTCAAGGTTGATCTATCTATTGGTACTTCATTTCAGTTTATGATTGAATAATATTTCATCATATTGATATACCACAATGTGTGTATCCACTCATCTGTTGATGGACATTGGGGTTGCTTCTACTTTTTGGCTATTATTTGGCTATACACATTCATGTACAAGTTTTGAATACTTATTTTTAGTTCTCTTGAGTGTATATTTAGGAGTGTATTGCTGGATCATATAGTAATTCAATGTTTAAAATTTGAGGACCCAAGAAAGTGTTTTCCATAGTGGCTGCATGATTCTACATTCCTACCAGCAATTTATGAGGGTTCCAATTGCTCCACATCATTGCTAATACTCATTTTCAAATTATAGCCATCCCAGTGGGTGTGAAGTGATATTTTACTGTGGTTTTGATTTGTATTTTCTTAATGGGTTACAATGTTGAGTATCTTTTCGTATACTTATTGGCCATTAGAATATCTTCCTTAGAGGAATATAGTCAAATCCTTGCCCATTTTTAAATTTGGTTGTCTTTTTATGGATGACTTACAAGTTATTATATACTTTAGATTACAGACCCTTAACAAATATATGACTTGCAAATATTCTCACATTCAATGGGTTCTTTTTCTTAATAATGTCATTTGATGCAAAGAAGTTTTAAATTTTGATAAGTCCAATTTATCTATTTTTCATTTTGTCAGTTGTGCTCAGCTTAGGTCATGACCTCACTGCTTGTGAGTCTGAGCCCCACATTGGGCTCTGTGCTGACAGCTCGGAGCCTGTAGCCTGCTTTGAATTCTGGGTCTCCCTCTCTCTCTGTCCCTCCCCACTCATGCTCTCTTTCTCTTTCTCTGTCTCAAAAATAAACATTAAAACATTTTTTAAAAAATTAAAAAAATATTTTGTGGATTCTAATTAGTCATGGAATATAATCCTTTTACTATAGTGCTGAATTCACCTTTGTTGAGATCTTTGTTTCTATATTCATTAGAAATACTGGCTTGTAGTTTTATTTTCTTGTGGTGTCTTTTTCTGGGTTCACTATCAGGGAAATGTTGACCTCATAGAATGAGTTAGTGTTTCCTCTTTATTTATTTTTCTGGTAAGAGTTTGAGTCTTCAAAGAAGACTTTGAGAAGGTGGTGCTTTTTAAAAGTGTTTCATGAAGCCACTGACGAAGCCACATGGTTCTCAGCTTTTCTTTGTTGAAAGTTTTTGTTTGTTTGTTTACTGATTTAGCCTCTTATACTGTTATAAGTCTATTCTATTTCTAATTGAGTCAGTTTTGGTAGTTTGTTTCTAGGAATTTTTTCCATTTAGATCATGTAATTTGTTGTCATATAATTGTTAAACATTCCATTTGTTTCTATAAGGTTGGTGGTGTTAGTAGCAGCAGCAGTAGTTAAGGTCCCACGTTATTTCTGATTGTAGTAATTTGAATCTCTTTTTCTTGTTCATTCTATTTAAAAGTATGTTAATTTTATTGATCTTTTAAAAGAACCAACTTTTAGTTTCATTGATTCTTCTATTTTCTATTGTTTATTTTATTTATATTTGTTCTAATATTTATTATTTCTTTCCTTCTGCTTGCTTTGGATTTCATTTACTTTTCTTTCTCTAATTCCTTAAAGTGGAAGGTTAGGTTACTGATTCTAGATCTTTTTAAATTTATGCAATTACAACTATAAATTTTCTACATTCCATGTTTTAGTGTGTTCTATTTTCTTTTTCATTTCTTATTTTAAAATTTCTCTTGTAGCTTCATACTATTGTGGTAAAAGAAGATAACTGATATGATTTCAATCTTTTTAAATTTATTGAGACTTGTTTTATGGACCAACCTACATTCTACACTGGAGACTGTTTCACATGCATCTGAGTTACCTTGAAATATCTCTTTCCATCCTTTCAACTCATTTAATTCTTTGGTTCTGGAGCGAGTCCTTTGTAGAGTGGATATAATTAGAACATTAAAAATATCTATCCTGCCAATCTCTCTGCCTGTTAAACGGAGTTTAATGCATTTACATTTAATGTGATTTATTTTACTATATAATTTTTAGTTAGTGTCTGAATATTTGCCCTGGGGACTACAATTAGCAACTAATAACAATAGTGTTTAAATAAAAATCAACTTAGCTTCAAGGGTTTAAAAAACCTTTGCTCTTAGGCTTCATCTTCTGTTATCACCAATTACATCTTTATACACTGTGTGCCCAATGATATAGATTTATAATTACTGTTTTTATAGTTGTATTTTAAGTCATACAGAAAAAAGCTACTAACCAAAAATACATTATCTCTGACTTTTACATTACCTACATAGTCATCTTTAACAGTGTCTCCTCATGTGGATTCAAGTTACTACCTAGTGTCCTTTCATTTCAGGTTGAAAAACTCCCTTTAGTTATTTCTTGCAGGGGAGGTCTACTAACGACAAATTCTCTCAGTGTTTGCTTATCTGAAACTGTCTTAGCTTCTCCTTCATTTTTTTAAAAAATTTTAAAATGTTTTTAATTTATTTTTGAGAGACAGAGAGAGACAGTGTGAACACAGGAGGGTTAGAGAGAGAGGGAGACACAGAATCGGAAGCAGGCTGCAGGCTCTGAACTAGCTGTCAGCACAGAGCCTGATGCAGGGCTCAAACCCATGAACCATGAGATCATGACCTGAGCTGAAGTTGGCACTTAACCAACTGAGCCACCCAGGCGCCCCTAACTTCTCCTTCATTTTTGAAGGATAGATTTGCTGGATATAGAATTCTTGACAGATTTTTTTTCTTTCAGCACTTTGAATATGTTATTCCACTACCCCCTGGCTTCCATAGTTTCGGTTGAGAAATCAACTGTTAATCTTATTGAGGATCCCTTGTATGTGAGAATTTGCTTTTCTCTTGTTGCTTTCAGGATCCTCTCCTTGTCATTGACCTTTGACAGTTTGATTAAATGTGTCTTGGTGTGGGTCTCTTTGAGTTTATCCTACTTGGAATTCATTGAGTTTCTTGGGTATTTAAATTCATGTCTTTCTTCAAATCTGTGAAGTTTTTGGTCATTATTTCTTCCTTTTCTGTCTCGTCTCCTTCTGGGTTGCCCACTATGCATATATTGGTATGCCTAATGTTGTGCCACAGGTCTCCTAGGCTCTATTCATTTTTCTTCATTCTTTTTCCTTCCTGCTCCTCACACTGGGTAGTCTTAGTTGACCTATCTTGCAGTCTGCTGGGTTCTTTTACCTACAGCTCACACATATTCTTAAATCCCTCTAGTGAATTTTAGTTTCGGTTATTATATTTTTCAACTCCAGAATTTCTATTTTGTTCCCTCTGTAACTCTAACCTCTTTATCAATATTCTCTATTTGTTGAGACATTGCTGTCCTAATTTCTTTTAGTTCTTTGTTCATGGTTTCCTTTAGCTGTTCCAGCATATTTATAAGAGTTGGTGGAAAGTCTTTGTCTAGTAAGTCCAATGTCTGTGCTTCCTTGAGGACAGGTTCTATTAACTTCTTTTTTCCCTATATATTGGCAACACTTTTTTTTGGTGACTGCCTGGTTATTTTGTGTTGAAAACTGGACATTTTGTTACAGTGTGGCAAGTCTGGAAATCTGATTCTTCTCCCGCCCTGTAATGTTTTTGCTGCTTACTGAGATTGCTTTTGTCCATTTTAATGACTTTTCTTAACTTTGTGAAGCCTGCATTCCTTATTTGTGACCAGTGAAATCTCTGTTCTGTTGACTTAGTGGTCAGCTAGTGATTCAACAGAGATTTCCTTAAATGCCTAGAATCAAAAAATAAAAACAACGTCAGGCTTTGTCAGGGGGCTCTTTGCATGTGTTGGGGCATGTCTTTATCATCCAAATGGGCAATTTATAAATCTACCTCAGCTTTCACTTTTTATCTGAGCAGATCCTGAACATTAGCCAGAGGTGAGACTTTAGGAACTTTGCAGGATTTCTTCTGAGCATTTGCCCTCAGGAGTCTTTTAGATTCCCAGAAATATGTAGAAGCTTTCCAAAGATTTTATTTTCCAAAGTATTTCACACTTCAGCCCTTCCTCCAGGCCTTTCGTTGTGTATTGTTTGCCACAACTGTTATTCCGTTCCCCAACTAGCAGCAGTTAATAAACCTGCCTTTAAATGTTCTTGACTAATGTCCCCTAGGTAGTCACTTCTGTCTCAGGAGAGTTCCAAGTTAGGCAAAATAGAGGCAAACTCTTGCACCAGTCCTTCAAGGAGCCACTGGACAGGTCAAAATAAACTACTATAATTCTTTTTAATAACAACGTCCATTTTGCTACATCTGGCACCAGGAACCTACACCAGAAATGCAGGCTATTGTCTTCAAAGCTGCCACTGAACTGAGGATGAAGAAATGGGGCTAGGGTTCATGTAATAACACAGAGCTCTTCTAATGGGAATCTAACACCTTGTTCTTGATTAAATGTTCAGATGGTTACTGTAACTTTTTACTAATTTCCAGTACACTTTAACTTGATTCTGACAATTATTGCCAAATTATTCGTTATCTATGTGGAGGAACAGGTCTTTGGAGTTTGATAATGGCCATTTTTGTTGACATCACCCACAAGGGACTGATTCATGCAGAACTTTGACATTCGGTAGTAGAGTAGAAGAGAATGAATTTGCAAAAAGGAATGAGAGGGGCTGTCAGAGAAGTAGAAAGAAAATAAAGAGTGTGATGTGTTATAGAAGCCAAGAGAGAAATGCAATGCAAAGATTAGCTATTAATGCCAAATATTATTCTAAGATCAGTTAGGAAAAAGACTGGAAAATGTTCAGTGAAAACAGGTACATGGAAGTCATTTGTGACTTAGGACTATTTTTCAAGGATAGTTTTCTTCTTTCCTTCCATCTCTATGCCCAATGTGGGGCATGAATTTACAACTCCAAGATCAAATAGTTTTCCTTCTTCCTTCCATCTCTATCTCCAATGTGGGGCTTGAACTTACAACTCCAAGATCAAGAGTTGCGTGTTCTACCAACTGAGCCAGCCATGCGCCCAAGACTATTTTTCAACGTGGTATTGGTATTTTGAAGAGGGTAATTCTTTTTTTAAATAAAATTTTTAAGTTTACTTATTATTGAGAGAGCACACAAGCTAGGGAGAGGCAGAGAGGGAGACACAGAATCTGAAGCAGGCTCCAGGCTCTAAGCTGTCAGCACAGGGACGTTAGGACAATGCAGTAGCATCCTAGCTAGTTTCTCTGCCTCCTTTCTTGCCATACAGACTATTTTTAACACAGTAGCTAGCATTACTTTTCTGCTTTTAACTCTCCAATGGCTTCCCAGCTCACTGAGAATAAAAGCCAACCTTCTTATAACAGCCTATTCAATCCTTCATAATCTGCCCCTTGATCCCCTTTCTTTAACCTATTTGACCTCATTTCCTAAAAATTTTCCCCTCTGCAAAAAGGAATGGGAGGAGCTGTCAGAGAAGTAGGAAGGAGTAGTCACATTCTTCCCCCCCTCCTGCCCCCCCCCCGTTCCCTTATTGTTCTTACACACCAGACTCCTGCATCTAGACATTTTCTCTTGCTGTTCCTCTTGCCAGGAATACTCCTCTCCAAACCACCATCAGCTCGTTCTCTCACAACCTTCAAGTCTTTGCTCAAATGTCTACTCATGACTACTCTATTGATTACTTTCCAATCAAGTCCTGTTTATAACCTTCCATTATTCTCCATAGTACTTACTACTTGCTAAATTACCATACTACTTTATTTTATTCCTAAAATGTGGCTGGTGAGGGGGAAGTAAAGATTTTTCTCTGTATGGCCCATTGATGTATCCGCAGGACACAGTGGGTACTCAGTACGTTGTTGAATAAATAGGGAGGATGAGTGTAGGTATATTTGCAAATTTGGAAGGATGGTATTTCTATTTGATGGCTTCAGTTTGGGAGGAAACGTGATGATGTGATCTTCTGAGAGTGAAGGGGAGGTGGTAAAGTGACGGAGGGGGTAGATTTGAGGAGAGTGGAAATTTGAAAACCTTGTTAAAGTGGTGATGTACTTAGGGTTCATTTGATTTTGATGATCATGAGATTTTAGTGCAATCAGACTACTGTATTTTCCAACAGACTTCCACAGTGAGCAATTGCTCAGAGACACTGAGGAAGTGAAGGTTTGGTGTAATTCAGGCTGCAGTTTTGCCAGACTGAGACAAAGGGTGTAGGGTGCAGTTCTCAGTCTTGGCTGTACTTTACCATCTATCACTTGGAAGGACTTTAAAAGTGGCCACTTTGTAAATTCAGACCTTATGTCTACTGTCTCTACATGAGTAAATAAGGACCTCTGGACCTATTAACTACCTACACTATTATCTCTGCTGAAAAAGATATATCATTTACTAATATGATACTGTCCTAGAGATTTTTACTCCCCTTTTCTAAACAGTAGTTATGGCTGCAGCTTTCTTATTTTTCCACATACTTGAGTGAAAGCCTTACATCACAACTGAGAACTCAAATGGTTTCCTTTCAGTTATATATTGCAATTAAAATATAAACTCTGTAAAAGAACAAAGTTAATTTATTTAATACTGTGTTCCCAAGACATGAAACACAGGTAATTCTTTTTAAATTAATGAATAATAACCACCAGCAGTGGTTATTATTAGTGGAATAATAATGCATACATGCAACAGTAGGGCATGTATGTACCATGTGTTGCTAAACTATTTATGTAATGTCATTTACTTCTGACAAACAACCCTACACCCTATCCAGCCAATTTTAGAGACAAGGAAGCAAAATCACTTAAATTTTAGCGATTTGCCTGACATCACACTGCTAGTTAGTCTATAATGTAGCTAGAGCTCTACATTATGCCATTCTGACCCCAAAAGCTATGCTTTTAACCACTATACTATGCTGTATGGGAGGAAGGCAAGGACAGAGAAAAAAGAGTAGGTAAACATTTCAGGGAATACATTCTTATTTCATGATCCTTTAGAAATTCTAGCAAAATTGGGGCACCTGGGTGGCTAAGTTGGTTGAGCATCTGACTGTTGACTTTGGCTCAGGTCATGGTCTCATAGTTGTGAGATTGAGCCCTGTGTCAGACTGTGCTCTGCACAGAGCCTGCTTAAGATTCTCTCTCCCCTTCTCCCTCTGCCCTTTCCCTGCTCACTCGCTCTCTCTCTCAAAAACAACCCCCCCTTCAAAAAACAAAACTAAAAAAAGAAATTCTAGTAAAACCTTTTTAAGTCACTTTTACAAGTAGAGGCTTAAGGACTTCACTTTCTGACTCTTCTCCATGAATAGGATCACATTAAAATCATGGTCACCTACAGCGCATGGGCTAATAGTTCTTTATTGGTTGAGACATGTTAATCTGTTGGTTGAAATATGGGTCTTTTGTGCACGAACAAACTTGCAATCCCTCAATAGAGACGAATGTAAGTAGTCTAAGATTTGCTGTATATGTAAATTCAGGTAAATTTTAAATTTTATACAACGTTTTATCTGTATTAGGAATAAGCCAGCTTTTCTCTATTTCACTTGTGACAGCAGTACTGGATCTTATAACCATGTCGTTTCCTTTTAAGAACTACTATATCTATACATATGTTATTAATGTTTATTTATTTTGAGAAAGAGTGAGTGCGAGCGGGGGAGGGGCAGAAAGGGAGAATCTCAAGCAGGCTCCATGCTGTCAGCACGGAGACCCAATATGGGGCTTGATTTCATGACTGTGAGATCATGACCTGAACCAAGAGCAAGAGTCAGATGCTCAACTGAGCCATGCAGGCAACCCTGGCTATTTTCTTTGTAATTTTGTAGGTCAATATCCTTTCATTCAACAAGTATATTTTTCTGATGTCAGAGATATCATTATAGTGGGAGACAACTAATAAACAAGATATATATTACACGGGAAATAGTAAAAAGAGCAGGATGAGAGAGAGTGGTGGGGTGCTGTAAGTAGAGTTCTCAGAAGAAAGACCTCTCTGATAAGGTGAGATTTAAGCAGAGACCTAAAAAAGTGAAATAGTGTGAACCACCCAGGAGGCCCAAGTTGTTTTTTTTTTTAACGATGATAGCTATTTGAACATGTTTTTAAGTTGACACAAGTGATCCAGTTGAGAGGGAAAAAATCAGAAAGCAGACAATTTCAAGAGTAAAATAGAATTTAAGGCAAAGGTGGCAAGTTTGATCTTAGGAATTTTGACAGTTTATCCAGCTGCTGGAGTATTGCACTGTATTCATATACAGGAAGGTTGTTAGATGCATGGTGAGTAGCAGCCAGCTGTTACTGATTTCTGATTTTTTTTTTTTTCTATTTCCCTGGAGATATTTGAAGCAAGGGCTTACTCAGAAGGCATGGGATTAAGAGGTTAAACAGCTGTTTAAGAGAGCAGGGGTAAATGTATTAAGAAAATTAGCCTAAGGGAGTGGGGGGAACACAAGTAGCTAGCTCAATCCAGAGTTAGCATGGCTGTGTTTTTCTCCAGCCAAGTTCAACTGCTCTGCTGCAAGCATAAGGTGAATTAACCAGGATTGTGGATTAAAGATAAAATGGGAGAGAAGGAAAGACTGAAGGTATTCACAAAGGATTTATAACAATGGATAATGGAATCTAAAAATAGGCAAGGAGTTTTTTTAAAAAAATGGGTATACATTTAGCTGTACCTTTTAGTAAATAATGGACTCTGATTATAGGAAGTAGTTCTATGAAGTCACTGTGAACACTGATCTGTTTCTAGGGGAAAACGGGGCTAGGTTCCAGAAACTCTGGTAACATTTTCATCAGTTTCTATTTAAATATCTTATATTCATCGTTGATTACTTAACACTGAACACATCATGGTCAAGAGCACAAATGATAAGACTAAAGTTTATCGAGGACATGTGTTTTCTCCACAAAGCACATTGCATTTTTTGCTTAGGGGTACTAGACAACATTTTAGCACTATGCTTGGAGAAGCATTTAAAACAGCAAAACCAGTAAGAAGCATGAAAAGTGCAAAAACCACAAAAGCATATATATTATGAAAAGTACATTTATTTACAATATGAGAGCTGAATTAATAAGGCAGCCCTGTCTTGTTAGACTCAGCTGGGAATGTTAAATTCTTGGCCACTCTGTGCATGTCCATCAATGCTATGCACACTGATTTGGTGGTTACGAATTTTAGTGAGTAGGCAAATTTGCAAATATGGAATCTGTGAATAATGAATACTGTACATTCCCTTGTCCAGTTTCCTCCAGTTCATTGCTTTTGATCAAATGGTATGTCAAACTTTCAGCACATGAATCGCCATCAAGAAATTAACAATTTTTGCTGCCAGTTTTCAAAAAGATTCTGCATAAGATTTATATATTTGTGTGTACTCTGCTAATCTATTTTCAGTGTGTTTGTTACAAAAGTGTTAGAAATTGCACGTAAGACTAAGTTTTTAATTGTTTTCCCCATTTTAGTCACTAGCAGTTTTTAGTTACCAATAGCTCACAGTGGGGATTCAGCTTTTACTGGTCCTCACAAAAAGCAATCATCTTAACATGTGGCAGATGGACTTGACAAGGGTATGTAAGCATTTTTTTTTTTTAAATCGTGATATCAGGGCCTCTTCCCCACATCATTCCT
Source organism: Mungos mungo (assembly GCA_004023785.1). NCBI lineage: Eukaryota > Metazoa > Chordata > Mammalia > Carnivora > Herpestidae > Mungos > Mungos mungo. Next base: position 17,488 of record PISW01002880.1, read on the forward strand.
TCTCTTTATTAGGCCCAGCAATAAGGATAATTGTCGGAAACCAAGTCAGCTACTTTTGGATACTGGTTTTTGGTGGGGTCCTGTTTTTCTGGTTTCCCTTTTCTGGTTTTACCTTTTTATTTTACGCAAATAAGTATATATTTGTTATTACAATCTATTCGTTAAATTAATGCTGCCTTACAAGGAATTTCGAACAGGGGGGAAAAATCCCCACCTGAATACCAACCACTAACCACCCCAAGCTTAATTGGAGGGTTATATTTGACTTTTCACCTCCCAATACGCCGAAGTTGGTACTGCGCCGGCAGCAGTATACACAGTTCAATAGACTGTAGCTTCATTTAGCACACCCTATGCTTTTATTCACATGCAGAACGTTCGAATGAGTTTTTTTTTTTTTTCACCAAAGTATTTCAAGGAGGAAAAGGAACTAGAAAAGAAAAATAGGAAATGAAGGAAGGAGAGGGTGGGGAGGACACAGCCGGGGGCGGAAAATACTCAGCAAGGATGAGGCGGTTCAACCCTTCTCCCTAGTAACCCATTCCGCTCCAGATCAGTTTCGGTTTTAATTCACTGCCCGGAGCCGCGCTCCCTCCTCAAACCGGAGACCTTCGCCTTACAGCCGCCTTCCGTACGACACCTCGTAACGCCTGCGTCTTTCCTCGCTCGGCAAGCTCGCTTTCCTGCACGCCTCCGGGGGTGACACTTCCCTCTACCGCGTCGGCGTCAGAGCTCCGAGCAGCCCCTGCCCACCGAAGGCCGGCCGCGCGCTCAGCGTCCGGTCTGGGGCAGGTGCCCAGGCTCGGATTCCAGCTCCCAGGAGCGGGCCGCAGGGAGCAGTGGCACGCTCCCCACCTCCCCGAGGACGGCTGCTGTCGCTGCCAACCGAGGAGGCTCCTTGGTAACCGTCCGCCCGCCGCCCAACCGGGGAGTGGTGGGGGGGGGTTCCGACCACCCCGCCAGAGCCCGAAGGGGCGGGGGCCGACGGCCGAAGAGCTCACCCAAGGGCACCCGCCCACCCCCGCGCCTCTGGGCGCACGCGCAGCCGCCGCCGCCGCCTTTATTTAGTCCGCGATGGCTTCTCTCGCGCCCCAGCGTCCTCCTCCCGAAGGCGGCTCCCTCCCCGCGCATCCCGGAGCCCCCGGGACCAGCCTCGAGCGGGTCCCCGAGCGGGACTATCCCTAAACTGGAACGGCAGCGGCGAGACTTGCGCGTGAGGAAAAGAAGCGGCAACCGGAAAGACCTGACGGGTAGCGAGGAGGCGAGCCAGGCCTCAGAGGAAGAGGAAGGCCGGGGCGGGCCGAGGTTTGCCGAAGGCGGCGTTCCGGAGCCGCGCGGGGCGGGGAGGAAGGCAGAGGGTGGGAGAGGAGGGGCGCGGCGGAAACTGCCGAGGTTTTCCGAAGGCCGCGGCGTCCGAGTTGCCCGGATGTAGTTGGTGGAGCGGCAGCGGCGGCACCAGCGGCGGCGGCGGCGGCGGCAGGAGGCGGAGGAGAAGGGCCAGGCAGCGGCGGCGACGGGGGGAGGAGGGGAGGAGGCGGCGGAGCAGGAGGAGGAGAAGGCGGAGGAGGCAGTTGCTCTCCGCGGGGCTGAGCTGGACGCGTCTTCTTGCCCCCTCCCCCCGGTTCGCCGCTGCCGCCGTGTAGTTGGCGCCGCTGCCCGGGCTGAGAGTGAGCGTGGTGTCGGCGGAGGGAGATGGCCCGGGAACGCCGGCGCCAGTAACGGGGAGGTGCTGAGAGTAGCCGAGGGCGCGCCGGGCCCTGGTGCCGGTGCTGCCGCCCGCCCGCCGCCTGCGCGCCCGCCCGCCCGCCTCTCGCGGCCGCTCTCCCCCTCCCCCGACACACACTCACAGGCCGGGCATTGATGGTAATGTATGCGAGGAAACAGCAGAGACTCAGTGATGGGTAAATTGTCTTTTCGTTTGGGGCCGGGCCGCAGCGCGGGCGGGGGGCGGCGGCGGCGGCGGAGGCGCGGAGGGGGGGGGGCTGTTCCTCCTTATCTGGTGCTGGCCGAGCCGCCATTTTTGTTGTTAACCCTGATCCGGATCGGCCTGGGGAGGAGGAGCAGCCGCGCGAGCAGGCGAGGACTGAGTGAGTGTGGAGGCAGCGGAGGGCCGGGTTCGCGGCGTTTCGCCCTCGTTACCGCCTTTCGGCCGTGTGTGTGTGTGTATGTGTGTGTGTGTGGGCTCATTGCCGGTACGTTTGGTAGGTCTCCCGCGGGGAGGGGCGCGGGGGGGGGGCACCCGTTTTCTTCCTCCCCGCCCGAGGTGTCTCATATCGCCGTCTCTCTTCCTGTTTTTCAGCTGTCACGACCGGAGGGGGGACTCGCAGCCTTACCAGGTACCAGCGGAGACCGGGGTGGAGGGGTGGGTGGGGGGACGGAGGGGGAAGGGAGGAACTGCTACTCGAGCGCAGGCTTCAGAAGTCGCTACAGGCCCTTCGGTGCAACAAATCTGAAACTAGCACAGCGGGTCCCCGTAAAATTTGTGTTTGATTCTATAAGCGCTCTCCAACGACGTTTAGTGACTTATTTTGACAGGTCACTGGAGGAAGTTTAGGGTTGGTTTTTTTTTTTTCTTTTTGGGGGAAAAATATTTCTAGCCGGGAAGGACCTGATTCGATTATTTCAGTGTTAAGGAATCGAAGGGATGAGGAGATAGGTGACTTCTGAGCAATATTTGTTTATTTTATTTGGGAACTAAAAGTTAACGTAATGATATTTAAACTAGGAAGATCTAGGAAGAAATGACTAATTGATTTGCACTTCTTATGTGTGTCCTAAACTATCTCTTCCCCGTTTGAATGGTTTTGGCGCAAGGAATTACCTTACTGGTGATAGTACTTTCCTCTTTGTTAGGATTGAAATCCTTGGATAGTTGGATAATTCATTCTAATATAGATGGTTCTAGGTATGTAGATTCCCTTTTGTTAACTGCGGTTCAGAATGTCAAGTTTTTAAAAATTATGATAGAAGTGGGCCCTGTTTTGATGGGGAAGAATCTCGAACAGCTGGTAGCTGTCAGATGACACAGAAGTACATACTTTGCTACTTTGTGCATTTAGTCTCTTAAAGGGCTTTCTAAGCTGATAGTTCTGTTACTGGCTAGCAGGAGTTGTTAAAGCTCAAGTTAAAAGTCCTAGGTCCCTTGAAATGTCAAATCGTTGTTCATTACTTTTGCATAGTCAAGAGATTAAACTCTTGAATCTGCTCTCCTGAAAAATTTCTTATTACACATTGTGAAAGACTGGTTTATTATGGTTGTCTTAAATGTGTGCTAGAATAAAACCAAACCATTATTCTGAGGGAGTTCCATTAAGTTATGTTAGGAAATAGGAAGTCTTGACCAATATTTTTATACCTTAAAATTATTTTCCACACCTGTGAGAGTAGGTAATTTAGATCTGAAATGTTTGATTCAAAAAGTTGGAGAACCTGATGCTTTCTTTTTTTTGTAGGTGTGCAGAAACATGGTTCTCTGTTTATGCATATCAGATGTAGAACACAAGATTACACTATTATAAGATCACAGAAGATGAAACTAGTACATTAGTTTTTACTTTGAGTGAACCTCAGTATTTTGCAGAAAAACTTACTATGGAGTTAAAGTACTAAGGTGTTTGATTTCTTATTATTTACACTATTTAATAAAGTGTTTTTTGTTTTCTTTTTTAAACATGATTTGTATGAGGAGCCTCATAACTTTGGGGCATTTAGATCTTGTCTGAATAACTTAGAGGCAGAATTGAAAATAGAAATTTTAATTTTAGTGGTAAATTTTTATTAAACTGAAATATTAATATACCAAATTTGATAAAATTGATATAATTTATTAAGTTTAAAGTTTCAATTCTTTCTCTCTTTTTTTGGGGGGGTGATGTTTTACAGGCACTTAAGTATTCATCGAAGAGTCACCCCAGTAGTGGTGATCACAGACATGAAAAAATGCGAGACGCCGCAGATCCTTCACCACCAAATAAAATGTTGCGGAGATCTGATAGTCCTGAAAACAAATACAGTGACAGCACAGGTCACAGTAAGGCCAAAAATGTGCATATTCACAGAGTTAGAGAGAGGGATGGTGGTGAGTAGCTTTTTTTTTTTAACAAAACTTCCACATATATTTAATAATAGCTCTGTGTAATATAAGAGGTGGCAGTGATGTTTGCAGCTTGTGGAAATGATCGGATGGCTATGTCACCAAATATTTTATTTCTATCAATAAGTCTGTAAACAAGTCACTGTTGAAGTAAGGTGCTGATTTGAGCATCTTAAAATGGATACCTGGATACCAATGGCATATGATAAGAGAATGCTTTATGAATATAACCAATCAAATGCTTTATTAATGATGAGAGAAATGCAGAACGTTTTTCCAAGAAAGGAATTTTCACCTTTTCAAGTAAAGATTTCAGTTTATTTGGCTCAGTTTAAAATTCTTATTGCTGCTTCAATTTATTTTTATCAGGAGTTCAAATGTGTTTCCTACTGATGAATTATGAAATTAAAAGTTTAGTAGGGTGTTTGAGATCGTTTACAGGTTTAAAAAAACGACTGTGATTATAAAATTCTTTTGGGTTTTTGTTGTAAGCATTTAAAATGTTATTTTTGGTATTCACTAGGGTGTTATTAACATAATTTCTATGCTGTGTTCATACAAATATTCAGCATTTTAAAAGTATGCCTCATTTCTTTTGTATAGTGCTGTTAACCTTTCAGTTATTACTTTACCACATCTCAGGGTCTTTGTGGTAGGAGGCTAAGAAAAAGTAAAATGAATTCAATAACTTTTCAGATTTAATTTGCCCAGAATTTATAAAAAAACGAGATTTCATGTCTAAAGCATGTATTGAGGAACAAGCCAGGTTCACTAAGGTGATAAAAACATCTGTGTTTTTTCCCCCAGGCTATATTGCCTTAATAGGTAACTTGTTTGAGATGCATATATTCAACAGTGATGGTGCTTTTAGAAGCTTCTAAGGAAACTCATGGAGTGCCCTGTGGCTTTCCGCCTCTGATTGTCAACTAGCTTTCCTTACTTTTAAAAAATACCCTGCATCTTCTGGTCCTCTTTTTTGCCTTTTAGGATGGAGAACTACTTCAGATATTCAGAAACATGGGTCTCCTCTGTACATAGTTACCTGGGTTGAGGAAATTAGTAATGGTCAGAAGATTGTGTTGACATGGAAGAATTTAGATAGTTATTGGATGGGAGGTGAAGATCATTCTGTTGAACATATCTATGGTTTTGTGCTACTTATGCAGAAAACTCTATTTTTGTTTGTAATAAGCAATACCAGGAGGGTTGATTGTTAAGTGTTAGAAGTTCTTTGATGGCAAAATTACTTAAACTATTAATATTTTTAATTTCACGGATATTTTTAATTTTGTGTAGTTATGCATGGTTTGAGATGAGACTATTCTCTGTCACTCTTTTGTAGTGGATTTAATTTTAAACCTTAGCTCTTGGAAGGCAGGTTACTGTTTGCATTGTACTGTATTTTTTAACTTTTGGTGATTGTGACAAAATAGGATTGGTACTTCATCTCTTTATAGATAAGTATCTTGGGTTCTCTTTTAGGGATTGTGATCTGGTTTAATGTATTCTCTATCTCTAATCTAGGAAGAAGTCAGTTTTGGGCATTTTGAACATTTGTAGTTAACCATACCTGATAATTCCTTTATAGGTGAATTAATCCCAAGACCATTCTGCTACTTATTCAACAGACATGTGGCAACAAATTTGTGGTATTCCTGGAAGTAAAGATAAAATGTGATCCTGGACTAGAAACTTGTTTGAAAGGCTGACTCTTGTCAGCTAATGGTGGTTTTAGCTGCTTCCTTTCTCGAAACTCCTTTTTTTTTTTTTTTTAATATTTTATTTATTTTTGATATTGAGAGAGAGCATGAGAGGGGGAGGGGCAGAGAGAGAAGGAGACACAGAACTGGAAGCAGGCTCCAGGCTCTGAGCTGGCTGTCAGTACAGAGCCCGACGCGGGGCTCGAACCCACAAACGTGAGATCTGACCTGAGCCGAAGTCGGAGGCTTAACCGACTGAGCCACCCAGGCGCCCCGAAACTCCTTTTTTTTTAAAATTTTGATTTTATTTCCTATATGAATTCCAGATACCTTTAAAGGCTTTTGCTTTTCTTTATTTGTATCTGCTTACTAATTCTTCCATTTGTAAGAAACTTTTTCATTTTTCTGATAGTCATTTGCTGAGTTAAGCCCCACTTTCTGATTTGCTTTTTAGCTGTTTATCTGTCTTCCTCTGGAGACTTTTAATTCATAAAAGCTCTGTTCTGAAGTTAGGAGTGCAGATTTGGTGTTCCTTCTTTCTTTTAAAGATAGGAAGTGGTCATTTTCTCATTTAATCCTTGTTTTGTTATTGAACATCGACTCCAGGTATTTTTCTTGATTGCTGATATGTGTATGAAATGGAGTTTTTCAAAGTGTATAAGTACAAACACTTGTACCCATTTATATTTTAATTTTTAAATATATATATACACACACATATATATTTTTAGAGAGATTGGTATTTGTTTAAAGGCTAAACCATTACCCAAAGTCAGATGCAAGTGGGTTGGATTATCTGCCCATGTGTAAGTAACAACATAATATAAGAATAGGTTACTACATTGTTTATTGATTTAATATCAAATGTATTTTTATTTTAGAGTTTTAAAAAAATGAGTTTAGTAAATATCTAATAACGTAAGAGCCTTTGTGCTATGATTTGTAACTTGTATCTTACAGAATATGTTAAACCTATGTGGAACTTATAAAATGTGGGTTATCGAGATTGGACTTAACTAGCATCACAACATGTTTTTTACAGTAATTACTAGATTTCTTTTATGGCGCCTTGGATTTCCTTGAAAAGTGCCATTTCAGAAGTAATGTACAAAATGACTAAGTAATTTACCAGGAAAAGTAAGAAAGCAGTTACTGAGGATTGTCAGTCGGATTGTCAGTCCTAGAAATCCTTAGTTAAAATTAAGAGACTGACTGCAACATAGTAGGTACAGTTAAAAGAGTTAAATTTTATTCTGTAGGATTTATTAAAGGGAATGCAGTTTATTATAAATAAAGGGAAGTTCTTTGAGAGTATTATTTAACTTGGTGAATCAAGCTATTTTTGTGTATTCTGTGATTTATTCGCAAAACAGTCTTGTTTAAAAATAACCAAAAGCAAGTGCAGCTGACATCCAAACCTTGGAGTTAATGAGCATACAGTACAGGTTGAATTTGTACTTTGATGGGATTTTAAAAACACTTTGGTTATTAAAATATGTTTTTCTGGAGAACTAGTTTCAAATTATTATTTTACCAAGTAACTTTAAATTTAAGAATGATGATAGTACAGATGAGTTTAGGAGCAAAAGGTGTCTTTACAAGGATTCTGGAAAGCTGTTCCACAGAACTTCAACCTCATGGGGGTTGTCCCATTTTTCACATTATCCCTCTCAGAATTAACTGTTAAGAAACTTACTATAATATATATTTGGAATACTTTTTAGAAACCTCTTTTTTAGGGGGACAGCTCAATTAACTAAATGCAAAATAATCTATTGGTTTTATGATTTGTTAGACTTCATTGATTTTGCATAGCTTTTTAGTTAGCATTCAAATAGCACTCAAATATCTTTGAGTACAAAGTAGAGTTTACCCATAGTGGTTTAGTAATTTATTGTTCTTAAAGATTTTAAAGTTTTTAGTTGCATGGTGAAAGCTTTTATCTTGTTTTGTCATATAGCTATATTTGGAGATATTCAGAAATGTATTTTCAAATGAAGGATACTATAACATTTGAAGAAAGTGTTCAGTAGGGACTATGTGGGGATAAATGCTTTTACAGTTTTTAAAAAATAGTTTAGTAACATTGGAAGCTTTTCCCGTTGGATGATAGACTGCTACTTGTGTAACATGGCTTTATGGTTATTCAGATAACTGTTTTGAATAGGAAGGAAATATGCTTTGCATTTGTAATGCTAGAAAGTATTATAAAAATGAACAGTTTCATTCGATCCTCATGTTGCTTTTGGGAGGTAGGACAGATAGCACCCGTATTTTACAGTTTTACAAATGAGGGAAAATGTACTTGTATAAAGTTTAATAGTAGACTCTAGAAATTGGTCCTCTATACTCTGGTAAATTGTTTATACTGTCAGGGATGAAACATTTAAGCATATTGAAAGCTTATTTGGTGGGTGTTTACTACAGCACAAATTAAAGTCCATTTGCTCGTATATACCCTCTTAATGCTTTCACCCAACATCCCCTGTGGTTACATCGTACCTAACTTAGTACATTATCAAAGCCTTGATGTTGGCACAGTATATGTGTGTAGTTCTAGACTAAGTTATCAAGTCAGTGTTTTAGAAAGTATTAATGTGAAAGTTGGCCAAAATTTTTGTTTAGAAGCAGCCATTTTTCTCAAATTAATCCCTCATATTCTGAGACTTATTTTCAAAGCAACTTGGAAAATTTCGTACAGAATCTAAAGTTCACTAATATTTGGACTTAAGTCCAGTGAAAATAGGAGATAAATATTACCTACTTTTGTTGATTCATGCTTTTATAAGATAGTAAAGTAGGCAGGTATGTTTACATTGGATTTTCATGGGTCAGTTAAAGACCACAGGAATCAGGTAGATTAGCAGTTTTAAGACTTTAGTATTTTTTACTTAATTTTAGAAAATATATATGCTCTAGGCATATGCATATATTTGAACACATTCATGTCATTTGCCTTAGAGTTATCACATTTTAACATTTTTGTTTTAAAGAGATGGTTTTATGTATTGTTAGTGGTATAATGGTATTTCTATTTCACAATCAAAAATTTTGGGAGTGTTCACTTTGATCTTAAAGGCCATCTTAATTGAACAAAATTTTTTTTTGTTGTGCACGATGTATTTAAAGTTTTTGGTATAACATACTTAGGATTTTTGGTCCATAATTCACAGGGAACTTATTCTAGACTGTCTCTGTTAAGCATCTGCTTCTTGTCTTTTGTGTAGAGTAGTTGTGGTACATGTAGTTTATCATCTTGTGAAGATGCTTGAAAGTGAAGATAGCAACGAGCTGGGGCATCTTTACAGGGATTCTTTAAGTGGGACTCAGATTCGCTAAGTGGAGCTGTTCCGCTTTCGGGATTCTGTACTAAGTATTGGAGAGAACTATTTGTTAATCATTTCAAAACCAGTTATTTAGATCTTGCAAATGTATCCTAAGAAGAGTCTACTTTCTGCTACTGATAAATGTGATAATTCATAATTTTGAAAGCCCTTTGACATTCTCATCTGATTGTTTAATAACTTTTTGTGAAATACGTTGTACTTGGGAATATAATTTGAAGATTGAGCTAAGGTTTCATATATTGCTAAAAGACTTGCTTTCCAGTTTCAGTAATTAAAAGTGGCCTAAATTCTTGGGTTGCATTTATAACCACTTTTCAGTACTGGAAATACAACCATTATACTCCTAGCTACTATCTTCTCTTACCAGGACTCTGTAAGAGCCTACTGAATGGTGTTCTTTTTGCTTCACACAATCATTTCCCCCCACAGTCCAGGGTGGTCCACTAAAATGCTGGTCAGTTCACATTATTCTCGCTCAGAACCCTCTAGTGACTTACTTACAAGCCTTACATAAAATACTGTGTAATCTGGTGTCTGAGTGTTGCCTCAGCCTTTTCACCTACCACTCTTCCCTCTTGTTTGTGCTTCTCTGTCCATTCTGGCCTTACAGGAAGAAGTTCATTCTTATCTCAAGGGTACTGCGTATTATGCTCCTCCTTTCTGGGATGTTCATCTTTTTGTGTGTCGTCCTGGTGTGCAGTCACCTTCAGTAATGTGCTTAAATGGCACCCTCTCCCAGAAGCCTTCCCTAGTGTTCCTGGTCATTCTGAAACAGCCATCCCCAGCACTGTTTATCCTTTTCATTGTCTTGCTCCTTGCTTGTACTTAACATGACCTGATGTTTTTTACTTACAGTCATATAACATGACACGTTCCTGAAAGTCCTCATACTATGCAAAATAGCACCACAGGACTTAATGGGGAAAATATGGTTGGGGCACATTAAAAAGATAGAAACCTAACAAATCATAGCATAACATTAAATGGTAAAGGAGTACATTAATAGTGCAGTACATATGGTACTTTACCTTGACAAAGACCTGGAATTAGCTTGTGGAAGTGGATATCTTTTGAAAGGGTTGCAGATTGTGAATTATTATGAAGGGATGGTAGGAGGGTTATTGGAAATAACCCTCTCAAAGTTGTAACAAATTGTGGACGATAAGACTCCTCACTCCCAGGCTGAACTGAGGTAGCCCGCAGGTTGGTGTGTGTGGTTTGTGAATTCCTTTGTAGCCTGGTTCACCTGGGTGCAGTTAGTGTTTTTTACAGGTGAAACTGCTTAAGAAATGGGATATTTGTTACGATCAAATAATTTCCTGATTTATCAATAGTGTGGGGACGAATTCGCGTTTTCAAAACAAGTGTCTTAATAGCAGAACTAACTGTATTTTAGTTTAGTTTTGCTTGTTTTCTGTGGAATATACTCCAGAACAGAGAGTAATGTGTTTTGTTAACTTGTATTCCTATTGCTTAGAACAGTGCCTGACACCTTACAGCATTTCAGTAAATAGGTAATAGAATAATATTGGAATTGTTGTTATAATTTAAGGGAAATGAAATTTCAGTTTTCTGAACAGTGCTTCTCAAACTTGAAAATATGTATAGTAATCTTGGGATCTTGCTAAAATGCATATTCTAGCTAAGCAGTTCATATTTTTCATGTGCCTGATTATTGAAATACCATGTAAAATTAAAATGCAAGGGTCCCAAGGATCAGTCTTTTTAGAAGATCCCACATGGTGCCCCTGTTGCTAGCTATGCCTGAGTAATGAGTCTACAGCAGCACTGTCCAGTGGAAAAAGATTGTGAGCCACAAATGCAAATCCCATGTATAGTTTTCTAGTAGTCATATTGAAGTAAAATAAAGTACAATTAATTTTAGTATATTTTATAACCTAATTGTCCAGAATATTATTTCAAAATGTACTTGATATATTAAACTATTAAAATTCTTTACATTCCTATTTTTGTGTGAAACCTTTGAAATCCAGTATTTTACACTTGTAGCACATTTCAGTTTGGACCAGCCACATGTCATGTGCTTACTTGCCACATATGATTAGTGACAGTGCTAGTAACATAGCTTTATATAACCAAATATTCTGGAGAATATGATCACTCAGTTGATGTATCTAGCTTCACACATACGATTTCTCTATAAAGAAATTTCTCATATGCCAGATTATTGAAATACTATGTAAAATGCAAGGCATGGTTAGAGTTAATGAGTCCTTGAACCATACAGTGCTCCTGTGCTAAAATTTTTCCGTTAGGACACATCTGTGATAGAAGAATTAGGAAATGCAGAGAATGGGAGAAAATAAAATTGCCTGAAATACTGTCACTTGGAGTTAATCAGTTTTCACAGTACACAGTCTTATGTCCTAAAATATCAGAAGGATTCCACAAATAGCTTTTCCAGAAATTGCATTAAAATGGTTTCATATTCCATATTCTGTTATGCCGTTTTTGGGGGCTTGTATTTAAGATTTGTGTAGTGGATTCAGTTGACACTTGGTGTTGAGAGTATCCATTTCAGAGGACTGATGAGGAATACTTTTTCATTCTTAGAGAATGTTAGTACTTGTCTTTTATCCTTACCTAATAGATTGAAGTCTTTCAGATTAGTGTTTAAGCCTAGGCTCTGTCTTACAGTTGTAGCTAGGTGATGTTAGGCACACTACATAATCTGAGTTTTTGTGTCCATTCGTCTAGGATTGTGGTAGCAATTATGTGTCTAAAACACTTTTAAGCATTTAGGTGGGTGCCTGGATCGTGACACCCTAAATTATTAGGTTTACTCTTACTCCTGTCACCAAGTGGCAAATCAGCAGCTGTAGATCTCGAGCTACTTCTTTCTTAAGAGCTGGGAAGGAAAACACTGGGTATTTTAGTTGCCAGGTCAGGAACCTGGCAAGTAGCTACATTGGGGGGCTCCAGGGCAATTCTAACTTGGTACCTGTTTGTACCCAGGACTTTGCAGTTTAAGATTTTTAGGACAGATGTAAGGATAATTTCCCCCAGATTCAGCTGCCTATTGGAATCACCTGAGAAGATTAAAGCTACAAGTTTCTTTACTGCCTCTGATTACAGCAATTACTTTTGAATTGTATGATAGTATACCAGAAAACATGACATATGTTGGCCTTTTCTGAAAGGTTCTGACCTATACTATATGAATAGAACTAGTTATTTCTTGTGGCCAAAAGTAGCACTAGCAAAATGTTATTTTGGAATATTTTGGCTCATATGAGGGAGGAGGATCATGGTAAAGTTTCTGCGCGGTAGCCTTTTCTGTGGTGGTTTAGTCCAGTTTCTCTTATTCTATATTTTTGGTTCCTTATCAAGGTTTTAAAGCATTTGTATATAATACTGTATGCATAAATATGAGTTTCATTTATCATGATGCATTTAATTCATAAAACATTTAAGTTGTAAAAAATGTTAAAGTCATAAAGCAGAACAATACTTGTAAAATTGTAGACACTATAGACCAGCTTTAGTTCTATATTTTTGTGTAATGATAATTCCTTTTTTATATAACTGCTAAATGTCAATGTAGATTATTTTGGAAAAATTGGGGAAAAGTGCTGAGCCCCTCAGAATCTCCCCTTTGATTTGGGCCAGTTTTATTACCTTGACAAGGAGTGGGTGAGTCCCTGACACCAACTCCTAATTTAGGGATGTTCTTAATTTCTTGGGAAGAACAGGTTTCAAAATACAGTAGTCATTTTAGTATTTCTATGTTTAAACTATTACTTTCAGTGCAGACACTGGGAGTTGGAAAACTTTACTGTTTAGTGTATTAGTTGATTTTCATTTTCATTGTAAAATAGTTCATTGAAAGACTTAAGTATGGTCCATCTAGAGCAGGAGATCTGGGAGCTGTTACTCCTGTTGAAAACGGTGTCAGCACGTGTTACTAGCACAGTGAAGGGTTTGTATATCATTCACTGCTTTGTCCCCCCATACCTATTGTATGCACATTGTGTGCACATTATACATTTAGAATTTGAAGTTGTCCTTTGCTGATTTGGGGGCACATTAGCTAAGTTTTGATTATATAAAACTATATGTTACTAGCATTGCTTGTTGTACTGTAGATTTGAGTAATTAGGATTTTGATTGAGATATTAGGACTAGAATTTAAAGAGAATTGCAGTTGATATGAACACTTTGGCATCAGAATGCTTAGAAATGGTAAAAAAAACAGTTCAAGCTTGAACTTGATACACTGGGAGAACCCAAGAAACAACTATTCCTATTCATGGGAGTGGGGCCTAGAAAGTTAATTTTTGGACATGTTCTTTTATTGGGTTCCTTCTGTTGCTTTTATGATCTTTTTTGGAATTTTACTGATATGGGAAACATCAAAATTTTAGTCATGTGGACACGTCTCATTTCTCCATTGATAGCATACAATGGATTGAGTTAAAATAATCTTATATTTTCTAATTTATTTTTTAAATGTTTGTTTATTTTGACAGAGAGCTTGTATGCATGAGTTGGGGAGGGGCAGAGCGAGAGAGCCAGAATTCTAAGTAGTACAGAGCCTGATGCCTGGCTTGGACTCATGTCCATGAGATTATAACTGGAGCTGAGATCAAGAGTTGGTGTTTAACTGACTGAGCCACCCAGGTCCCCCTACATTTTCTTTTTCTTTAAAAAAAATTTTTTTTAAGCATTGTAATTTATTTTTGAGAGACAGAGCATGAGTAGAGGGCAGAGAGAGAGAGAGGAAGACACAGAATCCAGACAAAGCAGGTTCCAAGCAGTCAACCCAGAGCCTGATGCGGGGCTTGAACTCATGAACCGTGAGATCATGACCTGAGCCGAAGTTGGCTGCTTAACCGATGTAGCCACCCAGGCACCCCACATTTTCTATTTTAAAACAGGTTTACTTAATTTTTTATAAAATAAGGACTGTATCCAAAGAGAAAACAGTTACAACAAGGAAAAGCCTGTTCAAGGTAGCCATTGTATGTAGTTCCTGCTAATTGTATGTTCTATTTCTTCATTAAAATTAGAGCAGCAGTGTTGATGACATGTACATTTCTGGTGCTTCCCCTCATAGTAGTTTTATATTAGGTTAATTCATACAGTGTTGCTATTTCCGTAGGTAAAAAAGAGAATCCTCGATTTCATATGGTTCCACCTAAGTTATTAGAGATGTATATAGCATATTTTACTGCTTACTAGGGCAGTCCTCAGGTTTTTCAAAATCATCTAGGATATACTTAAAATATATTTTCCTGCCTGTATAATCTTTTTTGTTTGTTTTTATTTTTTAATTTTATGTTTATTGCCAAAGATGGGCATTCAAATAATGTTCATTGTGTTGATGGGGCACCTGGGTAGCTCAGTTTGTTAAGCATCTGACTCTTGATTTTGGCTCAGATCATGATCTCACAGTTATGCGATCAAGCCCTGCAGGAGCCTGCTTGGGATTTTCTCTCCCTCTCTCCTCTGCCCTATTCCGACATCTGTCTCTCTCAAAATAAAAACTTAAAAAAACAAAAAATAAGGTTTTATTGACCATGAACGTCCTTGTTCCTGACTTTAATGGGCATACTTCTATAGATTCACCTCTAAGAGTGCTGCTGTTAGGTTTTTTGGGGAGATACTTTACCAAATAAGACGGTTTCCTTTTCCTGCTTTGCCAAAGTATTTATCAGGAACAGATCTTGAATCTCCTGCTTTTCTGCAGCTGTTAAGAGATGATCTTATGGTTTTTTTCTTCAGTTCATTAATATAATAAACTACAGTAAGTTTAAGTCTTAATGTTTAAGCACCTTTTCTTGGTCATGGTCTTCATGATTTTGATGTGTTAGTGGGTTTTTTTTTTTTGTTTTTTAAATGTTTATTTTTGAGAGAGAGCATGAGCAGGTGAGGGGCAGAGAGAGGGAGACAAAGAATCTGAAGCAGGCTCCAGGCTGTCAGCACAGAGCCCAACATGGGGCTCAAACTCATGAACCATGAGAATCATGACCTGAGCAGAAGTTGGATACTTAACCAGCTGAGCCACCCAGGCGCCCTGATGATCTAGTTTTTATTTTATTTCTTAATTTTGTATCCCATTTCTTTATGTCCAGAAATGAGAAGCAGTGTTTAAAATAGGTGAGAAATACTTTTGTGTCCTGAAGCAGCTTAGATAATAAGCAGAATTAACTGTTTATGAAAGCTGCAATTGAATTCTGCTATAAAACTCTGCTCTTAAAAAAAAAACAAAAACAAAAACAACAAACTCTGCTCTTAATGCCTTAGTGAGTGGTAGAACTTTGGATCATCTCACATTTTTTGTGTGGTTATTGATTTCCTTTTTCCTTGCTGCCTTTAATATTTTATTAGAAAATGTATTACAAAGTTTAAAATTTGTATCTAACAGCAGTTTCTTTTTTTTTTGTATTAATATGTATTTTTCTATACTTTTTAAGAATCAGACTTAACCAGAGACTCATTTCTTGTATTGATATTTTTAAACAAGCTTCCGATAAAGAACTCTGTTTTCTGTTTTTTATTTCAGTTTTTGTGGATTCTTCTTTGGCCTTAATTTCTTCAGTTGAATCAGTTGAATAGCTTATTTTGAATGTTTTGTTTATTGAAAACATTTACTTGTAAATTTTCTTTTTTTATTTTTGAGAGGCAGAGAGAGGCAGCGTGAGCAGGGGAGGGTCAGAGAGAGACGGAGACACAGAATCTAAAGCAGACTCCAGGATCTGAGCTAGCTGTCAGCACAGAGCTTGATGTGGGACTTGAACGCACGAACCGTGAGATCATGACCTGAGCTGAAGCTGGACGCTTAACCAACTGAGCCACCCAGGCGCCCCTACTTGTAAATTTCCTAAACCTGACGACTTCATACTGTATAGTTCATACTGCATAGGTTTTGATGCAAAGTTAGTGATTGCATCTTTACTCAAGTCTAGATGTGATTCCAGGTTTTTTTCCCCCTCTCTTTTTTAGCCCAACAGTATTTGGAAGTGTGTTTTAAAAATGTTTAATGCTGGAGCACCTGGATGACTTGGTTGAGTTTTTGGCTCAGGCCATGATCCTGGAGTTGTGGGATGGAGCCCTCTGTCCTGCTCTGTGCTGAGTATGGAGCCTGCTTGAGATTCTCCCTCTCCCCCCTCTCCCTTGGCTCCTCTCCCGAGTGCATGGTCTCTCTTTCTCTCTCAAACAAACAAACAAACAAACAAACAAAAAACGTTCAATGCATTTTGTAAACCGGTATTTAAAAATTACTATTTAACTTTCTGTTTAATTCTAATTTTCTTGGCCTGTTGGAATTATTTTTCCCTTACCTCAGGATAGTTTTTTTTTTTTTTTTGTGGATGTTTGAAAATAATACATTTCTTTTTGGTACAGAGAACTGTCATATCAAGTTCTTTAATTATGTAACACATAACTACGTAATATCAATCTTTATAGTAATTTTAATTTTGATCTGTTTTCTGACAGGTGAGAAAATTTTTGATTATGATAATTGATTTCATTTCTCATTTTTTAAGAACTTTTTTGCCTTAAGTGTTTTATACTTATGTTTGTGTGGAAATTTATAAATGATATTTTTTATGAGTGGTAATCTGAAGCTTTGCATGTCTACATTTCATCCTTTCACAAGAAGAATGATATTTTGGCTCGATTAAAAAATACAAATCCTTTTTTTTCTTTCCCAAAGACACTTCTAAATTGGTGATTACCATTCGTTGTTGCAGATGAGAAGTCTGATCTCAAACCTGTTTCTTATCAATAAGTAGATCCCCATTATGATGTGTGTATTTTACTTTAATTCTTCTACCCCCCAGCTTGGAACCCTTTTCTTTATCTTAAGATGTAAAACTTTACCAGTCTCATAAGTGGGGTCTTTTTCATACTTTTGCTTATGACTATTTTAGTCTAAAGAGAGCCCTTAGAGTTGTTCCTTACTCCTCCTGCTACCGTTCCTCTCTTTTTAAAATTGTTTCTGACTCTTCACCTTTTGCAATTCTTGGTAGATGTTTTTTGGTTATGTCCTACTTATTTTTTTTTTCTGGTAAACAATAGATATTTGGATTTTTTTTTTCTTTTAATGTTTATTTTTGAGAGAGAGAGAATGAGTGGGGCGGGAGCAGAGAGAGAGGGAGACACAGAGTCAGAAGCAGGCTCCAGGCTCCAGCACAGAGCCTGACACAGGGCTCGAACTTACAAACTGCAAGTTCGTGACCTGGGCCAAAGTTGAACACTTAACCTACTAAAGCCACCCAAGTATCCCAATATTTGAATACTTTTTGAGTGAGAATACATCATACTCCCTTGGTGTATTTCTTTCAACACACTAATTATATTTAAAGAGGTGTTCATGTCATCCCCCTATTGGAAATTTTATTCTAATTTTTTTTTAGAGCTTTTAATTTTATGAATCTGACTCAATAGAAATACTCTGGGAGTTTAAATTATATTTTAGTTTTTTCGTCAAACATTTCCTCACAGGCTTTTCTGTTTTAATGCATCTCTTCTACATTATTGGGTTTCACAGATGTTTTTTGTTTTTTAATTTTTTTTTTAATGTTTATTCTTGAGAGAGAGACACAGAGACACAGAGAGACAGAGTGTGAGACGGGGAGGGACAGAAAGAGGAGGAGACACAGAATCTGAAGTTGGCTCCAAGCTCTGAGTTGTCAGCACAGAGCCTGAAGTGGGGCTTGAACTCACAAACTCATGACCTGAGCCGAAGTCGGATGCTTAACTGACTGAGCCACCCAGGCACCCTGGGTTGTTTGCTGTTCATAGTTGCTCACATTTGGGAATGAGAGTCTGGGTTAGCCACTGTCCAATAGAATGTTTGTGTGGTTGAAATGTTTGATGTTTGAGCATCCATAGTAAGGTAGCCACTAGCCTCGTGCTCGATGAACATTTGTAATGTGGCTAGTGCAACTGTGAACTTCAGGTTTTAATGTTTCTTAATTTAAATTTAGCCCATTGGCCTTTTGCTGCCTCTCTCATCACTTGAGATTTTTGTTTGTTTGTTTCTTTGGGGGGGGGGCGGGAGTGGTTGCTGCTTATGATTTCTTGGTTAACAAGTCTTCCAAAACCCTTTCAGTCCATATGTTTTTTGAAGGTTTCTCCTCATATATATATATATACACATATATATATATACATATAGATGTGTGTGTATATATATATATATAAATTTTTTTTATGATGTTGGTTTTCCTTTCTGTGTTGCTGTTTTTGTCTCATTGCCTGCACTGAACAGTTAGTATTCCTTGACGTGTTTTGTCCTTGCTGCTGCTTATTCTGTAAATCCTACCCTTTGGTTTCCAGGCCTACATGTCTTTTTTGCTTATTAGGAATGTTTCAGTATGGTGTTCTATAGTTTCTTTCCTAAAATCGTTCCTAAATTGATTATTTCCTGGTTAATGCTTAGAAAGGCATCCTTGATTTCCTATTCTTTTCTCCTGTTTTTAGAGTGGAATTCTAGACCTCATTGTCTTTTTAAGTATTACAGTATCCTTTTAACAGATCTTTTGTCTCATTCCTGTGCATTGCTATCTGAGTAAAAATTGTAGACTATAAATTTAAACATATTCCCTTCATTAACCCTTAAAGTCTTCATTAATATTTTATTGACAATACTGTTGCCTACATATATGACTTTCCTCCTTTCTCATGTATTTATCTGGGAAATCTTCCTGTCTGGTGTACGTAGGGGCACTGAAATGAAAAGGAAACAGATATGCTCATGCTAGAAATCTAGCTAGCATCTCATAGTAGATGTTTTGCTTGTAAATATAGCTTAAAATTTGAAAAATTTAAAATCTGAGTCATTCCCCCTTTCTGTACCACAGACATGTAAATCTGTTTACCCAGTCCTAGAACATCAAATGCTGTTGTTGTTCTGTATATTTTCATAGCCAATACTGTCCTGTCTCCTACCTCATTTTTTTTTTTCTCTTGGCAAACTCTGACTCCAAGATCCCAGCTCTTTATTGTATGGAGACTTCCTTGAACCTTTTTATGTTACAGTTTTTTAAATTTAATTATTTGCCTATGTGGTTTGCCTGCTATACGGTAAGCTCCTAGAAGGCAGAGACTGTTTTAATTTTTATTGTATCAAGGTGTGGCATATAAATGAGGGTGCTTAGTAATGTTAAATTAATGTCTTACGTGCCATTTGACGTGTCTTATCCATGTAAGTGATAGTAACCTTCAGGTAGTTAACTGGTTTCAAGTGAAAGTTAATTTTCCAGGTGCAGTTGAGTGAAATAGTAAGAAGTTACTATTTTTGAATTCCTAAAGCCATTGAACTTCTTGTATTATTCATGAAGGAAGCATACATTATAGTTTATTCAGATCTTCAGGAAAAAATATAAAGTTTTAGTTGTAAATTTAAAAACACATTGTAACTGATGTGCTAATTCCATCACAATATTACCAGACCTTTAAGTAGCCCTGATTTTTATACTAATATCAGTAGCTTTATTATAATACTATAAATCTATATGTGATTAGAATAAAGTGACATTTTAAGGCATTTTTTTGTTTTTTTTTAACTTTTTTTTTTTTAAGTTTAATTTTAAGAGAGAGAGCGTGCACGTGTGCAAGTAAGCAGGGAGAGTCAGGGAGTGAGGGGGAGAGAGAATCCCAAGCAGGTTCTGTGCTGTCAGCATAGAGCCTGCTGAAGGGCTCAGTCTCATGAACCATGACCTGAGCTGGAATCAGGAGTCACTCACGTGCCCCAGTTTGTTTGTTTATTTTGAAAGAGGGAGAAGGAGAGAGAATCCCAAGCAGGCTCCTTGCTGTCAGCACAGAGCCCAATGCAGGGATCGAATCCATGAACTGTGAGATCATGATCTGTGCCAAAATCGTGAGGCAGATGCTTAACCTACTGAGCCACCAAGGTGCCCTGACATTTTAAATTCTACAGAGTTTTTACTAATTTTTTAACTGTTCTTTTCCTAAAACATTGTTTCTCTGATCCTCTTAAGTTCATACCCCACCATAGAATTTTACTTTTTGTAATATATTAGGCAGACTATTGGTTGGTTTTTTTTTTTTTTTTGGTTAGTCTCTTTTCCAAATATAACCCTATATTTGAATATTCAGTTTTTCAAGCTTTATGGAGATTAAGAATGTCCCTAGAAATTCATATGTGATGCTCTATTTCTCAAGGTCAAACCCTTGAGAATTACTGCTCTAATTATTTTTAATTAGTGATTCATTGTTTTGTGATTTTATTCCTAAAATGACTAAAATATTAACTGAAGATCATTTTGAATCAGGGGAAAAAAGAGAGTGCAAGTATAACATGGCATACGTTAGCTCATGAATTTGTCTTTTGACAATAAAACTATGACTTTTAAAAAGGAAACTCTTTGAAAGAATATAAGCTATTCCAGTCCTGCAGTGGCTCAGTTGAAATCTTTTGGGGTTGAGTTCACATTTTGTTGAAAATCCAAGAGCTACAGTAGCAGATCTTTCTTAATTTCTCTTTAAGAACTCATTTTGGTTTTGATATGAAACATTAGCCAGTGTTCCTTCTGCCATATTTACCAGTATTTTAGTTGAATTATTCACTGTTTTAAACCTGTCTCCAGTGATTAAAGAATTAGCTTAAGATATTTGAGTGAATATATGGTAGGCTCTGAAATGGCTTCTCAAAGAGGAGTAATAAATATTTTGAGAAGTGACATTGGAGAGTCTTAAGGTGAATACTTTGAAGATTCTTTTTTTTGTATGTGAGTATTCTGATTTTTTTTTTTTAAATCACGTCCCCTTTGTCCCTTGCCAGTTTTTTCTTTGTGTTTATTCTTAAGCATATGTGTGGTTTTTAAAAGCTGTCTTGCTTTGAGAGGTGCCTGGGTGGCTCAGTTGTTTAGGTGTCCAACTTTGGCTCAGGTCATGCATGATCTCATGGTTTATGAGTTCAAGCCCCATGTTGGAGTCTGTGCTGACATCTCGGAACCTGGAGTCTGCTTTCAGATTCTGTGTCTTCCTCTCTCTGTCTGTCCCTCCCCTGCTCATGCTTTCACTCTCTTTCAAAAATAAACATTAAAAAAATTAAAATTATTTTTGCTTTGAAAAACACTAATTTCATAAGGATTTTTCCTCTAGGCTCAGAATTGATCAAATTAAGTGAAGAAAAAGTCCATTTGTTGGGCAGAGTGCTTAAGTTTTGGTTTGTTAGGCCCCCCCCCCTTTTTTTGGTAAACTTATTGTATTGCTTTCATTATCACTAAGGTTAGCATCCATGCAGGAAGGCAGGGAAGCATATAGAGAACTTGCATTATGTGCAGTGGTATTTCAGAAGACCTTTATTGGTTGGCCTCTGAATATACATGTGAAAAGGGTTAAGGAACTACCAAATAAAATTTACAATGTAAAAAAATTTGTTGAATCACAGAGCCGGAACTCTATTGCCTGGATTCTGATTGTAAGAAAAATTTCTTTTAGGGGCACATGTGTGGTTCAGTTGGCTAAGACTTTGGCTCAGGTCATTATCTCGTGGTCTGTGAGTTTGAACCCTGCATAGGGCTCTGTGCTGACAGCTCAGAGCCTGGAACCTGTTTCTATTCTTTGTCTCTCAAAAATAAACAAACATTAAAAAAACTTTTAAAAGAAAAGTTCTCCTTGGGGTTTGGATATAACATATCTTTCGGGATGCTATGCTGCTAGAGATCATTGTTAATTTGATAATAAGCATTAAGGTGGAAACACATAAAGTGGAAAGAGTACTAGTCTTG
The DNA here is from genome assembly GCA_004023785.1 of Mungos mungo. NCBI lineage: Eukaryota > Metazoa > Chordata > Mammalia > Carnivora > Herpestidae > Mungos > Mungos mungo. Next base: position 39,356 of record PISW01002880.1, read on the forward strand.
AGATATGGGTTGTAGTTTTGTTTTTGTTTTTTTATATTGGTTATTAGCTTTTTAACCATGGGCAAATTATGTTTATAACTTCTTGGCTACTGCTTTTTTTTTTCTTTCCCTTTTTATAACAAGGTTGGATTGACAATCTCCAGGGCCCTTTGCAAATAAATGGTTTGAGATGTGTACATAAGAACCTTCCGATTTTTGTTTTTTAATTTATGTTTATTTTGAGAGAGAGCTTGCACACGCACACAAACGCACAGGAGAGGGGCAGAGAGAGAGAGAGTTCAAGCAGGCTCCACACTCGGCGCAGAGCCTGATGCAGGGCTCGAACTCAAGAAGCATGAGATTGACCTGAGCTGAAGTCAGGCACTTAACTGACTCAGCTACCCAGGTGCCCTAATTTATGTTTTTTGGTATTTGCTGTGTGTCCTGCCATTCCATGGTAACTACAACACTCTTCCTGTGAAGAATTTTACTATTCCATAGAGAAAGGTAGAACAGCATGATAATTTTCTTTGCATTTATTAAGAGTAATTTTTTAAAATGTTTTGTTTAATTTTGAGTAAGAAAGAGTACCAGCGGGGGAGGGGCAGAGAGCGAAGGAGACACAGAATCTGAAGCAGGCTCCAGGCTCTGAGTTGTCGGCACAGAGCCTGTTGTGGGGCTCAAACTTGTGAACCATGAGATTATGACCTCAGCCGATGTTGGATGCTTAACCAACGGAGCCACTCAGTTACCCCTGCATTTACTAAGTTTAAATTGAGAAACAAGGTTGACATTTTTGAAGATTACTATAAACAGAAGTCCTAAAGTTTTTACTGTATATACTATATATATATAATGTAGAAATCAGATTTTGTTTATATAAAAAGTGTAGTTTTTAACCTTGTCAGTATAAGCTTCTAGTTTAATAAGTTTTATTTGCCCACCAAATACAGAATTCATTTTTTGTTCTAAGTGAAGATATACTCATTTTGACTTTCCATAGTATTAAACATTTTAAACATAATCTACTGGTCAGACACCAGTTCTTGTGGGTAATACTAATTCCATATCTAGAAGTTCTTTTGTAGTCTTTGTATTTTAGATGTGGAGCCTTTTCTGGTTTTTACTTAGTAAGTGAGATACAGTATTGTAAAACAGAAGCATTATATATTTACACAGTGCCATTTAACATTGTGGGAAGAGTCCTTAAAATCTGTAAGTGATGTGCCTCTGAGTGGCTCAGTTGGTCAAGTGTCTGACTCTTGATATCAGCTCAGGTCTTTGATCTCAAGGTTTTTAATTCAGGCCTCTGCCCTGGGCTCTTTGCTGGGCCTGAAGCCTACTTAAAAATATATAAAGTTTGTAAGTGAAGTATAATGTTAATTTCTAAATTTGGCAATTAAAAAAATTTTTTTATGTTTATATTTTGAGAGAGAGCTTGTGCACGAGCCGGGGAGGGGCAGAGAGAGAGGGAAGCACATAATCAGAAGTGGGCTCCAGGCTCTGAGCTGTGAGCACAGAGCCTGATGCAGGGCATGAACCCACGGACCGTGAGATCCTGACCTGAGCCAAAATTGGACTCTTTACTGACGGAGCCACACAGGTGCCCCCTAAATTTGACAGTTTATTTCTGGTGAAAATTGAGTTTTCAAAACACACGTATCTGTCGTGAGGCAATATTTATAATGTGTAGGTTTCTGTAGCTGGGGAATGGAATGAGCACTGAGGCTTTGGTGAAACCTACTGGGTGTGCATTTGTATGGTTGTATGAGCTTCAGTGTTCTTTACATCTTGGTTTCCTCCCCTCCCCCTTTGATTCTCTTAATGCATTATCCTCCCTTATCCTCAATATCCAGTTATTGAGTCTCTTAGATCTTGCCTTTGAAATAGCTTTTGAATCTGTTCATTTCTTTCTAACTCAGACCCTGATCCTCTTTTGCCTGAACTAAAGCAGTGGTATACTGCCCTTTCCTTCCCTGCTAATTCATTCTCTGTAGCACAGCCAGAATCACCTTTTAAGGAAAGTACATTTGCTCTTTCTTTATGTAAAAAATCTTTCAGTGTCTTCCCACCCCCACTTAAGATAAAGTACAAGTGTTGCACTGAACTGCTTGCTACGTCTCTTTCTAATTTTCTAGCTTTCCTATATGCTTCAGTTCTTTGAAGATAACGAGTTCTGTCGCACATGGGTACATCACACATGCCACACATGCCGTTTCCTCTTACGATATTATCTCTCCTCCAGCTCCTTTTGCCTAGTTAATTCCTTCCCGTTTTTTAGGGTTCAACTTAGAAGTTACTTACTCTAACTTTCCAGTCCCTAGTCTAGGTCAGTTAGCACATCTGTTAGCACACGTTAACACTTTATTTGTGGTGATTATATGGTAGGGTCCAAAACTTGGCTTCTCATTTTCCCCTCCCAAGCCTGCTTTTTCCAGTCTTCTGTGTTTTGTTAAATAGAAAATACAGCCTCTCAGTTCCTCAGGCCAATAATCATGAGCCTCCTAAACCGGTCTTTCTGCTTTCCTACCTTCTAGCTCTTCAGTTTATTCTTCATTCAGCAATCATATCAAGTTACTCCTTTGCTCAAAACCTTCTCGCATGTCCTTAAGGCCCAGTCTGATTTGTTACTCTCCCCATTGTTCCTCTGACTATGTCTCTAGATTTTACTTTTCATTTGCTCAGCTTTAACCACAATGACCTTGTAGTTCCTTGAGCATTTTATGCACATTCCTGCCTCATAGTCTGTCTTTGCTTTTCTTATTGGATATCTCAGATATCTTCTGTCATTTAGGTAGCTTGAAAATGACATATAAAATGTGAATTAAGATAAATATTGGAGTAATAACACTGAATTGAATAGAATTATCAAAAGGGTAATAGTGACATCTGTGGTACTATGGTTCTTACCCAGGCTAGCAACAGATGCTTGGTTTCTCATGAATATTTTTTTCACCTGCCAGAGGACTAAATCTCTAATCTTAAAGACTAAATTCAGTGTGGTAATTTAAAGTCTATAGTTTTTTCTTTTTAACAAAAAGTGAACATATACTGTCAAATATACTCCCAGTATACTCTTTGGCGTTTTTCAGAATACTTTAGTATGCTTCAGAGAAACCTATATTCATTATATATTTTTTTAATGTTTTTTATTTATTTGAGAGAGAGAGCACGAACAGCGGAGGGTCACAGAGAGAGGGAAGTACAGAATCTGAAGCAGGCTCCAGGCTCTGAGCCAGCTGTCAGCACAGAGCCTGATGCAGGGCTCGAACCCACAAACCGTGAGATCAGAACCTGAGCCGAAGCCGATGCTTAACCGACTGAGCCACCCAGGCGCCCCCATTATATTTTTAGAGAAATGTCATGGCTTTTTTTCCCTTTCAAAGAATCACTTGGAGAGTTTAAATGCCCCTCATTCCCACTCAACGACGAACTGACAGAACTTCTACGTGATGAAACCTGGATGTCTGTGTTGGGGCACATAAAAATTTGACAACCACTACTTTATGCTAAAGGAATGATTATAATGGAATAGAGGAACTAAAAATTCCATGGCATGATTAGTGGCAGAAAGTTTGGGATAGACTTTAATTTACAGCATAAAATTTAATTTAAATATATTTAAAACTTTTGAAAAAGTTTACATTATAATTTTGATGCTAAGAGAACATGGGCTTGCTAAGTATGCAAAGGTACCTTTCTTTTTTTTTTTTTTCCCCCCCTTCCTGGAAGCAAGTATGAAACATTTTGGGACTGATCGGGATCCAGTAGGAGTTGTCAGTGTCCGTGTGCCTTCTAATTCTTAATGACATTTTTTTACTTGAGGATTACACTAGAGAACCTTGAGGAATACTCTGATTCAAACCATAGAAACATAACAGTTTGGTAAAGAGAGTTTATAAAACCCCCTTTTTCTAGGGAAATGCTGCTTTTAGTGCTTTGGTTGCACCAGCAAATTTTATGTGTTTGTTACAGTAATTGTGAATGTTTTTACATTAGCACTCAGTTTTTAGTCTGAATGTGAATGGGTTATTTTGGGTTGAGAATGGCTATTTTTTCCCCTGCTGTTAGCAGTAGTTTTGTTAAGTGAAAGCTTTGTTGCTTTAATCGTTTTAGTGTATAACAGTGTTAAGTTGGAGATTGTACTAAACATTTGGGACTGACAGTTGCAAACTTTGGTTATGTTTCTGCGAAGGCTGCTTAAGTCAGGATTACTTAACTTGAAACAGTCTTCTTCTAGTAAAAACAGGTGATTATTCCCCAAGATGTTTGGAAATTAGCTATGAGTATCTATGTAATTGACTTACAAACTGTTAGGCAGATTTTAAAGCAATTTCAATGCTGGTGTAAATCATATTGAGGCAGTACATTAATAGTATTATAAAATTGTATTAATGTCATATATTATGATTGTTACCTATGTGAGGGATATGAAATTGAGAAAGCTCAGTCTTTAGAGAGTAAACTTTATCTCTGTGAAATTACTCATTTTTTCCCCTGCTGCCACTTCACTTTGTTCTCCATGTTATGTGCAGCAGTCTACTTCTATGAAAATAAATTGTAAAAAACTTTTTGTGAGTAGACCAGCAGGTGTAAGTTAGGAATTTTTATTTTTCTTGGTCTTAATTTGCACTTCATTGTGTTAAAGACTATAGTTACATTGATGAAAGCATGTAAAAAAAACAGCAATTTGCTTCAGAATCAATAAAATCTAGTGATTTCAAGAGCTTCATGGAATCCCAAGGTAGGACTGTTCTGAGGATTAAAAAGACACTGCCAAGAGTGGAGCATAATATTTATACACTGTAGACTTTTTAGTCGATGCAATTGACAGGCATGTAGAAGTCAAGGTTCACTAGAAATGAATTGAGAAGATTTCAAGGGATTGTAGAGTGAATCTGTAGTAGTGCATTGTATTTGTTACTGTGACAAATGGAGTATGTAAGGTAAGAATACATCAGGGAAAGTAATATTTTCTATAAGATACTGATAAAACAAGGAGAAATAAATTGAACATCTACCATGTTAGTTAAAGTCCTGCCTCATAGAAAAACAAAGCTGAAGAAGAGGAAGTAAAAAATAATCTAGGGAAGTAGAGGTTGTTACAAAGAAATGTTGAAAGTAAGGGTTATTGTATAGAAATGAGGAAGGTAGGCATATTGACTGAGGTGAAGAAGTACGTTCCAGGCAGAGAATGGTAAATGGCAAGGGCTTCACATGAGAATGTGTTTGGTGTGTTTGTTTGAACAAGATAGACAAACTTTAGGCTATCTTGTTTTGAGGGTGTTTTTAGAGTGATGATTTTTAGGGTGAGGATGTGATAGAAGAGAGGTGAGGCCTGGGCAAGATCAAGCAGGGTCTTGTAAGCTTTTGAAAGGATTTGGGGTTTTACTCAGATGAAAAACCATTGGGAAGATATTGGGCGACTTAATCTATATGAATAAGAGAAACAGGCAAGTCACTTAGGACACTGATTAGTCGAAAGAGACTGTAGTGGCTTGGATTAGGATGAAACAATAGAAATTTCTGGATGTGTTTTGAAAGAATCAGCAGATAAACCAGAAGTTAAGAATGACTCCCAAGAGTTTTTGCCTATGCATTTGGAAGCTGGAATTGCCATTTACTGTGATTAAGAAGACTATAGAACAAAAGGTTTGTGGTTGGGTAGAATTTTGAGTTTTGTGATTTTGGGTTGTCTTAAATCTGAGAATCCTGTTCAGACATCAAAGGAGTAGGCAGATGACTGGGTTGGAATTTAAGGAGGAGATTGGGTTGGAGTCATCAGCACATATAGTGAATTTAAAAACCAGGAGACTAGATTTCACACAGAAAATGAGTAAAGACCAGGGGTCTGCAGCCTCTCTTTTCTGTGAAGGACCTAGATAAGTATTTCTGACTTTGAAACCATATGGTCTCTTGCAATGTTCAGCTCTACCAATGTAGCGCATGGAGCCATGGCATTTTGTGAAGAAATGAGCGTGGTCAGATGTGACTAGCAAAAAGTTTGCACACCTTAGCTAGCAACACATTAAGAGACAGCTGCAAATTTACTTGATGGTACTACCATGTTTAGAACTCAGGGACTTCTCAGACAGTGACTAGCAAAGGAGATTGGGAAGGAACAGAATAGAAGAGAACCTTTAGAGTATCTCCTGGAAGCCAAGTGAAGAAAGCATTACAGGATGTTTGTGATGACTTCTGTCTAGGTCTGCCAGTGGATGGGATAATGTGAGAACTGTTGTCCTAGAGGGTGTGACCTTCAGCATTTTCAGTGGACTTAGGGAATGAAGACCTGATTGGAATGTTTTTAAGAGAATAGCATGCTCCTAAGAGGGTAGAAGAAGTGAAGACATTGACAAACACTGGAGTTTTTGCTATAGAAGAATAGAGAACAGAAGTATGGCTAGAGTACATGTGTGATTTTCCTTCCTTCCTCCCTTCCTTGTCTCCCACTTCCTCCCTCCTCCTCTTTCCCCCTTCCATCCCTCTCTTTTTTTTTTTTTTTGAAGAGTCATTAAGATACATTGATATGCTGATGGAACTGATTCAGTAGTGGAAGAAATTGTAGAGGGACCATTGCTGAAGCAGTGTTGAGATTTAGTATACAAAATAAAGGATTGACCTTAGATTGGAGCATTAACCATTCATTGATAATAAGTAAAGAGGGCAGCCTATTACTATTATAGTATATATTACTGATTATTCTTTGTCATTTAATTATAGCTGGAGAGATCACTATAGCCCCATTTTTTAAGTTAAACATAGAAAGATTTATTTGAAACTGTAGTTGCTAAATTGGTGTCCTTAATGCTTTCAGACTGCATCCTTTGGTGCCATTGGTGTTCTGCAAAAGAACCTTCCAGGTCACTGTTAGGAGCAAGAGAAGAGAGACCAATTCTACTTTTACCTGTTTTATATATCTGTTCTAGCTAAGATTTGTTTTTGGAAAGAGATTCTTTCTTAAATTTTTAGAAACCATTTGTCAAAATATTTTGAATTCTGTTCATATGAAGTGATAGATGTCAAAGTTAAAGTAATGGAAGGTGGAGATCTGCAGCTCTTCAGAATTGTATGCTTCCCACTTAATTGAAGAAATATATCATTAAAAATAAAGGAAGCCTCTTGTGTACTACCCTGAGTTCTATTATCCTTTGGACAGCCGCCCCCGACCTTGCCCTGCCCCTTTCCTAGAATTACCTTGATTTTGGTATTTGTTTTTCCCAAGAATTTGTCTTGTTTTGATTTTGTGTTACCTAAAATGTACTTTGATAGATTTTTTTTTTGACAAAAATTCAACCAGAAATGAAAAGTTCACCTTTGTTTTTTTAAATTAAAAAAATATTTCTTTTAATGTTTATTTATTTTTAAGAGTGTGAGCAGGGGAGGGGCAGAGAGGGAGACAGAATCTGAAGCAGATTCCAGGCTCTGAGTTGTCAGCACAGAGCCTGATGTGGGGCTCAGACTCTGGAGTCATGAGATCAGGACCTGAGCTCACGTTGGACACTTAAGGGACCGAGCCACCCAGGAGCCACTAAACTACTATTTTTAAAAACACCACTTTTTGGAACTCTGTACTGACAGCTTGGAACCTGGCGTCTGCTTCAGATTCTGTATCTCCCTCTCTACCCCTCCACCACTCACGCTGGTGTGTCTGTTTCTATCAAATATAAATAAACATTAAAAAGTGAAATGAAAAAAGTAGTTCAAAACAGTATACATTAGGGGATGTGGATGTGTTTTAATGATATTTGACCCTAGGGGGTTAAATAAGGATTGCACAACTTTTAAATTTTTTCATTAGGTGGGATGGTGGGTGAAGTATTATGGCTTCCTCTTCTAAACTATTGCCTCAGAATCCTTTGTGGGTGGGGGTGGTTGGGGAAGGGTTAGTGTTGGGAGAATGGGAGAACAGAGAGAACAAAACTAATTGTGATAGACGATATATTGTAGACATTTGAGATGAGTTCTGTTTTCTTCTTTTTTTTTTCTTTTTAAGTTTGTTTATATATTTTGAGAGTATGAGTGGGAGAGGGCAGAGAGAGAATCCCGAGCAGGCTTCATGCTCAATACTAAGCCCGACCCTGGACTCAGTCTCCCCATTGTGAGATAATGACCTGGGACCTGAGTCAGACATTTAATTGACTGAGCCACGTCGGCAGCCTGAGAACTGTTTTCTAATAGATTTTCTAAATGTTTTTTCCTCAAGTTCCTTAAAGGCAATGACATCAGTTGAAAGTCTGATTCAAATAGAGTGATCTCACCTTTTACAGCATGCTTTTTGGTCTGGTACGTGTTGTCCTTGAACATAATAGATGCTGAATAATACAGTGATTTAATGAGAAAATAATGTTATGGTTAATGGTAGTTTCTGAATTTGAATATAACTTAAGAATATACTTTTAGGAGACAAAGGTAACAAAAGTTAATAAAATTGACAATATTTAGACATTTTCTATTTTTTATTTGAAGGGGTCAGACTAATTTAATATTGGTTTTCTATACCGTATGTCAATTATGTTAATGCATTAGTGACATTGTGGTACGATGAAAATAACAAAATTAACATTAGGGCAGAGGACTTTAACCTATGTTTGTCTTCTACTTATTAACTCTGTAGCCTTGGGCTCATTATTTAAAATTTTTCTCTGGATTTTGAACTGCAAAATTAGGTATTTTTACTACCCCTCTCTAAGATTTGCTTGAGGATTAAATGGAATAATGTACCTGAAATTTGTAACAATCCCTAACATGTGCAAGGTAATAAAAATGTGTTACTTTGGGGTTTTTTTTTCTGTTTTGAGTAAAATCTATTTGATTTAAGCACAAAGAACCATATTATTCTTTCAGCTTTATTCTTTTTAAGTAATCTCTTGTTCCTCTATACTTGGGACATTTAGTAATACCCAGTATTCCTGAGTCTGTTGAGTCTCGATTGCCTTTAGCTCACAATTATCCATATGCTGAAATGGCATATCATGGGATGACATACTTTGCTCTCCTTCACAATCCACTGGCCCTATTTAGATTTTTACCAATTTTACATGCATTGCATATGTGTGTTTTATGCAGTTTTATCACTTGAGTAGATTAACATGACTACTGCCACAGTCAAGATACAGCACAGTATCTTGTGCTCATCACAGTAATTTCTTGTGCTTTTTATAGCCACAGCCACTTCTCTCATTCCACTCTTAACCTCTAGCAAGATAGCTGCTCTCAATCATTATGATTTTGCTGTTTGAAGAGTATTATCTAAATGGAATCACAGTGTTTAACCTTTTGAGATTAAGTTTTTTAACTCCATATAATTCCCTTGAGAACCAAGGTGGTGTGTTACCAGTGATGCATTTCTGTTGTGTTGCTGAGTAGTATTCTGTGGTATGATGAACCTCAGTTTGTGTTAACCATTCACTGTTGAAGGACGTTTGGGTGGTTTGCAGTTTTGGGCTCTTACCAACATAGTTGTACATTCATGTACAGATTTTTGTGTGAAATAACTTTTGTTACAGATGGCTAAGGGTACATTTGCTGGATCATTTGGTAGGTGAGCTGCTTAACTTGTTTTAATGTTCATTTATTTTTGAGAGAGAGGGAGGGGAAGAGGGGAAGGGAGGGAGGGAGGGGGAGAGAGAGAGTGGGAAGGAGGCACTGTTGAGTGGGGGAAGGACAGAAAGAGAGGGAGACCAGAATCTGAAAGCAGTCAGGCTCTGAGCTGTCAGCACAGAATCTGACAATGGGGCTCAAACTCATGGACTCGGAGATCATGACCTGAGCCAAAGTCAGAAGCTTAATCTACTGAGCCACCCAGGTGCCTTAGCTGCTTAACTTTTTAATGACAATTAAAAGTAGGAAAATTTTCACTTAATGGTCATCAGTCATCAAACTGTATTATAAATTATTACTGTTGTCAGAATTTAATCCTCATCTATTGTCCTCTCTCTAATCACATTCTTCTGTAAGTCATTATACAAATCATCTGCATGTTTTTAAGGAAGGGCTTTTAATCACTGGATGCTAATTTAATGTTTCAATATTTGTATGCAATGTAGAGTGATAATGTATCAGATTTTTTTTCTTCTATTTTACTCAGAAATAATATAATCAATTCTACTGGGTCACCTGTGCTTTTATACTCACTAGAATAAATCACTATTCCTTTAATGTATTTAAGGCAATTTTTAACCTATCAAACTCTCGAGCTATTGTATTTTCACAAGAGGTACATTTTGCTGCTGCTGTTTTTTACGACATTTAAAAATTGTGTACAAAAAGCAGTCACACAGTCTAGAATCAAACGTAGCACAGTGCCAAAACCTACTAAACTGCAGTTGTCAAAAAACTCACCATAGGATAAAATACAGTCAATGTAAAATTACTGGATGTTATTTAATCTGCTTTTGAAGATTTAGGAGATGTAAAGAGGTTGCAGTATACATTGTAGCCTCTGGCAGGTATCTGTTAATCACCTGGGAAGCTCAAATAAACAAACCTGAAAATTCTTAGTAAAAGTGGTGAGGACTTGGATCATCCCATAGTTTCTTTTGGTAGGTAAGTTTGTGAAACTAAACAAAACTTCAGGGAAGAATGATTTCTATTTTATTCTGTTAGTGTCTTGTACCATCTTTGTTTGGTATTTGCTGTTGTTCAGTAAGTATTTGTCAAGTGAGTACTCCGTGCAGCAGTACTCAGAGGATGTAACTGAGTACCTTTATGAAATAAAACTACAACAAAGGAAACATTTAAAATCTATTTTGAGTAAATTAATATTTGCTGTGTGATGTCATTTGGCCTGAAAGTTTTCAAAATAATCACTTAGTAATCGTAAGCGGCCGTTGATTCCAGATATTAAGCAGGAGAGTTTAGCTGCATTTAGTGCACACTGCTGTCATAGCAGTACAACTTCTCTCCGTTTTGAGATTTGTTATTTTGATTTTTTTTTTTTACGATTGCCATTGTTAGTCTGTGTTGATCTACTAACCCCACCTTGCCCCCAAGTTATGAGTGCTTTAGTTTTTGAATTCTTAAACATTTGATAACATCCTACTATTGATACTTAGGACAAGACTTTGTCACTTTGTATTCTAGCATTTAGGGTTTCTATGGAGAAGTCTGAGGCCAGCCCTTTTTTGTTTGTTTTATAAGCGACATGCTTCTGCTGCCTGATTGCTTTAAGAATTCTTCCTTGGGGCACCTCGGTGGCTCAGTCGGTTAAGCGTCCAGCTTCAGCTCAGGTCATGATCTCATGGTTCGTGGGTTTGAGCTTCGCCAGGCTCTGTGCTAACAGCTCAGAGCCTGGAGCCTGCTTCAGATTCTGTGTCTCCCTCTCTGGCCCTCCCCTGCTCGCACTGTCTCTCTCGGTCTCTCAAAAAAAAAAAAATTCTTCCTTTATGCTTAAAATTCAGCTTTGCCAGACTGTGAAGGAAGATAAAATGTCAATTCTTAATTGGTTTTTTATTTTTCCTGCTATACAGCAACCCCCTTCATTCAATTTCTGGAATGAGATCATCCCTGTATCTCAGAAAAACCTTTTCTTTTCCTTTTCTCTTTTTTCTTTTCTTTCTTTCTTTTTTTTTTTTTAAATACGTGAGTGTCCTATTTTCTGATATCTTCTTCAGGACCTCCAGTTTCATGTATGTTGGCTTCAGTTTTCATCTGTAGCATTTTATCTCTAATTGCTATCATCTCTGTTGTTTGCTCTTCTCTGCTTTGTGTTATTTTTCAGGTCTGTGTCCTGCTTATGGTTGATATCACTTTCAGCAGTGTTGATTTTTTTTCATTACTTCAAATGTTATATTTGTTTCTTTGATGATTGCATCCTTAACTTTTTCACTTCTTATTTCTTCCAGCTCCCATGCACCTTTATTGTATCCTTTTATTTCTTGTTTTGCTATTGTTTCATAAAATTCCTGTTCTTTGTACTTGGAGACAGAACAGAATTTATCTAAAAGCTACTGGTTTCTTGATATTTTTTTTCAAAGTATTTTCTTCACCCTACTAATGTTGTATACCATTGCTTTGGTCTCTGCTTAAGTTCTGTGTAGGATGGTTTCTGTGTACTTAAGTGAATTTGAGAGTGTGTGTGTGTGTGTGTGTGTGTGAGATTCATTTCTCTTCAGTTCTGTTTCTTATTCTCCTGGAAACTACATTAATTGTATCCTTAGAAGTTGGTTATTTATAATCTGCTTGGCATTTAGGGAAAGGGGTATGGGAAGTGTCTTTTGGGAGGAGAGTGGTAATGTGGGTAAGAGCAGTTCATTCTGTTTTCCTGAACCCACACTGTATGTGATTAACACTTTTCAGAGCTCACTTTGGGGTCCATGCAAAGGTTTAGCATAGCAAGGCCCTCCCTTCTCTGTTTCAGGTAGTTCTATACTTAATTGGGACACAAAGTCAACAAATGGGCCAAATGACCTTTCCATCCCAGCTCTTTTGCCTGCTGTAGTTTTCAAAATATATATCCTAACAGACTTTAGGGGACCTGGGTATTGGTCTTTAGTGCTTTTCTGTACTGAGTGTGGATTTAATTTTAATTTTCTCTTGAAGCCATCTGTCAGTACCAGTTGTTGGGTTGTGGCCATTTCATTGTTGGATTGATTAAATTTTCTGCCCCTTTCCCCCCATGTTGATAGGTTTTATGAAGGGCAAATATAGAAACCTGCTCATGTGGTCATCCTTCTGAAAGTCTGCCTTTAATGTAGTTTTCATTACCAAATTTTTGTTTTGTGTAAATCATTTGAATCATTGAATTACTGGCTTTTAAAATCAATTTGGAAGTAGTCTTTTTTTTTTTTTAATGTTTATTCAAATTGAGAGAGACTGATAAGAGCACGAGCAAGGGAAGAGCAGAGAGAGAGGGAGACATAGATTCCAAAGCAAGCTCCATGCTCCAAGCTGTCAGCACAGAACCTGACGTGGGGCTTGTGAGGTCATGACCTGGGCCGAAGTCAGACACCTAACCGACTAAGCCACCCAGGCGCCCCTGGAAGTGGTCTCTTAAGATGACTCTTTGTGGTTCTTTTCAGTGTTAAGTATTGCTGACTCCGTTTTTGTATGGGTTGAGAAATTCCCACACCTAGGTAAATGGTAACTAGAAGAGATAAACCTTTCTCTGATTGGATATTAGAATATTTGCATGCGGTGTGGAGTATAATGTTGCCATTAGAAATGATGTAGTTAGAACCACTTTTTTATTGAGTGAAAGTGTTTATGGATATTTAGGGGAAATCCACATGTTAAAGTAAGTAGTGTGAATCTGTCTTTGGGTATTATATGTGCATGTAGAAAACGTAAGAGGATAAAACTATTTTTCCTGATGTTTTTCTATATTCTGAGTATCATACTAATACCTGTTTCAGATAAGTTATTGCAATTATTTTAAAGTAAAAAAAAAAAAGACTTGATTGGGAGTGTTCTTGGTATTAAAAGGTATTGGTGGTAAATGATCCATATGTAAAGATATCCCTTTTTAAAAAATTTTTTTTAACATTTTATTATTTATTTTTGAGAGAGACAGACACAGTGTGCGTGGGGAGAAAGAGGGAGACACAGAATCCAAAGCAGGCTGTAGGCTCTGAGCTGTCGCCACAGAGCCCGTTGCGGGGCTTGAACTCATGAGTTGTGAGATCATGACCTGAGCCGGAGTCAGCTACCCAACCAACTGAGCCACCCAGGGGCCCCAAGATCTCCCTTCTTGAAATTTATCTTCATATTAAGGAAACTACCTATTCCTACAATTAGTTGATAATTTGTTGTTAAAAGTCTGTTTGAGTTGTATCAAATGCTCTATCAATAATCTGTTTTTAAAAATAGCATTCAAGATTTATATTCATGCAAGTCATTCAGTATTCAAGTATTGTGCTTTCTTGGCCTGAGGTGCAGATATAGTTGTGAATTCTAAGTCTCTCTTGCTCTATGGTTCTTGTTGTCTTTGTTAGAATTTTGTAGTTGGTTGCTTTTATGATTGCGTCTGTTTCTGGAACAGACTATACATTATAGGAATTCCTTTTTCCGTGAAAGTTTGAAACAGTTCCTAAATAAACCTATATAATCTAAGTCTGGCTAGAGCTGTGATTAGACAGGAAGGAGAGTGAGAGATGGAATGATGGGACTGAAGGGAGAGTGAAGAGATCTGTAATATTGTCCAAAAAGTGTTGCCATAAAACTGATAAGTTGTTTAAACATCAGCAAATGTGATCTGTTGAGCTTCTCCTCTTCTAATTATTGAGCTTGTTTTTATTTTTAAAATACATCATAGTAAGCAACATTTACATCTGCCTCTTAATGTTTATAAAATGGGTTTAGGCAATGTTTTCTTTTCCCTTATTAGACACCCATTTCACAGTTGGAGAACACCTAGATACAGCGTCCAATTAGGTTACCAGTGGCTGTATCTAAGATTGCAGCCCTGTCTCAACACAAAGACGGGATGACTTAGCAGAAACAGATCGAGTTTTGGAATAAATGTTGTCTGTGCGCATGTGTCTCCACTAAGAGACATGTAAGAGCAATGTTAAAAATGTCTAACCTGAGGCTTCTGGGTGGCTAGGTTAAGCCATGACTCTTGGTCTTGGCTCAGGTCATGATCTCGTGGTTTGTGAGTTTGCACCCCACATCGGGCTCTGTGTGGACAGTCACTGGCATGCTTGGGATTCTCTCTCTTCCTGCCCCTCCCCTGCAGACACAAGCTCTTTCACTCTCTCTCAAACTAAATAAACTTTTAAAAAGAAGAGAAATTCTTTTTCTTTGAGGTTACTCTGCTGTAACATGCTGCCTTTTTCAATACCATGTAATTTTGAGAAAAGCACTTTTCCAAATTATATAATGGTGTACAGGTAATAGAAAGGAGGAGGGTAGAATAAGTTTTTACTAATATGTATTAATTATACAGTTTCAGTGGGTGTTGGCAGGTAACGAATGTCATCTTAACATTTTTTTTTTACTGGGTCAAATTAGTTACATTTAATAGGTGAAGTTTATATACTTATATATGACCCACAGGATTTGTTACTGCTGCTTTCTGACAGCTAATCTGCAGAATTTATCTCTATCATTCCTTTTTTTTAATGTTTTATTTATTTTTGAGAGAGAGACAGAGTGGGAGTGGGGGAGGGTCAGAGAGAGAAGGAGACACAGAATCCGAAGCAGGCTCCAGGCTCTGAGCTGTCAGCCAGACCCCGATGCAGGGCTTGAACTCATGAACTCTGAGATCATGATCTGAGCTGAAGTCGGATTCATAACCGACTGAGCCACCCAGGCGCCCTGTATCATTCCTTTTTAAATGATACTGTATGGAGGCTATAGGTTCCAAGAATGGGACTGGGCATGTCTTTAATACCCCATTACCCCATTGCTTTAAGAGAGTATCCTGTTTTATGTGTTGGACTTCCATTTGTGCATTTGTTTTATTTTAGTCTGCCGACAGACCCACGCGCTGTTACATTTACAGGAATTCTAGCTGTGACATGACAGGCAGAGTCCCTGTGTTCAAGGAGTTTTTCTCTCCTAGTTGAAGAGGCAGACAATATGAAATGGACAAACAGGATAATCTCATATTGTGATTTGTGCTATGAAGGAAATAGTGATTTGAAATGGTAATGGAATGAGGCAGGAGGTGGTCAGGGAAAGGCTCTTTTAGGGGGTAACTTGTGAATTGACATCAAGAAGAGCAGTAAGCCATGTAAAGAATTCTGTGGGGAAAAAAAAGAATTCTGTGGCTCAAAGTTGGGGGGAAAATATTAGGCAACTATCTTTGAAAGAATTTTCTTTAGTTTTATGGTGTTATTCTTAAAGCTAAATACTTGAAGTCTGCTTTTTTCATGATGCACCCAGCATTATTCAAAAGCTTTGGGGGGAAAACCCAGAAAATACTCAACAGTTCTTAATTATTTTGAGAGTTCCTTGTCCAAGAGGTAAACTCTGTTTTTCCCTTAGTTTGGCTTCCAAGACTTTTCAGTAATGTTTTTCTTACACCCCTTTTAGCTCATCTATAGGAACTTCATGTTCCTGTCCCACTGATTCTACTCCTTGCCCTCTGAACCCTTGTCATTCCATGCTTTCCTACTTTTATGCCATTTTTCATATTGTCCTTCTTGACTGAAGTTTATTCTTCATTTCATTTTATCCAGTTAAATCTTTTTCTTGTTAGATGATCTTTGTAATTTCCTTTACAATCTTGATATAACTGAGAGTTGTAATTGGGTGTGAAACATATGAGAGCGATGCACATACTTGAAGATTCCTTTTTCTTCATTTTCTGACCAGTTGTAGATTGAGGAATACCACAAGGCTTCCAGAGTTGAAATTGATTACTTCTTGCTCAGTTGATTACAGTCAGGAGGTAAAATTACTTGGAGATACCTAGACCTGGCAGGACCTGCTTCTCTTTCTCCTTGTTTGCAGTCTCTCTCTACAGGCATCAGCTTGGAAAAGGATAGGTTACAACTACACTGTCTCCTACCCACCCTTTAGAATCTTAAGATAAATTTTCCTAAAACTGTCATTTTTTTCATGCTAACCTATTCCTTTTTCTTTCAAAGGAATGCTTTCCTTAGACTAATCACGTAGTTAATAGAAATACAAGAAAACAGAACAATGTGAGGTGTAATCTAATTATACTCCATAAAAATAGCTGGTAAGGAGTGATGTGTGTTATGAGAGGGGGCTTGTTTTAGGTTGGAGGGTCAAGAAGGGCGTTTCAAAGGTTGTGGTATTTAAGCTGAGACCGAAGGATGACCAAGAAATAGGCAGATGAAGAATGGGAGATAGAGGTAAGGAGATAGAATGTGTGAAGGATCTAGGGTAGGAAAGAATTGGGCATGTGTTCAAAGACTTGAAAGTGGCCAGGATAGCTCAAGTGTAGTGAGCAAGGTGTGGTAAGTGCTGCAGAATAAGGCTGGAAAGGTAAGTAGAGCCAGAGAAGTTGAATGGCTTCTCTCTGTGCCCATTAAAATTCAAGACACCTGTCATGATTGGAGATACAGAGACTGTTTTGAAATGGAGACTGAATGAAAGTGGGAGAGCAGTTAGAATACTACATTGAACAAGTGAATTTCTACTGGAGTCCCTAAGAATGAGATCCTTACTTCAAGATTAGTTCTACATCCCGTCATGCTGTTTGTTTTATATGGTACTGAATCAAGTGCGTGACATCACTGAAGAGTCCAGCGTCCTGTGTTAATAGCTTTTCTAAACAAGTAGAAGTAATTCTACATACTGTTCAAATAGTATCTTATTTGACAGGTGAAGATAATCATAGAAGGTGAGTGACCTCCTCACTTTTATTTATTTGTTTATTTTTTACTTTTGAGAGAGAGAGAGACACAGAGCACAAGAGGGGCACAGAGAGAGAGGGAGATACAGAATCTGAAGCCAGCTCCAGGCTCCATGCTGTCAGCAGAGCCTGACAGGGGGCTTGAACTCAGCAGCTCTGAGGTCATGACCTGAGCTGAAGTCGGACACTTAACCGACTGAGCCACCCAGGTGCCCCTCCTCACTTTTATTTATTAAGGCAGAGGTGAAGTCTGGACTGAAGACCCTATTTACCTGATTGAGTGCTGTTTTCCTTGAGTGGTTCTCAATTTTAAATGTCTTTTTTAAAAATCAAAGTTTAATTCGCATACCATACCGTTGCCACCACCACCCCACCAGTAGCAATCACTCCCCATTTCTTCCCCTCCCTACCCACTCCCCAACCACTGATAATGCTTTCTGTCTTGATAGATTTTTCTGTTGTGGACATACTATTAAATATGGTCTTTTGTGACTGGCCTCTTCCAGTAGTGTTCCATAGTGTTTTCATGGATCATAGATGTTGTGTCGTGTATCAGTACTTAATCCCCCTCCCCAGATTAAAGTTTCTTTACTTCAGTAATTCTTAAATCCTTTAAAGTACATTTAAATTTTCTATGAGAGAATTTCATGTAAATCTGGAAAAAGTTGTATGTGACCATGTGACATTTTTTATTCAAAATATTTCTTAGGATTAGAATTTAAGAAATGTTGAATTAGGGATTTCTGTTTAAGCTGGACAAGTTAAAGTCACATTTAAATTATGGTAGTTTTTTGTTGTTACAGTTTTATTGATGTGTAATCCACCTCCTGTACAGTTCACCAGTTTAAAGGGTGTAGTTCAGTGGTTTTTAATATACTCCCAGTTATGCAACTGTCACCACAATCCATTTTAGAAAAATCTCATCACCCAAAAAGAAACCCTATTGCTTTCACCTTGCCCCCAGTCTTAGGTGGCCTGTCTCTATAGATGTGTCAGTTGTGGATGTTACCTCCAAGTAGAATCCTACAAGATAGTCTTTTGTGACTGGCTTCTTAGACTTAGCATAACATTTTCAAAGTTAGTCCATGTTATATGTTGCGGCAGTATTTTATGCATTTTTATTGCTGAATAATTATTCCCTATTTTATTTATCTGTCAATCAGACATCTGGTTTGTTCCTTTTTTTTTTATTATTTAAATGTTTATTTTTGAGAGAGACCAAGCACGAGCAGGGGAGCCACCCAGACGTCCCTACTTTATCTTAGATTAATGTCTAACCTAGCAAAGTTTCTTAAAAGGCTGGATATTATTTTAATCTTGTAGGTCTCACAGTCATTGTCACAGTTAAAAGAGAAAAAGTAGCCATACAAAATACTTAAATGGTTGGCTATCACTGTGTTCTGATAAAACTAGTGATGAAAACATGTATCCAGCCGGTTGTATTTTGTTGATCCCTGGATTCTAGTCTGATATTAGCATCTAATCAAATTAATACATCTCCATTTCATATCTGCCTTTGGTTAAGCACTGGGTGGGAGCAGTTTGCTTAAGCATAGATAGACCTATAACCCTTTTATTCCACTCCCCACCCTACCTCTAAACCCAAATAATTCTCAGTAGTATCTCTTTCTTAGAAGTCTTTAAGACTTGCTTGGGGCGCCTGGGTGGCTCAGTCGGGTTAAACCTCCAACTTCAGCTCAGGTCATGATCGCACGTTCGTGGGTTCAAGCCCCACATCAGGCTCTGTGGTGACAGCTCAGAGTCTGGAGCCTGCTTCCAGTTCTGGCCTCCTTCTTTCTCTGCCCCTCCCCGCTCATGCTCTGTCTCTCTCTGTCTCAAAAATAAATAAAAAAACATTTTAAAAGTTAAAAAAAAAAAAAAAGACTTGCTTCATCAGTCCTAATTTTAATTTCTTATGGTATCAACCAGTCCATTTTATCCTACTTATCCATAAATCTTACTTTTCTCAGATTTTTTAAGTTGTAAGCACTTTTTGGTAATATACAGAGAGCATAAAGGGCACCAGATCATATAAACAGCTTTGGCTTCCATTATCTTCCTGGGCCAAACCGCATCCATAAGACTGTCTTTCATCAGAATATATACACATACATACATACATATATTTTTTTCCTCACTAGTGTATAATCTTTCTTAGTGTACTTTTAAATAATCACTGGATATAATATTAAAATTCTGAGTTTAAGGTTTAGGAATCTTTGGATATATTATCACCCACAAATCATTTATTCTTTCTGTTAGACTGTGCATCATACTGCTAATAAAAATTTGTATTCCGGGGAGCCTGGGTGGCTCAGTTGGTGGAGTGTCCAATTTTGGCTTGGTTCATGCATTCAAATCCTGTATTGGGCTCTCTGCTGTCAGCATGGAGCCCACATGCATCCTCTGTCCCCCTTTCTCTGTACCTTTCCTGTTTGCTTGCTCACTCTCAAAAATAAATACACATTAAAAAAACAACGAACTTGTGTTCTTAATCTTGAAACACACAAACTCACTGTAGGGCAAGATACAAAAATTCGTGTGAATTTTTAATATAAAAGTGAGATTTAGAAGAAATTTGTGATGTGTAGTGCTTTCTGTATAGGTATGGAAAATGTAGGTCTGAAAAATCATAACCACCATCATTAACTGTGATGCTAGGTAGGGTGTGTATCATCACTTTACTTTTCTACTTGTATGTTACTTCAGTTTGGAAAGAACTGCATGGAGAAATGAAAAAAATGCATTGGAAGTTAATATGAATTGTAGCTTTTATTATAGAGAGCTAGCTTTAACTTAGTATAACCATGTTATTCAGGGGTAAATCTGCGCTGCCTTCAGTTCTTAAGCACATCCTTCTAATTGCCTACCATATCATATCATTCTTTTTATAAAACCTCTTTTACTTAGTTTTGAATTCTGTTTAAGAATGTCAGTTTATTTTTAGTCCCTTACTAAAATATCTGTGTCTTAATCTTGCTTCTCACTTCTGTTCTAAGTTTCAGTTGTTTTGTTAAGTGGTCTAGATAAATCTATTTCACAGGATGTAGACTCTAATCCCTATTGAAAAAGCTCCTGTCTCTGCAAGTGTCTTCTCTCTTAACAGCTGATTCAGTTTTCTCTGGTTTCTAAAGTCTTAGACTAGTGTGCCTCATACTTGTGGTTTTTGATGATTATCTTATGCCCTCTGAAAACACATATATCAAGCCTAATAGCTGATACCATCTGTGTCAGACTTGTGGAAGTACACTGTTTTTTCAGAGTCAGGAGCTTACCTTACTGGGGGGTTGTCAATTTTTGAATTTTTGTTAATAGTAACAATAACATTGAAGTGGAGTGGATTCCTGGATTTTAACTTCATGGGAGAGGAGTAGACCTCATTCTTAATATACCTTCTGTTTATTTTTTTTTCAAGTTTGTTTGTTTATTTTGAGAGAGACTGAGACTGCACAAGTCGGGGAGGGGCAGAGAGAGGGATGGAGAGAATCCCAAGCAGGCCCTGCACTGGCAGCATGGAGCCAGACATGGGGCTCAAATTCAGGAAGCCCATGTCATGACAGCCTGACGCAGCTAAGCCACCCAGGTGCCCCAACTAACTTGTGTTTATAGAGCACTTCACTTATCGTGTCTTTTCAACAAATCTTTAGTGTGGCACTTTTATTTCATAGATTTAAGCATAGATCGTCTTGCTTAAGAGTATATGAGAGTGATGTCAGGGCATCTAATACAGGCTTCTTAAAGGATTATTCTAGGGGGCACCTGGGTGGCTCAGTCAGTTGAACATCCATCTGGCTTCAGGTTGGGTCATGATCTCGTGGTTCGTGGGCTCTGTGCTGACAGCTAGCTCAGATGTGCCTGAGCTAGCTGTCAGCCTGGAGCCTGTCTTCAGATTCTGTGTCTCCCTCTCTCTCTGACCCTCCCCTGCTCATGCTGTCTCTTTCTCTCTCTCTCTCTCTCAAAAATAAAACATTGAAATATATATATATTTATATTTAAAAGATTATTCTAGGATTCATTTTAGTCTTTAAAATTGGCCTTGATTTCCTTCGTTGTCAACGTATTTTTGGAAATTTCAATGGGAATCTCAACTCCACTATGACATTCTAAGTATATTAGTTCTACTCTTTATTTGTAAACCTGACTTTATTTTTAAGAAAGTATGAGTTCTAAAAAGTGCAAATCTTGGCATCGATCTGATTTTTCCTACAAACCTTGGGAGTATTACGTTTTCTTTGTAACTGAGTGTGTTGGGGCTAAGAGGCTCACAGGACCCAGTGTATAATTATTACCATGGCTATAACCTGTTACTGTGAAAAGATACAAAGCATAGTCGAGTAAGGGAAGAAGTATGCAGAGCAAAGCCTGGAGGAAACCAGGTGTGGGTCTAGAAGTCTTCAGAAGAGTCACACAGACATGCTTCATTCCTTCAGCGGTGAATTGTGACAATACATGTGAAATGTTGACTACAAAGGAAGCTTATTAGAGATTTAGTACCCCAGATTTTTATTGAATTTGTCTTGTTACAGAGGCACCTCTCCCTAGCATGTACCAAAAATCTGGATTCCCAATAGGAAGACATATGTTAAGCATAAACCATATTGCATGCACAGACAGCTTAGGCCCAGTGAGCAACTGTCAGCTGTTGAGGGAGCTCTCTAGAAATCTAGGTTCCCGCATGTCAGCCAAGGGCCACTGTGTAAGTAGGCTTTTCTAAGGATAGCAGTCTTAGGCTGGCTCTGATGACTTCTCTGCACACTGAATTAATCTTGACTGATTTCATCTTGATAGTGTTTACACTGTTTATTGAAGGATGTTTTGCCAACTGTATTAAAGTTTAGGGTGTTAATATAAACACATGCCATACAGCAAGATAAAATTAAAAACAAGTAGATGATGAAGTCATCAAGCAGTAGCCTTGTTGAGAAATCTCTTCTGCTCTACTACAGTACTCCATTTTTCCCGGTTCTTAAGTAACCGTCTTTTGTCACATCACTAGCTTTTTTGGGTCTTTGGATCTGGTTCTGGCTTCCCTAGTAAACTGGCCTGTATCCAAGGTTAAATGTTGGTCATTGCCTTTACTCTTACCATACTCTTCTTCATTCCAAGCTCATAGTGCTTGTTTATATTATGCAAGGCAAGCTTAGAGTCTCCCACCTTTCACTTCTAATGGAGGTGACTTCCAGATCCCCTTCTGAATTCCTGGTTCTGTGTAGACCTGCTGACCATTTCCACTTGTATATCTTAAAAACTTTCTAGTCCTCTTCTGTCTGTCCCAGGTCACTTTTTTATCCACTTAGTTTCCCCTGCTGGTATATAAATAGTTAATATTTCTACTAATAACGACTGGTTCTAACTGCTAATTCCTAGACCAATCAACCATTTAAATTACTCTTCCCACTTTTTTGTTCATTATAGTGTAGCCTCCATACTATTGCCAGTGTAGTTTATCAAAATAAAAGTTGAATTATGGTATCTTGTTGCTGAAAACTAAACATGTGGAATGAAATTGAAAATATTAGCAGTTAGACTTTTATAGTGAACCTTTTCGTATCTTTAATCAGTGTTTTTGCAAGTTATTTTTATATGTTGGCTTCAAAAAAAAAATTATTTATTTATTTATTTTATTTATTTATTTTTTTTTTTTGAGAGAGCAAGACGGGGAGGGGCGGAGAGAGGGGAGACACAGAATCCAAAGCAGGCTTCAGGCTCTGAGCTGTCAGCACAGAGCCTGATGCAGGGCTAGAAATCATGACTCCTAAGATCATGACCTGAGCTGAAGTGGATGCTTTGCCAACTGAGCCACCCCAGTGCCCAGCCTTCTTTTTTTTTTTTTTAAAGGACGTAAACACTTGTCTTTGTAACTGAGAAAAGAAACACACATCCTAAGATGTGTGGTTTGTTCATAAAACTTACAAGTAAATGAATTACTTTAAAACAATTTCTAGGTAGAGTTGGTCCTGTTATTAGGGGATTTAATAACATTTCACCATCTTGAAACAGAAGTACTTTCCCTAAGATTTAACTTTTCTTGATAACTGTTTTAGTTGAAAAAGTGGCAGAACTATTTAAAATAAAGTTGTAGAGGCTATTTAAGAAATTGAAAAATAGGGGTGCCTGGGCGGCTTAGTCAGTTATAGTGTCCCACTCTTGGTAGCGGGCTGAAGTCCTGTCTTGTAGTTCTTGAGCTTCAGCCCCACATCCTCACATTGGGCTCTACTCACAGTGCAAAGTCTGCTTCTCCCCCTCTCTGCCCCTCCCCCCACTTGTGTACATGCTCTCAATAATACATAAATGTTCAAAAGAAAATTTAAAAAGGATTGAAAAATAGTTGCAAAAACATACTGGATATTTGTGACTGTTTAGTTGTGTATCGCTTGAAACTTTGTGACTTTTCTCTTTATGGTTGTGTTTCTGTCTGTCCCTAATAAAACTTATTTTAAAAAACCCAACAAGTTGCTAGAAATGATATGGATTAGGTTTTGCTCATCTAATAGATAACTAATAGATAACATTTTTCCGTAGGCTGTCAGCCGTGTAAGATGTATGCTCTTCAAGCCACATCTTTAGTTGGCTCACAGATACTTAATATGCAAGAAGTATGAATATATATTTCTGATGCTTATGTAAAATGATTTAGGGATACACAGTGATCTGTAGTATGGTAGAAGCCAGTTAAAATTAAACATGAAATACGACTTATAATTCACTTTGCTCTTTATTTTTTTTAAGGGACCAGTTACTCTCCACAAGAAAATTCACACAACCACAGTGCTCTTCATAGTTCAAATTCACATTCTTCTAATCCAAGCAATAATCCAAGCAAAACGTCAGACACAGTAAGTATATAAACATGCTCACTTTTGGTTTTGGGTTTTTAATTTATGGCCCTACCCACTGCCACCCCCATCCCCACCCCTCCACCAAGTCTTTGTGGTGTTAAATCTATTGTCGTCGTCGTCAATAATGAGCAATCAGAGAAGTTTGATCGACCCAAATCATGTCCAGGGATTTCATTATGTGGGTGGAAGCTAAAGACTGTGCTGAAATGGAATGAATTAAGTGTTAGTTTCAGGATCAGGATTTCTCCCTCAGTAAATTTCAACTATAGCCATATACTTAATCTCCAAGTAGTGGTGTTTTTCATTATAATGTACCCAGGCGGCAAGACCCATAAATTTAATCTTAATTGAGAAGTTAGCTTTTGAAACTTTCTGGAGGTTACTAGTAAACTGACGTTCTCTTTAAGTCACTTCTAATGGAAATTTTTGAGTAGAAAATAAAAATATAAACTTAGTTTTTAATCTAATATTTTAATAATGAAAGGAGAGATGAATATTAGGTAACTTAGGTTAACACAATATGGAGTAACATTTTTAAAAAGTACTTTTTTCTCTTTGAAATCTTCAGGTTTTATATCTTTGAAAATCAGTAACACTTAGTTCTCTACAAAGACATTTCATTGCCGGCTGATTTATATTTATAAACTTGAAAGTCCAGTTGAAGTTGCCTTATTTTTTCAGTATTAGATTAAGATATTCACATGTAGTCCCTAAGTCCTGTGATGAACATTTGTTGTGGTTTAACATAGAACCTAGCCCATGGCAACTGTTTAGGAAAAGCTTTTTGAATGCTTCTTCCTTCCTAATATAAATCATAATGGGACTTATAGACCTCATGTAGATTGTTTTAGATTAGTTATGCATATTCGTGATTTTTAAGAGGCCTCTAACTTGCTTCATTTAGGGGAAAAAAGTTATTCTCATGTAAAGACATAATTGGTATCTTTCCTTCTGCCTGTCCACCAATTTTGATTTGCTGGGAATTCAATCCTGGTTTGAAGTCAGTCCTAGATGACTTTACATTTATATACCAGCTCTACTTGTTATCGCTTAAATATCTTCTGCATATTTTGGAGCTTTTCAGTTTGAGGCCTTCAAGATCTATTTTCTGTAATCAGCCTTGCCTGAAGATACTCTGCATAATTTTTCTCTGTGAAATTCTTTGTTGCAGTAAATGCCATCTTCGATGTTGTTCAGTGAACTGTTCCTTAATAACTGTTCATAGGTTACTTCCAATATTAACCATTTCTTTCCCATTGTTTCACTTGGGGAAGAAGTAGTGGGATTCTGTATTTCAAGAAAAAAAGTAGACAGGGATATGCTTTTTCTAAAAAGAGAAAAGCAGTGTTTGCGTAGGAGGTAAAAGACATTTTGAACTGGAGAACAGACCTCTATATGATGCCTCCGTAACTGATTAGTACTATTTAGTACTATTCTTTAAGAGCAATTGTTCTAAAAGTTTCTTTTCTCATGAGCTTTCTACATTCATGAGAATTGAGAGCCTTTATCTTTCCATATTTACCATATTAAAAATTAAAACTTGATAAATATGAAAAATAATTTTAAATCGGTCAATTGTAAACCCTTTATATGTTAGCATGTGCAGTGTTATGAAAAATAACTATAGAACAAAAAAGTAGAATAAAATTATCTCTTTAATACCTGTCTTAATAGAAGATACTTAGAACTTCACATCTGGTCTGCATTCAGTCTTTCATGATCGGGTTCCTGCGGCTTGGTTGTAGGCTACTTCTGGGAGCTAGAAGGACTGAGAGTTAACTTTCCACTGGTAGCAGAGGTTTGGAGGCACGTGGGTAATTTCCAGTAGTTTCATTATTGGGGGGGCATACCCCCAAGAGCATAAATGTAGAGGAATCTGCAAAAGTTTTTCATCTACCCTCAAAATTATTGTGACATTTCCAGAATTGTTATTGATTGGATGGAAATAATGGGCATCCAGAAACATAGGCATTGACACTTTTTTCTATCACTAGTTTTGCGACTTATGGACAATTTGGAAGGTCTCTGGGCTTATTTCCTAGTTGGTGAAATTAAAGTTGAGTAGGCAGTGCATGAGAGTTTGTTCCTCAAGCTTTAAAATTGTCACTTTACACCAGTGAACCCAGAAGAAGTATGGACTACCAGAGCATGAAATTATTTCATTTCAGTCTCAAAGCTCCTTTGTGAAAATGGTCAACTTCATCTAGAAGTACATTTGGGAATCTATCAGATATCCTGGGGCCAGTGCAGGCACTTAAACTTTACACTTCTTGAGATCAGTTCCATGGAAATAGGGCTTCCTTTCAGACCTTTCTTATTTCTGTATAATTTTACACTACCTATAAAGTAGGTATCTGAGAATTTTTGACAGACTGGTTTTTGTTATAAGGAAAATAAGTGATGCTGCTTACTATATCTGTTACATGAGACAAGGTTTAGCTAACATTTGGCCCCATCTCATGGGCTTCAAAGCTTTTAATTAGCTTTGTGTTTACATTTTATTTTTAATTTTGTGCTTTTTTGTGTTAATGAACTTCCATTAAGTTAGTTACTGTAGGCAGGTTATTCTCTGTTACATTATATGTGAGTACTGTTGTGCCATAATGAGTTTAGAACTGATGTATGTCACGTCATCAGATCAGTTGAGTGTGGATTTCCTGAAACACCCCCCCCCCCACCACAGTGCGATTGGATTTCAGCAATTAAAATTATAATAATGGGGAACTTTTATAATGCTTTTCTACAGTCAAGATGTTGTTAATTTTGCATTTCTTAATCTGTGCCTAAAAAACTAATGTATCTAATCTATTTAATTTTCTAGGATTTTCCATGGTTATGGCTTTCAGTAGACCAAGGTCTCCTAAGATGTATATACACAGATAATTATATTCTACATCAGGATCCCTTTGTTTCATAGTCTTTTTCCATTTACATGCTTTGAAAACCATTGGCATTCTTGATATTTCATATCAAGTGATTTAATAGTATTAACATTTTCTAATTTGTAAACATGTGTTTTTAAGCCTTATGATTCTGCAGATGACTGGTCTGAGCATATTAGCTCTTCTGGGAAAAAATACTACTACAACTGTCGAACAGAAGTTTCACAATGGGAAAAACCAAAAGAGTGGCTTGAAAGGTATCTGTTGTTATTGAAAAATATTTCTTCTTGATTCTACAGGTTAATATCTTAGAACATTTTGAGTTTAGGTTTCTTATAGTGAAACTCTTTATTGTCTTCTTTAGGTATAGTAGTTGGCCCATTGTGTTCTCTATAATTTCTCTTTAAAAAAGAATTTGGACAGATATGCATCTGTCCACAAGGACTTTGTAAACACTATGTTTAATTACAGTTTATATCCTTCTATATTTATGTGTCTTACATGGCATATAAGTAATTGTATAATATTTCCATCACTGAGAAACCTTGATGTTCTGTTAGCTACATCTCTTCTCCCACATCAGTTGGTAGTATGGACGTGTTTAGTTCTTTTATTTTCCGTATTACCATTTTGTTGAGCATTTGTTGAGTACTGTTATATGTAAACTCGTTGTGCTTGATATAATTTTTATGGGTTTATCTGTGTTTTATTTTTAGAGAACAGAGACAAAAAGAAGCAAACAAGATGGCAGTCAATAGCTTCCCAAAAGATAGGGATTACAGAAGGGAGGTGATGCAAGCCACAGCCACTAGTGGGTTTGCCAGTGGAAGTAAGTATTATTTTCTTTGCAACAGTATAATGTTTGATTCACTCCTATAGTTCTTGTATTTATCTGTGTATGCATAATTGTTTACATAGGTCAGCTAAAGTAATAGTAACATACAGGGTTTCTTTTATGTTAGCTCTGTCCCCTTAACCTCCACCATTTTGATTCCTGAAAAGAAAAAGGGTGCACAGAGGAATAGTACACCTGTGTATTCATCACTACTCATAATGGCTATAATGCAGCTGAATTGGTGAGAAATAAAATTTCATAATGTGGATTGATTGCTTTTTAAGGCAGGAGTTTTATGTTTTTTCCCCTTTACTAAATTGTGTCCTATTAAACTGGACAGTGAAATCCCTT
Organism: Mungos mungo; assembly: GCA_004023785.1. Classification (NCBI taxonomy): domain Eukaryota; kingdom Metazoa; phylum Chordata; class Mammalia; order Carnivora; family Herpestidae; genus Mungos; species Mungos mungo. The sequence goes on from PISW01002880.1 coordinate 67,511, forward strand.
CCAAAACTCATCCATCTAATAATTGATTTGTGGGCACATACAGATAGTGACATGAAAGTATTGGTGCTTTGTGTTTATCAGGGAGTAACTTTTTTATCCTCCTATCTATAAACTGATTTCATCATTGTTTTAGATTTGTATAATGTCTCCATACTGTAAGGCACCTTAATATTTCCTGAGGTCAGATTTTGTCTAAGTGGGACAGTATGAGTCCTATACATTTATTTCTTATTTCAAAGTGAGTTTGAATTTGGAGCTTTTACTAGCAGTAGTCTATTCCTAGTGGCTTCCGTTGCCTAGAATAGAATTTAAATGCCACCATAGGTTTCTTAGGCTCTTTGTCAAATTTGAAATTTTGAGAAGAATTTTAAAAAGATGTGTTCTGAAAATTCTTGGACGTGAGCATTTGAATCCTCCTCCTGTAACATAAGTTGGGGATGTGTTTGGTCTCAGCAGAGGATACTTACTTTTGATGAGAAAAACTTTAAGATGAAACAGATAGTTAACAGTTCTTCAGCACTGAATGTTTGATTTACATTCCTTGGGACAGATAATTTTTTTATATTCGTGCAGTTGCACTTAATTCTTAGGAAACAGTGATTTAACGTACTAAAGTAAGGAAATTAAAATGATTGTATTTTGAGACAGAAGGCTTGGATCTAGTTCCATTTCACTTACTATCTATCTTAAGTAACTGTGACTTCTGGCAAACAGTCCAAAATGGGATAAAGGTTTTCCTCTCAGGGTTAAAAAAAAAAAAATAGCACCCAGCTTGTGGGTCTCCTGAACAAGCTGCAGAAAAAGGAGGGGATGGGGGGATATTAGGAGGTATGGAGGAGGAGTGATAAATGGGTATAAAAATAGTAAGTTTATTAAGATATTTGGGGAGGCCCCTCTCTCAGTGGGTGATGGTTCCCAAACAGAAAAAAAGAGCCTAGTATGTCTGCTTTATTCTTTCCAAAATACTCTTATCCGTTAAGCCCCTTTCCCTCCCTTGAGTACACGAAACAAGTAATTAAAGATTTGATGCAAATAATGATGGAGGTGAAAATGATGGTTTTTGTCTTTTTAATAAACTGTCTTTAAGGAAATAAAATCAGTTATTACATTGTGTGCTTTTTCTTTCAAAAATGAAATAGTTTTTTTTTTTTTTTTCCAAAATTTCACAAGTGAGGCATCTTGTTCTTAAAAAGTTAGAGGGGACAGTTTTAAATCCCATCAGCCTGGAACATTTGGGGGCATATACTTTTTTTTCTATGTGCTTATAAATGTGTATAAAAACTATATATTATACCAAAAATGGGATGATATGTTACTATTTTTTAACCTTTGTTCAGTAATATTTCAAGGAAATGTTTCTGTGTCAGTTTATAAATCTATATGTGTTAAATTGACTGCATGGTTTTCCATTTTCGGATGTGCCCTCATATATAAGTAAGATACTTCTGTGGATTTTAGCCTTTTCCTAATGTCAACAGTGCTGTGATTCCTGTCTTTGCTCACTTATTACTTCCTTAGCCAAATTCCTCGAAGTGCAGATGATGAGTCAGTAGGTCTGACTTTGTGTTGAAATAGAGTCATGAGTCATACCTTTTCAGTTTTAAGTAACGTTTGAGAAAAACCTTAGCTATCTTTCTCCTTTTATTTTTCCTTAACTGGTCAACTGAGTTATATACTAAGTGGTAGTAATGAAGTTATTAAGCCATTTTGGTCCTTAACGTTGTCTGTCCAAAAATGTTGGCAACTTTCCCATATGTTCAGTGTATTGGTGTTCATGTAGGGTAAGGCCTAAAGTTTTGTAGTTCATAAATGCCGATAAAAAGAGGTATGTGTGGGGCGAGGTAGGGCAGGATTGAAAGATTTTATATGTAAAGAGATCAAGGTAGAAAATAGATTTGTTTTTTGCAATATAGCAAATAAAGTAATCCAGAACTTGACATTGAAAACTTTCTGGATAAAATTTTAAATTTGATATTACTGCTACTAGATTGTCTTTGTCTTTAATCTGTGCCTCATAGAATGATTAATTGCTCTATGCTTAGAGAAACCTTAATTTGGGGTTTCTCAACAGTAGAACCCAATGGGTTGGGTGATTTCTTTGTTGTGGGACGCCTCCTGTAGACCGTGCCTGTCCTCTAATGCTGGATACCAGTAGCACACCTCCTCTTTCCCCATTCATGACAGCCAAAAATGTCTCCAGACATTTGCCAGATGTCTTTGTTGTGGGGGTTATACAAGTAGAGTCATTGCGTTAACTGTGTTTTGTCTAGAGTTGTAAATAATAGAAAGCTGTCAGAGCTTCTGCTTCCTTAGTTCCTGTAATCCTGCTGCCATTTTTTCCTCTAAAGGTTACAAGTTTTGGAAGAAGTATCAGCTTTAATTTTCATCTGAATGCATTTACTTGTACTTTGACTCTAGTCATACAGAACTAAAGGGACTTTTCTTGGTGTCAGGGGAGAGAGGATTCTTGGTAATCAAGTGACATGATTAGTGGGAATTGGGCATGATATTATTTCTGTTTTATCTGTCCCTAAAAGTTTCTATTGTAGCAGTATTCTTTCCAGAAAGAAATCCATTTTTTTTTTCCAGGAAGAAATTCTAAAATAAAATTTCTAAAGTTTCATGTGCATGCAAGTTGATGGTTTAATGATGAGTTAATATCATGCAACAGATGTTTGTATTCAGCTCTGATAGTTCAATCTATGTGTTCTTTTTTTATTTTTTGCTAAAGTTAATCTATGTGTAACATAACACTGAATTTCATTTTTTAAGTCAAAAGACTTTGTATTTTGATACAGCTGAAGTTTTTTTGGCAATACCTAGTACACTTTTGTTTAGTGCAACATGTAGGAGTTGTGCACTGAAGATTTGGAAACTGACTTGTAGTTAATCATACTTCCTTTGTACTCTCTTGATCTCTAGACTCGGAGAAACCATGAATTGGAAAAAAACTAAAATATTCAACAGGGAGGGCATCCTTTGGTAATATTATCATTATATACGTGCTTGAATCTTAAGATGTTTCTCCACTTAAAAGCTGTTTAATTTTTTAGTTATAAATCAGACCATTAAAATTTTGGCTATAGAATTTTTGATAAATCCAATTTTTGTTACAATGATTGTTGACATTTTCCTTGTACTCTTTTTTGGAAGTAGAAGTATTTATGAGGTTTAAATATTTTGTGACTTTGAATTGGAAGAAGATGTTTTTAATAGCAAGTAGATTTTTCTGACTGTGCTGCCAGATGTAGTCTTGTATTTCCAGATAGCATTATCTATAACTTGAGTTTATAACTAAATGGTATTATTAGCATTATTAAAAATATGAACTGATTTACATATTGAAAGCACAGTTCATCATAAATTCAGCTATCCCAAAATAAGATCATTTAAGCCCTAGCACAAACTACTTTAGAGACTAGCGACTTAAGTATTCAGAACAGTCAGGCTAATAAAGCTAATATTCCTTTGCAGTTGAACCACTGTGGATAATTCAGTCATTAGAACCTATGGTCCATATTTTAGAAGAATGGACCATTTCCTTTTTCTATTTTAAAATATTTAAAAATTTTTCATTTGAGCAAAATGTTATAACTCCACATATTTTTTTCATGTTTTGTTTGAACAGTGGTGTGGTTCTAAAGAATCCCCCAAAACTAGTAGCCCACTTGACATCAGTACAGATTAATGCTTACAGTTGAGCTAAAATTCCTCTTTTCAGTATTCGGATATTTATATGCTAGCGGTAAAACTGCAGATAACTAACTGGGCTTGCAGTTTTATATCAAGATACAAGTACAGGTATGTTGCTAAATTAGCTGATGTTAAAGACAGGATTCTAACGTAATCTTTTTTCTTCCCCCTTCCGTCATTCCAACATCTCTTTTTTCGAACTGTGAACTAAAGTGGAAGACAAGCATTCCAGTGATGCCAGTAGTTTGCTCCCACAGAATATTTTGTCTCAGACAAGCAGACACAATGACAGAGACTACAGACTGCCAAGAGCAGAGACTCACAGTAGTTCTACGCCAGTACAGCACCCCATCAAACCAGTGGTTCATCCAACTGCTACCCCAAGCACTCTTCCTTCTAGTCCATTTACGCTACAGTCTGATCACCAGCCAAAGAAATCATTTGATGCTAATGGAGCATCTACTTTATCAAAACTGCCTACACCCACATCATCTGTCCCTGCACAGAAAACAGAAAGAAAAGGTATGCCATTATTACTAGATGATGCACGTTGAACTATAGTTTTTGAGTTTTTGATTATATTACATGATCTCCATTAGCTTGAATAAGACTCTTAATTATATAAAAATTTTTTTAGAAGTCTTTTAGAATGTTACTGCATAGATTTAGGTCTAGAGTTAACCATATTTAGTTTTTTCTTTTAATTTTTAATTATGAAACCTTTGCACTGTTTTTGCCTTTGACACTTTGAAGTCAAGTGCTTAATTTATAACAGTAATGGTTTAAATAACTTCTCAAAGTCAAAGGACTATCCCTTCATATTTGTATAATTTTCAGTTTTTGTAATTGTCATGATGGTTTAGTTCAGATATTGTCTTAATTTTGTTAATTAAAATTTAGTATGAATAGATGTTCTAAAGCTTCTTATTTCTGCATACCACACAACTATTGGTTTTAATTTGTGAATTAGAAAACTGTCATGGGCTATAAGATAGAGACCTAATGTCTGAATTAGAACTTAAGTCTGAAGAGTAGAAGTTAAGTTTTGCAACCCAAATTGTGTTTTTATTCAAATCGGTGCTGATAACCATAGCTTGTTTAAAGAGTTAGAGAAAAATTGCGGCAACAACTACTTGGGAGGTAACCCATAATAGAAGCAGAGTGAGGAGATAATTATATCTACATCGGCCACTCCCAGTTCTAAACTTCACACATAATAGTGTGTTTTAAGAAATTAAGGCAATTAAAAGGCAATAAGGAAATAAATTATGGACAAGACCCATTAGACTAATTAGCATATTAGCATCAGTAAACACTGAGAAACTTGTGAACACCTATGAGTTTGAGAGGTGCTATATGGATCTGATGAGTCTTTAAGCTTTTACCCGATTCGTTATTTCACATTGATTTAATTGTTGACAAAGGGTTCTCATAATTAGGTTTCTTTTCCTTCTTGTTTTCTTTCATGCACGTTACTTGAATTTTTCTGGTAGTAGTTGTTACATATTAAGCCACGTACTTTTACTGTTGAGTGCTTATTAATACATTAAACATTAAGCAGCTTGTTCCAAATGTCAGATTCCTCCACGATGATGTACCAAAATTCATACGTATATGTTCTATTTACCCTGATGCAGAACTAAGGTTGTGAAGAAATTCTTGAGAGATGAAATCTAAATTAATGCAGTAATTGTTAATGTGCTTGTACTTTCTAATGGATGTTAATGGTTTGTAATTTGGATTATTTGGCCACAGAAATTTTATTTTAAAACCCTGGTCAGGTAAAATCCTGTGAAGGCCTTTAAAAGGTCTTTGTCTCATTTCCTCTCTTGTTCAACAGTTACTTCTTAGCTCTTACCTCCTTTTTGAAATTCATTCTTTCCCTGGTTTCTGGGATACTGCCCGTCTTCAGTTTCCTAGTTCTCTTTCTGCCCTATAAATTTCAGTATTGTTCGGGCTTTTCCTGTGTTTTCTTTTTTTCTTGCTCAGCATGTTCTCTTTTGCTGAGCAGTCGTTCTTGTGGCTGCCTTGTCTACTAAGGTGACTCCCAAATCTATTTCTAACTCCTACATATATGTGTCCCAGATTCCTACCTTTCCCCACAGTTTATTCTTAGGTTCTCAGTGAGTAACTACACTATTCTCCGAACTATTACTTGTTCTTCAACAAGATTCATCCCCATCTACCCTTACCTGTCTATCAACAAATCCTGGATTCTGCCTTCTGTATCTTACTTGTATATATATCGCTTCTCTGGTTATTGCTACTACCATTATTGAAACTCAGGACATCTCTCTTGAAATAAGCGTCTGATTACTGCTCTGCTTCCTTTTACCCAGACTTTGGTAGCATCCTTATAAAATTTAGTTTGAATTGTGTTCCTTAAAATTTTCTAATAGTTTTCCATTATCCACAGGATAACTTCCATACTTCTTAGTAAGAAGATTATAGCAAGTACTTGGTAGTCTGCTTGCACCTGACTAGTTTGATCTCCACCATTTCCTATAATTCATCTTTTGCAAACTTGTACATTTCTTAGGGCATGTTATATTCTTTCATGTTCTGAGCCTTTGTTTAGAAGAAGGACATGTTTGTTTTTCCAGTCCATCCTGTTGATCTCAGTACCCTTTCTTCAGGAGCCAGCTCTAATTGTCGTTTGGGGTCTCAGTGTCAGTTCACCTCTCCCAGTCTGTATTTCCCAAACACTGGTTGCTTTTATTTATTATAGCACTTATCACATTTTAATTTTAGTTCCTTTAATTAAACTGTTTAGGGTTAGATGTTAATTGTGTATTGAAGTTGTTTCACCTTCTGCCCTCTCCCTCCATGCTGTAAGCACCATTCCTGGCAAACTTTTTTAAACATCATCAAAAATTAACTGTGTACCAGGTTTGGTGCTAAGTGTTTATTACACAATTTTGTATATTCCTTAAAACATAATTGTACAGGAAGGTGGTCCATAAAACTGTAGGTAATGAGAGGCACAAATCTATATTAAGTTGGACTCCAGTTATTCAGAATTCCTGACAAATCATAGATAATTCGATTTTAATTCTACAAAGTATGTTCGCTAATCACAAACTTTATATAACAATTTTGTACATAATAGTTTTAAACTTACAGGAGGAACCTTGATTACTTTGAAAATTGACTATTGATAGAGGGAAAATTGTATAATATTCCAGGTACTCTTTGCATATGAATTGAAGACAAGATTATTAAATTATATAACAATTTAGATCTTTTCAGATTGTTTAGCAGTTAGTCTAAATTTGTGAACTGCCCATTAATTTGAAATACATTTTTTTCCTCAATGGATACATCAGTGTTAAGCTTCCTATTGACCCTTCTCATTAATATAGTGACTTCCTTATTTGGATTTTCCCTAACAAATAAGTTATATTGAGAGGTTGATGGTTCTGGTACGATTAGACTCTTTGGACCCTTGGTAATAAGTACTAATAGTATAGCTAAGCTCTATCTAGGGGTATCAGTGGTGGGTGCTGTATTAAGTAATACAAAAGCAAGATCTTTGTTTTTATTTACCACTGCTCTGTTCCTAGTTCTAGACAAAATAATAGGCAGTCAGTAAATATTTATTGTAGATGGATATATACCTGAAAGAATGGTAATGAGTGTGTTAAGGATTGGGGAAACACCCGCAGTGGATATGGTTTAAAAAATGTATTTGGAGGGGCGCCTGGGTGGCTCAGTTGGTTAAGCATCTGACTTCAGCTCAGACCATGATCTCATGGTCCATGGGTTTGGGCCACACATCGGGCTCTGTGCTGACAGCTCAAAGCCTAGAAACTGCTTCAGATTCTGTGTCTCCCTCTCTCTCTGCCCGTCCCTTGCTCGCTCTCTGTCAGTCTCTGTTTCTCAAAACAAAAAGTACATTAAAAATTGCTTTTAATGTATTTGGAGAAGAATAAGAGTATTCTCTTTGTTGTGAATCTAAGTAAAGGATACCAGCAGTAGAATTAGATCTGTTTAATGTTAGTGTGCCTTTTGCGTAAAAGAACCTAAGATAAATTCAGATGCTTGCTTAAGAGCCGGAATGTGGAGAATCTGAAGCTCCAGTTTTGTAGGGAACAATCCTGGTGTTCAGTAGAGTGAAACAAGGTCAGGTATCTTCTTTTAGATCTGTATCTGTTGCTAGGGTAACATTTGAATATCTACTGGCAAGATTATGCTATTGAACAACCATATAACAAAGTAACAGAGATAGTGATGTGCTTAAAAACCTAAACGTTGATTTTTATCAGTTGGTACCCTATTGACCATTCTAAATTGGTCCTAACTGCTCTCCCTTCCAGATTTGTGAAATGACAAAATGGGCAGGAGACTTTTGCTTTAGCCAAATAACTGCGGGTCCAGAAGAGTTTAATGACCTTAATTTTAGGATGCTTCTTATTTAGTAATTTAGTAATTTGAAAAGTAAAGCAAAATAGCCGCAGAGGCAGAGTTATTCAGTGATTTACAAAGCTAGCTCTCAGGAGATTAACATATCTAACCACTTAGATATAGTTAGTTACATAATTCTACATTCTTAATCTAATGGGGGGGAAATTAGTCCCTCATTAACATGAGGTGTGAATTAATCATTTGGAATAAATTTCCCTTTTGTGTTTTGGTGGTATCTGTAGACAGTGAAACTTGAATGAATCTGAAGGCTTCGATTGGTCATTAACTAGCTGTAGTGGGCCACATTCAGCCTTCATTTGCTTTGCTTTCTAACAATTTTTAGGATTACTATTCATGAAAATTAAAAAGACTGGCCATAGACTTACTCAGATTTTGTTGAATAATTGAGTACTTTAGTGGAAGAATGTAGTCTGTTTTAGTAAGTTTAAAATTATGTTAGTCAACTAAGATGGCACTTTGAACAGTGGAACAGGAGAAATACAGTACCTGTGATAAAAGAAAATTAGAAAATACTGTTTATAATTTGAGAGATAGGGGAGGACTTTTTAAATCAAGACCCAAAATGCATTTGCCTTTTAAAAAATGTTGATAGATTTGAACACAAGACATTTAGAACTTCCTTTTAACAGAGATAAAGTTTGAAAAACAAATCTCAAATTGGGAGAAAATATTTGCAATATACATAACAGTACATTAAGGATACATTAAAAATACATCAAAATGATATGAAAGAGCCAATCCACTAGAAAAATGAGCAATGGATATGAACAGTCCCAGTTATAGAAGACGAATTTAAAATTGCTTGTCTCGGTTTATAGTTATAAAAAGTTAACTCAAAATGGATCAGAGACCTTAAACTTAGGAGCTAAAACTATAAAACTCTCAAAAGAAAACAGAGAAATCTTTAGGACATTGGATTTGGGGTGATTTCTTAGCTATGACACAAAATGCACAGGCAACAGGAAAAGTAATATATTGGACTTCATCAAAATGAAAACTTGGGCATCCAAGGACACTCTAGAGAGAAAAGATAACCCACAGAATGAGAGGAGGTAAATTTTAAATCATATGTCTAATGCAGAATGTCCAGAATATATGAAATTCTGTAAGTGAACAATTAAACAGCCTGGTTCAGATATGGGCAAAGGACTTGAATAGATGTTTCTCCTAGGAAGATGTTCTAATGGCCAGTCAGTAAGCACATGAAAAGGGCATTCACAGTGAAATACATATTTCACACTAGTAGGATGACTACTATAAGGACAAACAGCAATGAAAATAAGTGTTTTTAAGGATATGGAAAAAATTAGATCCCATGTACATTAACTGTAAGATTGCAAAATGATGCAGATCCTGTAGGATACAATGTCTCCTTAAAAAACAAAACAAAACACAAAACTTAAAATTCCCATATGATCAAGCAATTATGTGCTTAGGTACATAGCCAAAAGAAGTGAAAGCCAGGGAATCAAACAGGTATTAATATGTGAATGTTGTTCTTACCAGTATTAATTTACAGTAGCCAAAAGGTGGAAACAGTCCAAGTGTCCATCAGCTGATACAGTATAAACAAAACGTGTTAGATAAACATGCAGTATTGCCACTAAAAAGGAAGGAAATTCTGATACACGCTGCTATATGGATGAACCTTGAAGACCTTATGCTAAATGAAATAAGACAGACACAAAAGGACAAATACTGTGTTATTCTGCTTCTGTGCAGTACTTAGAGTGGGCAAATTCATAGAGACAGAAAATAGAAGTGGCTACTAGGATTTGGGGTGGTAAGGAATTCTTGTGTAATTGGCTACAGAATTCCTGTTTGAGAGATAACAAAATTCTGGAGATTAATGGTGGGGATGTTTACATTGCACAACAATGTAAATACTTAATGCCACTGAATTGTAAACCTAGAAATGATTAAAGTGGTAAATGTTATGTTGTATGTTTTTTAACAGCATAACACTTTTCAAGAGAAGGCTTTATCAATACAAATTGGAGATTAAGATTAAAATGAGATTTTTCACCCTTAAGATTAGTGACAGTTAACAGTTGAATGTGGGGATGCACAGTTGATGGGAATATGTAAATTGGTTATTGCAGAAATCACTTTAATAAAATCTTTAAAATTTTTAAATGTTTATTATTAGCCTAAAGATTTTCTCAGTTGAATAAAAGAACAACTTGAAAAACATATCCTAATATATATTTCATATCAACACCATATGTATGTACCTTTGTGGATGTATAGATGATTTAAAGTATTCATGAATTATCAAATTAAAAATAAATCAGAGTCATGGATTATATTGCTGTCAACAAGATACCTTACAGTGTTTGTTTTTTTTAATTCTGCACTTGAATACTCTCATTTCCTTTGCAAATTCTCCATGTTGTAATTTTCAATGTAACACCACTACCACAAAACAGAACAAAACAGACTGCCCTTGTTTTATCAGTGGTTGGTGCTTGTTCTCATGTCCTGGTGGAGTATTATTATAGCAAGTATCCAAACATCATAGGAAATTAATGTTTAGAAATGCAGTATAGTACTTTTTACTCTTTTAAGTGCTGTATCTGTTTAGATCTTACTGTGTAGGTCAAAAAGGAATTACTTGGCATACCAGAACAATGTAGGTCAAAAATAGATTTTGACTTGGGTTTATGCTGTTGGATATTTTGAATGGGTGACTAGAATTAGAAGAGGTAAATGTTACTTTAAATCTTAACCACTCAGGGTATAGTAACAGATTTCTGTGTGATTTGTTTGTGCCGTTTAGTCTTTAGTAGGTTCCGCCCCCTACTGGTGAGCATTGGAAATATAAATGAATAATTATATTTACAGACATAAAGGGAAAGAAAAACGTTTTGTCAAAGCATATATACAAAAGTTAAAATCAGAGGATAACATGCTTATTTTAAGACTCATATTAAAGGATTGGTTAGAGATCTGTAAATCATAGAAATACCAGATGGGAAAGTGACTTAGTTTATTCAAGTTTAAAACAGATTCAGGAAGAGACTTAAAAATGCTTTTCAAAGGAACCTAGGTGTTGTTTTTTTTTTTTTAATGCTTGCAAAACTTTGCTTTTAAAGGAATGAGACTAGAGGCTGATATTCTATAAAAGTAGAAGAGCCTATAGGAATGGTTTTGTAATGCAAAATAGTACATTTATTCTCTTATGTACATTTATTCTTTAACTGTTTTCAAAGATCTAAGTTTTTATTTACTTAGATTTACATTTGTATGAGCATGTTATTAATTATATTAGTCTTACCTCCTAACAGATTCCAGATTGAAAGGTTTCAGACAAAGAGAAATATTAATTAAAATGAAATACCTAGGGGTGCCTGGCTGGCTCAGTTGGAAGAGCCAGCAACTCTTAATATTGGGGTTGTGAGTTCAAGCCCCAAATGAGGTGTAGGGACTACTTAAATAAGTTAAAACTTTAAAAAAGTTAAAATGTCTATATTAAAAAAACTATATGTGATGACTATTCCAAATAGTTGTTTCCTTTCTTACCTTTTTTTTTTAAAAAAGGGATTGAGTATAAGACATTTTTGAGAGAGAGAGAGAGAGAGAGAGAGAGAGAGCGCGCACGCATGTGCACACAAGAGAGAGAATCCCAGGAGGGGCTGAGAGAGAAAGAGAAGCGGGGCTTGTGTTCCACCCAAAGCAGGGCATGAGCTCATGTGACATGGGACTCAAACTCATGAACTGTGGAATCATGACCTGAGCTGAAGTCAGATGCTTAACAACTGAGCCACCCAGGTGCCTAAGTGTAAGGTTATTTAAAGTGAGTTTAAATAAGTTAAATTTATCTCTAAGACTATATACTGTTACTCCCCTTTTTGAACATAGCATAAAGTGAGCTGTTAATTGTTTTGTCAGTTACTTATGGGTGGAGACCTTAGGCTTTCCTCCCCATTATCATAAGGTGTACACCTAGAGGTTAAGGAGAGCACGTTTATGTGGACGTGGGCCTTTATGGCAGAATCAGGCACCCAATACTTACTGATGCCAAATTGTTGCCAAGTCCTATTTTTGTACCAGAGCTACAGAGGTAAATACAACAAAATTCCTCTCTTGAAGGAGTTCAATTTCTAATAGAAGGGAAGGATAACAAACTCTATAATAGAAGGTGCTAAATACTATCATAGATCTGTGTTAGGACTGTCGGAACTTAGGAAAGGTGCCCAACCAATACCTTTTGTGATATTTTAATGGTAAAACTAAGACTACCTTTTGGGGTGGGTAGCATTTTATATTTATACTAATTATTTAACTCCATTATTCTCAGTTATACATGTAGATTACGGGAAGTATTATCTTAAATGTATAACATGTGACATTGTTTGGAAGGACATTTTGTATGGGTGTGTGTCTTAGGGTGAGTGGAGCTATTATTTAAAATAGCATGGAAATATTTATGTGAGGAATCTAAAAAAGTAAAACCAAGCTTATAGAGAACAGATTGGTGGTTGCCAGGAGGGAAATGAGTAAAGGAAGTCAAAAGGTATAAACTTCCAGTTATAAAATGAAAGCATGGGAACATAACGTACAGCATGGCAACTGAAGTTACTAATACCTGTATTGCATATTTGAAAGTTGCTAAGAGAATCAGTCTTGAAAGTTCTCATCAGAAGAAAAATAATTTCGCAACTGGTAATCATTTCACAAAATATACAGATAAAGAATGTTGAACAACACCTGGAACTAATACAATGTTGTATGTCAATTATACTTCAATAAAAAATTAGTATACTAGGGGTGCCTGGGTGGCTCAGTCGGTTACGTGTCCGGCTCGGCTCCGGTCATGATCTCAGGGTTGTGAGATCTGCCCCTTGTTGGGCTCCATACTGACCTGGAGCCTGCTTGTGATTCTCTCTCTCCTTTCTCTCTGTGCCTCCCTCACTCACTCATGTGCTTGTTTATGGGCCCTCTCTCTCAAATAAACTTAAACAAACAAATCCTAAGCTATATGTTACGTTGCCTAAGCTGCTCCTTAAGGAATATGATCTGGAGAAAATTGTTACTATTGTCTTTACCCCAGAAAATGTAATAAATGACAGCATGTTTTCACAGAGGAAAACCTGTTTCATTCAGGTTTCTGTTGTATACTTACGAATACAGAACAGCAGGGTTGAACATGATAGACAGTCTGCTCGGCTTATTAACCCTCCTTTAAAATGTGTGCATTACAAAAATTAAAATGTCTCATACTTTATGAATTGATCATAGTTGATCAACATAGCCTTGACAGGTGTTTAAAGCAGCTATGAGGTCCATACTTAAGAGAGTTATTGCCCCTGGTGGTTTTAACTATTACAGTGGTGGTGTTAAAAAAAAAAAAAAAGCTTATTGAGGAGTCCCTTTTCAGTATGATTGCTAGTAATTCCTGCTACTTTGGGACATGAAGATGAAAGAATGTTTAGTTCTAAGAACTGGAAATAAGGATTTACAGCTACTGGGTAGCATTGTGATAATCAGTACAGTGTTCCTGAAACTTTTATGCATCATAAAGTCTTAATTTGGGTTATACAATGTATGTATGAGCTTGAAAATCATCTTTAAGAAAGGGGTGTGTATGGGAAACTAACAATACTTAAGCAAATCTTCATATTTAGTCTTTAGGCCAGTATTGTAAGAATCTGTCTGAATAACTTGAATAGTTGTAATGTTTTTTTACCCAGATGTTCTCTGTTTCTAACTCCTTTTTTCTTCCATTAAAGTTACTATCTGAGTAAAATTCCATGGTATGAAAGTAGTTTGTGTTCATCTTTCTGTTGGTAGACATTTAGTTCATTTCTAGTTCTTTGCTAAAGTAAAAATAAGTGTAGTACTATTATAAAAATTGTTGAATATTTCTCCCAATTCACACACATCAGAGTTTCTCTAAGGACATTCTACCTAAAGGGAATTACTGGGTCATCAGGTGTGTGCATCTTCACATTTCCTAAATAATGCCTAGTTATTCTGCAGTGTGGTTACATCAATTTAGTGTCCATCAGAAATGTTCCTGTTACTCCTTTTCAACATATGATACTGTCAGATTTTTAAATTTTTGTCACTGGTGAGCAAAAAAGGATACCCCTGTTGGTTTGCATTTTCCTGATCCTCAGTGAAGTTGATTATCCTGTGTGTTTTCTAACGCCATTCAAGTTCCTTCTCTGAAATGTCTTTTTATTTCATATCTTCTGTTCATTTTTCTATCCTGTAGTTTGTCTTTCTTGATTTCTGGGTAACGTACTTTGGTTTTCAATACTTTAAATGTAATTGGTTTGCTTTTTCTAATTTTCTGTATTTAGATGTCCAAGGTACTTTCCTGTTTTCAATACAGAAGTTTAATCTACCTTAAGTTGGTTTTGTTTTAAATGTAGTTTTTTATACTGGTAAGACACCTCTCACTAGCTGTGTTTTTTTTTTTTCCACAAATTTTGTGGCTATACCAGCCCTTGTCTTTTTTAAATAAATTAATAGAATCAGCTTGTCAAATGCTGCCAAAAATGCTATTGGGGTTTTGATTGCAGTTTCATGGAACCTACACACGTAATTTGCAGTGACTGCTTTCAAAGGTGATAATTTTCCAAGAATATTTATTTATTTTTTGGTTTATTTTTAAATAATATAGTATTATAATAGTATAAATACTGAATGTATTGGGATCCTTTTTAGTGCCAATAATTTTAAATCCTACAGATAGAAATAGTTCTGTTATATATTTAATTATAAAAGGAAGTCTTAAAACTCTGTTGTTAAGTATAAAAGTTCAAAGTAGGAGTCGCCTTCATGCATCCGTCTCCTATTCTGGAGGTACTCTCCATGGTGCCAATCTTGATTTGTATTCAGGCCATTGTTGCATTTATTTTAGGTGGGTTGTTAGTGTGGTCATAAACATTTTCATCTTAAATTAAGTCCAGGAGAATTACGCTGTCCCTTTATCCTATGAAAGCTTATTTGAAGGTGTAGTTAATTTCGTAACTGTTTGAAGCAGCATTACCAATAAACAGAGCATGGTACCTTAAGAATCATACATGAATGTGGTTGAATTACTGCTTTACCAGGTGTTGTGATTTCAAGCAAGTTCCATAATCTCTCTTGTTTATTTTTTCTCACCTATGAAGTTGGGATATAAAAATGCCACTACCTCATTATTCTAATTAGTTAAATACTTAGCCCCTTCTGTGCTACCTTGGAAAGATTAAATGAGGTTACTTGAGTGGTGGTTAACACAGGAAAGTTGCTTTTTGGTTATCGGTTCTAGTTTCCTGTATTCAAGTGACTTTCCTCAGCCTTGTTATCTCCTTTTTACTCAGAGTCTACGCCAGGAGACAAATCTGTATCACATTCTTGCACAACTCCTTCCACATCTTCTGCCTCTGGACTGAATCCCACGTCTGCACCTCCAACATCAGCTTCAGCAATCCCGGTTTCTCCTGTTCCACAGTCCCCGATACCTCCATTACTCCAGGACCCAAACCTTCTTAGACAGTTGCTTCCTGCTTTGCAAGCCACACTGCAACTTAATAATTCTAATGTGGACATATCCAAAATAAATGAAGGTAAATTTTCATAGTAAAGCTTTTAAAAAATTCACTTGCGTTGGCCTTTGTTTCATTTTGAAATTTCACATTTGAACTTTATTCATTAGGCTATATATCCCTCATAATCCAAGGCTTTTGGTATTATAATTGAATTAGCACTGTTTGGATTTTTCTGTATATTACTTAAGACTTGCTCTGTACCTGGTAGATGAGTTGTTGTGTTTGCCTAATGTGTATGCTGGTTTTTTTGTTTTTGTTTTTGTTTTTTTTTAAGTAAAAACAGAGCCATTTCCAAAAACATTAATATAAAAATATTTGAATTCTGGCATAATTCAAAAAACCTCGTGTACATGAGTAAATAATTATTTGGAATATTAAAAATAAGCTAATTTATAAAAGTAGGAATTCAGGTAGTTCTTTCTTACAATACTTGAAAAAAATTTGAGATGAGCAATAATGGATAACATTTTTCTGGTTTTCCTAGTTAATTGCAGTATTAATTCCAACTTTGCTTTTCACTATGCTACTAAAGTATTTAGGTAGTCACCTCGAAGAAGTCTGAATAGAAGAGGATGTAGTTTTAATTCACAAACCATTCAGATTGAAACAGGCCTAAGGACATTGCAAAATTTTCTGTTTAGAATAGTCAATTTTGACTTGTGTCCATTGTTGTTACAGAGTATATTTAGCAGTAGTGTTGAGTGGTTTATTTCTTCCTTTATCTTAAACATGGAGCTATTTCAGCCTAGTTGGTCAGTAATCTTCTGTTCTTATTGTACTTTTCTCTATTGATTTGTGTGTGTGTGTGTGATTGGTAACTGTTTTATTAGGGAAAGTGGGGCTTTTAAACAGTTTGAAGAAATGATAGCATAAGAAAATGTCAACAATACAAAATCCTGTGCTTTTAAAATACATTGTATTCCTAAATTATCTAGCTTTTTAATGTCTGCTTATAAAAGATTGTTGGAGTGGGTGTTGATGCAGCATTTGAGTGGTCAGCTTGTCTAATAAAGTATTTGGATGAAGTAAGTGCCATTTATCCAGTTAATTCCAGGTAACATACTGAACATTTTAGCAAATTGAGGAATAGGTTTCTGGTTATATAATCAGAAATTCCAGTGAACACTCTACTGTTTTTAAAAAGTTTCGGAGGAGTTTCTTTAACTGAACACCTAAATCTTAGTGTGAAGGAAACTACTGTTTTCCTTTGCTTATAAACCGATTAAATTTCTTTTCCTCTGTCTGATCATTTCACATTTTTAGATCCATTTTATTACTCCTATCTTCTAGAGTTCTGGTTTGAAACACCGCAGTTTTCTGTGGTTTCTTTTTGAGTTTTCACATTACTAATGCCGTAAATGCTTCTGTGTTTTTATTTTAATTTAAGGTATAATATGTTTTTAGTTCTTACAGCAGCTGTGACACAAGCATCATTGCAGTCTATAATTCATAAGTTTCTTACTGCTGGACCATCTGCTTTCAACATAACTTCTTTGATTTCTCAAGCTGCTCAGCTCTCTACACAAGGTATTCATATTCTTAGGTATCACTAGAATTGCATATTAACTTGGAGGGGGTTTTCATAGCAGTTTTTTTTTTTAGTCTTTGAAGAGATTAACTATAATAATGATTTTATTTTTTTTTAACACCAGTATATACTGTATTTTTATTTACTGTTTCTTTTTGAGATGAGGCAAGCATTGACATTTGTCTTGCAGTATTGCCATTAAATCTGTAATATATATTTAATTCAGAATTTAAGATGCAATGAAATATTTTTCTCCAAAGCTAAATGTAAACTGTCCTCAATCTTTGTGAGACATTGAATGTATTTTAAGAGTTGAAGTTTGGTTTCAGGTTTGATGGTAGTTGGTTTTTGAGCAGAGGATGCAGAAATGCTTACGTCGGGTCTCAAATAAGCCATTTCTCTTCTCTGTGGAAATATTCAGTGGAAAGGGACATACATAGGAAGAAAAGAGAAATGAACAGGCTGCTTTGACTTGTCCCTCAGCCCCAATTCAAAAAATTGATAACCTGAGCAGGAATATATTGTTCTGAAGTGGAAATGTAATAGTGAAAAGATTTCTATCCTTCTGGTTAACCTCATGAGGCAGGAGATAAAGGGGGATGACCAATCTTAAATGTAGAATAAGAAAGAGGAAATAAGGATAGTAAGGATGCCTTCCCATGTAAGAATAAGTTCAGGCTTACCTTCTTGCTCTGGCCTAAGAAAGGGGTTGGGGGAGGCACACATTGGGTTTGTGTGTCTAATCCACGGCTAATTTAACCCGTGTGGCCCCAGTGAATGTTTCAGATTCTTGACTTTCTCAGTTGTTCTCTTTGGGGGGTAGAGGGCCTGTGAAGAGGTGGAAACACCTTTTCACGTATAGAGAGAGGTTTTGGTTTCTTTGAAATTAATCGCTTCACTTTTTTTACAGCTCAGCCATCTAATCAGTCTCCAATGTCTTTAACTTCTG
Source organism: Mungos mungo (assembly GCA_004023785.1). NCBI lineage: Eukaryota > Metazoa > Chordata > Mammalia > Carnivora > Herpestidae > Mungos > Mungos mungo. Next base: position 85,650 of record PISW01002880.1, read on the forward strand.
ATGCGTCATCCCCAAGATCATATGTGTCTCCAAGAATAAGCACACCTCAAACTAACACAGTCCCTATCAAACCTTTGATTAGTACTCCTCCTGTTTCATCGCAGCCAAAGGTATGTCATTTTTGAGGGAAATTTGGAAAAGAAACCACTCACTTTTGGAAAAACCAACTTAACATTTTCAAATCTGTATTGTAGCAAAAGTCCTCTTTGAGAATGTAGGCAGTGGTGGAGTGAATGAGGGGTGAGAATAGATGTAGGTTAGACTTTTGGTAAACTGAAGGCTGGAGTAGGGAATTACATCTGTGCTTCCTTGACACACAGATTCTGTTGTCTTACTGGCTTTGGGGTTTGGGACCTGGAGGGTGGGATAAAGAAGGGTATGCTACTTGTCTACTAATGTTCATAGAATTTCCTAAGTCTAAACATATGAGAGGACATGTTTTCCAGTGGCTCCTCCCACCCCAAACTTTTATTTTAGAAATGAGTTTGTTTCTGTGCTAAAAGACCTTTAATGTATGTATTTAACTTCACATCATGAGAATCGATGACTGTTTGCTTTATTTAATAGATAGGAAAATCAAGCCTTCAGTTAAGTCTAGTTTTCTGTGATGGAGTCAGAATTTGAGACCTAGGTCTTTCTGAACACAGAACCCATTTTACTAGGCTCTACTGCCTTTGTTTGTCCAAGCATAATCTGCTATGGATGGCTCCTCAGAGCACAGTTAGAAAGTTGCTGGTCTGTTCTTTTTGGACTACATAAACAGGACCATAACAATGCTGCACCCCAATTTTGTGCCGCATCATTTGAGTCTTACCTACAAATTCATAAGCAAATCTCAGGGATAGTCATTCTTGACTTTGTCGTCCTACTACCCAGCAACATGTTAAGAGATTTGAAAGTTGGTATATACAAATTGCATTTGTTTTTTTCTTAATGGGAAGTTTAAGAAATTCTTTTTACTTGTAAAAAGTGGACTATTTTACCTTTATGCCAAAGAATTTTTTATTGAAATAAAATCATAAGCAGAAGGCTAACAATAAAAGTGCCTGATACATAACTTGAAATTGATAGGCCAGCTTAGGTGTTCCTGTTGTCTCATTCCTTCCTTATTTCAGCCATTTATCTATGCATGTTTTAAGGTCAGTCTGGATTGATTTTTTAAAATTCTGACTTAAAACTTGTTTATTGTGCAATTTCTTATTGTTTGCCTGTATTTTGATGGGCGAAGTGAGTTTCAGCTAAAGAGACTTTATTCTTAGAGCTTAAAACTTACCTTCAGGGTAGTATCTTAAGAGTACAATAAATGATGACAGAAAGTGAAGGAAGTGGTGGTGTTTTATCGTCAGTTATAAAAGTAGCATTTCAAATCCCTTAAGCATATGGCTGTCAATATTTTGCATTCGGAAACTTGCGGGGTTTTTTTGGGGGGTTCGTTTGTTTGTTTTGTTTTTAGAGTGGACATTCGGTATTCTGTAGATCTTATAAAGATGTTCTTTCTAAAAGGACTTGTTCCTTTACATTCAGAAGTTTACCAGACTACCCAGATTTGTTTGAGAGAAAATTTTAGAAAAAGAAAAGAAGAAAAACAAAGTAACTGCTATCAGAGGATGTGGCTTAATCACAAATGGCCATCGTTGCCTTTGTGCCTTAATTTGGGGCTTATGTTTGAAACTACTTGTTTTTCCTCTCAGTGGCATTTGAATATATATAGTATATATGTCACCACTGACAGTCATGGACCTCTTGTTCCACCTCTTCAGGGTAACATCTCTTTAAGGCCCTCCAGTTGAAGTTCATATAGGCCATGCCAGTACCAGTGTATAGGCCAGTCTACACATTTCTCTGCATCTGTGGTTGGAATTTAAGCAGCTGTGTTTATGTGATCTGTTAACATTAATTTTTATTGATCCACACATAACAGTAAATCAGAAGAGCTATTTTAGCATATTTGAAAGATTAACTTTCCAGAATATTAGGAGAACTAGTTTCTTAGACTGTTGTGCTAAGAAAGTAGTCTTTTTCTTAATAATTTTTTAATGTTTGTTTATTTTTGAGGTATGGGAGGGGCAGAGATAGAGGGAAACACCGAATCCAAAGCAGGCTCCAGGCTCCAAGTTGTCAGCACAGAGCCCAATGCAGGACTCCCAAACTCAGGAGCCATAAAATCATGACCTGAGCAAAAGTCGGATGCCTAACCTACTGAACCCCCAGGCACCCAGAAAGTAGTCTTAATGGCCTTGGGCCAAGTCTCAGAACTTGACTTTCTTCTAACTACATGAACTTTGGGAACTTATTTGATTCCACTTCTTTAAGTCTTTAGATTTTTCACAGTTTAAGATTGTTCAACCAGATTTGGAGGGGTGTATGGATTTGAGGGCCTTAAATTACCATGATTTATACTATTAAGTATGTTTGTATCACTAATGTTAATTTTATTATGAAACAGAATTGTGTTATATTAAAAATTACTAAATAATAGGGACATTTCATTGATAGTACTTTTGCTTTTATCTAGTTTCCATGGTATTTGTTTTATGTGATAGAAGAGTATCTCACCTGATTTTGACATTTCAGGTTAGTACTCCAGTAGTTAAGCAAGGACCGGTTTCACAATCGGCCACACAGCAGCCTGTAACTGCTGACAAGCAGCAAGGTCATGAACCTGTCTCTCCTCGAAGTCTTCAGCGCTCAAAGTAAGTTGATAGGTGTTCAAACATTTTTTTCCATAATATTGCATGCTGCATTGTTGGGATATTATAAATATATATGTATAATAGAATTTGGTCTTGGAAGAATCCATGGATAGCCTTTGTTTTATGTATTATAGGATTTATAAAGGCAAATCTTATTATAAGTAGGTGATTTATCTCTAGTAGTGAAACTTGGTTATTTTTGAAGAAAGTGATTCCTTTCTTTAGAATTTTACTTAGTGGAATATGATGGGATTAACAGTATGTGTACTTGTATAAACAGGGCACGTGATTTTTATAATGCTTTATGCTTGTTGGAAATGACCTCATATTTAACCTCATAGCAGTTTTAGATTTGAGTGTGTTAATGAAGCCAGAAGTGTTACATCTAAGACTTGGGCCAGTATTTCCCAACTGGTCTGTGTCAGCTTCTCCTGATAGCTTTAATTCTGACTCCTGGATGGATTGTTGTCAGATGGGGCTGTGTTGTGTTGTCACTTACTTTGTTAATTAACAAATACAACTTTAAATGATTTTTATTTTATTGATTTTCCTATTTTTATTTCTTGCTATGAGGTGGCAGAATAATTCAACTGTTGTTTTTATTGTTGTTTTCTAAACAAGCATTTCAGAACTTATACATCCAAATGAGAGTTGTTCCCTTCAAAATAATCACCTTGGGAAGCTGTCTTCTTACTCCAGCAATGTTGCCATTGCTCAGAACATTTTTGGGAAACTCTTCTTTTAAATTGTCTTTAGAGGCTGCAGTATTATTTTAAATATCCTCAGTGATGAAAACTCTTCATCCTTTGGGAGATTTAGTTTTTGGAAATAACTGAAATTCATTCAGAGCCAAGTCTGGTGAAGCAGGTAGGAAATTAACTTGGGTGATTAAATTTTTGGTTCTCAACCACCACATCCCCAAACCCTAGCCCAAACCATACAGTTTGGAAAGAAGATAACCAATCTCGGAGTGTTACTTTTTTGGTCTTATTTTGCCACTAAACTCCTTCATTGCTCTCCAATCAAATGCCTGTATTTGCTTCACATTATCTACCCTCTGATTTAATATTTCGTTCCGAGGTTAAACAAAGGCAGTAGATTTTTTCCCCCTCCTTGTCTACATGTATTTAAAATACAGTATTCATTTGTGCCTTATTATATCTGCAACGATTAGAATGTGACCGTTTCTTAGTTACATTCTTACTAGAGTTTCTGGTATACAAAATCAACAGGTTCCGCTGTCAAATTTAGAGAGCACTCTTAGTTTAAATTTAACTGACATTATTAAAAGGGCTCTTCCCCCCCCCTCCCCAAAGTGTGTAGAGGAATACATGATATAAATACCCTTTGGATTTTAAATTCTATTTATTTGATGTTAAAATAACAAATTTTTCTTAGGAATTTGTATATCTTTAAATTACTAGAAGGTATTGACACTTTCTAGGAAGTCTACTTTTTTAAACATACTACACATTCAATTTTGTTTTCTCTTCCAGTAGCCAGAGAAGTCCATCACCTGGTCCAAATCATACTTCTAGCAGTAATGCATCAAATGCAGCAGCTGTACCGCAGAATTCATCTGCCCGACCTACCTGTTCGTTAACCCCTACGCTAGCAGCACACTTCAGTGAGAGTCTTATAAAACATGTGCAAGGGTGGCCTGCAGATCATGCAGAGAAGCAGGTATGTACAAGATTCACAGAGGATGTTCTACCTTTGGGTGAGTGACAAAATACAACTTGTACTTTTAGAAATCCTAATCTAAATCACTGCATTTAAGCTATATTTTAAAATAACTAATTTTCTAATTAGATTGTCTCTGGTCCTTTTATAAAATATTTGATAAGTAACCATAGGGTATTTATGAGGTGACTTTATTATTATATTAAAATAATTACTGTTACAGCTATCATTATCAAATACTCAGTGATTACCTTGTTTTCTCCACTTCTTAAAATTGTTAACCACATTTACCAATGAGTCTGTTAAGACCAAATTCTATACCAAGGTCACCCAGTTAAATCAGTGACTGGGGCTCAAATCAAAGCAGTGTGCTTTTCCCACTCAACTAGGCACTCTGATATTTAGAACCTGTTCATACAATAAATCTTACATCTGTCTCTCCACTAGACTAGCAACTAGAAGTGAGGAAACATTTTGTAGTGAGGGACCTTTGGACATTCTAGTTACTGCCATAGGCTTTTCACTGTTAGCAGATTACTGACAGTCTGAAATTTTCTCTGAGTTCACAGAGATAACGTTGTGTGTCTTCTGACACAAGAAAACAGTGAGGCCCTTTTATTAGTGTTAACACCTGAACTTTACTCTCGCTGACTAGGCATCTTTTATTAACCACAAATCATGAGATCTTCTATCCTAGTGCTATGTATTACTGAAATTGGAAGTACTATTTTCTCAAGAAGTTGAAGGGGAAATCTTTGCAAAGTACCTTCCACCATTAGCAATGTTTTTTTTTTTTATCTCAATTTAATTTCATTAATTTTTAAATGTTTATTTTTCAGAGTGAGAGAGAGACAAGAGACAGACCGACAGACAGACAGACAGACAGTAGATCCAAAGTAGGCTCTGCGCTGGTATCAGTGAGCCTGATGCTAGGTTCAAACTCAGGAACCAGGAGATCATGACTTAAGCCAAAATCAGCTACTCAGCCAACTGAGCCACCCAGGCACCCCTAGCGATGGTTTTTTAAAAGAAAAGGAATTAGCAGCGCCTGGGTGGCTCAGCCAGTCAAGGATTCAGCTCTTGATTTTGGCTCAGGTCCTGATCTCATGGTTTTGTGAGATCGAGCCCTGCGTCACCACAACATGCAGAGCCTGCTTGGGATACTTTCCCCCTCTCTTCCCCTTCCCTGCTTGTGCACGCGAGGTCTCTCTCACAATAAGTAAAATAAGCTTAAAAAAATTAATAATAATAAAAGGATTATTCTCTAATCTTGGTTTAAAGTTCTCAGAAGTTTGGTGTGGCTTTTTTTGTATGTGCCTGTGACTTATATTTTACATGATTTCTGTTTCTTTAATTATAGGCATCAAGATTGCGAGAAGAAGCCCATAATATGGGAAGTGTTCACATGTCAGAAATTTGTACTGAATTAAAAAATTTAAGATCTTTAGTCCGAGTATGTGAAATTCAAGCAACTTTGCGAGAGCAAAGGTAAGTTTTTCATTTAAATACATTTTTGTTTTGTTTGTATATCTTAAATCAGAGAGAAGACTCCAAATCAGATTTCACTTCTGAAATTTAAAGTTTCCTCTGCTATATCATGTTCCATAATATTGTAACTGCATTTTTATAATTTAATATTCCTGGTGGATGGTAATGGGATCTAGATTTTAATTCTCTAACCCATGGTAAACGCTTCGGTTGACTTTTTTTTTTTTTTTTTAATGTTAGAACTCTGTAAGGTACAGAAATATTTAAAAAATAAAATGTTTGGGTGCCTGGGTGACTCAGTTGGCTAAGCGTCCAAGTCTTGATTTTGGCTAAGGTCATGAGCTTCACATGGGGCTCTGCCTGAGTATGGACCTCACTTAAGATTTTCTGTCCTTCCCCACTTGTGCTTGCACTCTCTCTTACTGTCTCAGAAAATAACAACAAAGTGAGTGAAATGTTACAACACTGTATGTTAAGTATACTGGAATTCTTAAAAAAATAAAAATATTTTTTAAAAGTGAAAAAGTGAAATGCGGACAGCAGCTAGTTATAAAGGGTCTCTAACTGAGCATAGGACTCTGATGAGAATACTTGTTTCAGTTGAAATTTCAAATCACTATTTACATGGTGTTTGGATCACCTATGGATCCCTTGGAAATTACAGTAAGAATATAGTTGTCCAGTAAGTAGATCTATTTTCTGAATTGTTTTCACTTATATTTTTATTGTCTCATATGTGTCTTAATCTAGTATCATACTCAGGATACCTACATCCCAGTAAATAGTATAGATACTTTTTTAAAATGCCTATTACAGAATCAAGGACAGTCTTGTAATGGCTTCACATCCTGTCTGTGTAAGTCACTGGTTTATAGATAGACTTAGTCTTAATATGAAACCACAATATTTAGTAAATACTAAGTTGGAATTCACCATAAACTTGGGGAGAGTTTTTATCTAATCTTTCAGTTACTAAACTATCTGGGGGTACATTTTGAATATCACCTGGGACTTGTTTTCTTTAGGATTGCTCTGAAAGTACTTCAAACAGACATAAAACTTGACTTCATTTTGGCTTGATTGGCTTGACCAGTGGTTTGACAGGAACCTGTAGCCTCAACTATTGACACAAGTGTACACTGGTAAATACCAGGCCGTTCTACTCTGATCATGCCTAACTCACTGGTACACGCAATAAATGTCCTGCTTCACAGAAGAGGGGTCAGAAAGAGAACAGTTTTATGAAGTTGATGGAAATCTAGTTGGCTGTGGAGTTTATGTTTTATTTTTTATTTTGAATATGTGTACCAAGTAGGACTTGACTCGGCTTCATTTTTGTGAGTCTGTATATTGAGAATTGTTCTTCAAAACAGCCTCTTGTACCTAGTTAGTTAATTCTAGGCTTACTGTATTATGGCCCAGAAATCGTGGAGTCTAGATTTATCTATTTAAATAATATCTGCTGCCTTTTGTGTGTGGGTCTCTGTGAGGATACCGTGAACAAAGTACTTTTATAAGTCAGTCTTTATATTGGGGCGCTGGGTGGCTCAGTTAAGTCCCCGACTGTTGGTTTCAGCTCAGGTCATGATCTCCTGGTTCGTGAGTACAAGCCCCACATCGGGCTCTGTGCTGACAGTGTGGGGAGCCTGCTGGGGACTCTCTCTCTCTCTCTCTCTCTCTGTCTGCCCATCCGCCACTTGTGCACACATGCTCGCATTCTGTCTCTCAAAATAAACTTAAAAAAATTTTTTTTAAATCTTTATATTCAAATTAATTGAAATTTTTAGGAAACTAGGAACATCTAACTTTTGTCATCTTAATACTTTAATATGCATCATACATTCACTGGTCATTTTGTGTTTACAAATCCATGTTTAATTCGTCTTAATTGTAGTTACTTATTTTATCTTTTTAAGATGTGTCTGAAGTTAAAATTTTCGTTTGGCTTTTGGTAACATTTATGTGAACTACTTGAGTTCTAATTCCTTCTTTTATTTTTCAGGATACTATTTTTGAGACAGCAAATTAAGGAACTTGAAAAGCTAAAAAATCAGAATTCCTTCATGGTGTGAAGATGTGAATAATTGCACATGGTTTTGCGTACAGGAACTGTAAATCTCTATTGCCCAGTCTTAACATTTTTGAGCTGCATTTAAGTAGACTTTGGACCGTTAGGCTGGGCAAAGGAAATGACAAGGGGTCGGGGTCTGTGAGAGTCAATTCAGGGGAAAGATACAAGATTGATTTGTAAAACCCTTGAAATGTAGATTTCTTGTAGATGTATTCTTCACGTTGTAAATATGTTTTGTAGAGTGAAGCCATGGGAAGCCATGTGTAACAGAGCTTAGACATCCAAAACTAATCAATGCTGAGGTGGCTAAATACCTAGCCTTTTACATGTAAACCTGTCTGCAAAATTAGCTTTTTTAAAAAAAAATTTTTGGGGGGTTAATTTATCATTCAGAAATCTTGCATTTTCAAAAATTCCGTGCAAGCGCCAGGCGATTTGTGTCTGAGGATACGATTTTGAACCATATGGGCAGTGTACAAATATCATGCAACAACTGTTTCCACACTTGCACCTGATCAAGAGCAGTGCTTCTCCATTTGTTTTGCAGAGAAATGTTTTTCATTTCCCGTGTGTTCCATCCACTTCCCTCTGAAATCCTCAATCTGATTTTACCCATTTTTTTTAAGGCTCCTCTTTTTCTCCTTTCTTAAGGCACTGTTGCTATGGCACTTTTCTATAACCTTTTCATTCCTGTGTACAGTAGCTTACAATTGCAGTGATTGAGCATAACCCACTTGTTTGTGTAAATTATTGAAATCCATTTGCACCCTGTAAGAATGGACTTAAAAGTACTGCTGGGCATGTGTGCTGAAAGTACACTGATTGCTCAAATATGAAGAAATGGCCCAATGAACATGGTTGTGGGAGGGGAAAGAGGAAACAAAGCTAGTCAGATGTGAATTGTATCTGTTGTAATAAACATGTTAAAACAAACAAAAATCGTTATTTTTCTTTTCCTTCGGTCAATGCATATTAGAATTTGAACTACCTGGGGATTCTTTATCAGAACTATTCTTGTTGAATATTTATACTTAATTGAAATAATTCCTTAAGGGAGGTTTTGTTTAAAGCATTATTAACAGGAAATTGTGTATAAGATATTTAATGAAAAAAAAATTCAACAAGAATGATTAAGTCACTTCCCAAGTGGTTGTCATTTGTTATAAACCCTGGTTTAACCTGTCTTGCTATTATGACCTTTCATTTTGAAGGATGTTTGTGTTGTAGCTAACTGTTCAAGTCTGGTGCTGACTGCTGTTCTTAGCCATCACAAAACGCTAAATTTGTGTAATTGGAGCTTCCTTCTGTTATCTGGAAATGGTGGGAAAGCTCAGCTTTGTATATTGTTTCCTAAAGTATATTAAAATAAAAAAAGAAACTATTGCTACTATAAAATTACCTTGGCTTTTTTTTTCTTTTCTAAAATATTGATCACATGGCCTTAGCATGACACTGCCAGTATTCTATCAAACCACAAGAGTTTCTTTATGCAGAAAATTTAATTTTAATTTCAAAATCTTACCGATTTAGAGACCTTTTTTCCTGTTGAGGCAGATGTATTTATGTGCTTTCAGAACTGCCAGCACCAAGGGCTTATTTTGTGATGTTAGACATGTTACTGCGTTCTGGGATGCGAGAATTCCACAATTGCTCTTGTGCTTCAAGCATATTTAAAGTATAGAAGATAATGCTCCAACCTTTCAATACACTTTAAAAAAGTAAACTGTAAGTGATAGTATGGATGATATTTTCTAAAATACATAAATGTTCCAGTGTAATTGAGAGGAATTAATCTTATACTGGAAACTAATTTTTTTTTTGGTAACTTGAGCTTCCTTTTAAAAATGTAAGAAAAGGCAACTGTCAAATTCTATCATCATGGAATGTTCATACCTGTAAGACTGTTAACATTTGCTGGGCTTGATTAGTGCATGTAAATGAAACTCCAAAGAGCGATGTTAAGCTAGAACTCTTACTGATGGAGTCCTGTATCTTTCCTGGAAAGAAGTGAGCAGTTTGTGATGTAGTAGGCAAATGTTTCCTGGTCAGAAGACAGCTTGACTTGTGGTTTAGGGTAAATTTGAATTTTATTGGCTAATAGTTTATGGATCTATGTCACCATATTCATTTGCTTTGAAAAAATGTTTACATCTCTAAGTGAATTGCTCACATATATATAGGAGAAGATGCCTAAATGAAATTTCTTGGTGAATTTTTAAACCATTAAAATTTTTGTGGAAATATTTTTACAATATTTGATTCACTTATTCTGTAGTAAATTGTTTTAATTATTGTGCTTAATACATTATGTCCAGCTACGAACCTTCTTGAGATAACCAGGGAATATTTCTTAAAATAGGCGTAATATCCAAGAATATTCTTCATACAGTCGGCCTGTTGCCATGGCTTTGAACACGTATCTCCTTTTGATGAGCACCTCGGTTCAGATGATTTGAAAATAGGAATGCAGAGAGCCCCTAGGAAGCCTCAGGGTTTTTATTTTTAAAAGGACATTAGCAGTCTTCTATTCAAACATTAAAAACTGGTGTTGTAATAAAATACTTTGTGTAGGTGAGTCTGTTAGAAAGTCTTTCCCCTGAAGAACCAGATTTCCTACCTGTACATTGTTTTCTGTTTTAACTAGTTTAACTAATTTTTAGTTTCAAAACATGGGGCCATGACTCTAGATTTTAAGCACACTGAACAGAACTCCATTCTTCAGCTCTTTTTAAAGACGTGATGGTCCTTTTAATAACCCAAACGAATGGTTTTATCTTCTAAATTTTATATACATTTCACACTTAAAAGCCTTGGAAAGGAGGTGCTTAAAACTTTGCAAAGTGAATTGTTAACCCCACTTCAAACAATCTATTGTTTAAACATAACTAGCTTTAAGGGATTATTTCAGAGAGGGGTCACAAGGCAATTTATTCTGCAAACCAGGACTATTGTAGTTTAGGACTTAAAGCAACTGTATTTAGATGTGGGGTTTGAATATACGGATTTCTTTTCAATACCTGTAAATATGGCTATATTCTTGTATTTGTACTGAAGTGTACAAAATGACACTTAAAAGTAATAAATATGTTTTGACTATATTGTGCAGTTATTTCAGAGCAGTCTTTTGAAAGTCTTAGAATGCATACTGTGTATTTGAGTAAGAAACCAAATTAACTGCAAAAATTTTTTACTACGATTCAGTAGTAAATGTTAATTGCACTATTTTAATGAAAATTTTGGCTTGAAAACCTTCTGAGATCTTCAGATCCTCCTCTAACTTGCTGTACCCTTATTTTCCTGACGTCTAAGTCCTGGGCGTGCCCCCAAAATACAGTCTGCCTAGGTGGTCTCATCCAGGCCATTGGCTCTACGAATTGCACTCTTAGTTTCATCCAAATTACTTCCAGTCTTGAACTCTTAAGCTCTGAACAGCAGTCAGTGTAGATATTTCCCTTAACGTGGCAAATTCTCTTTAAAAAAAAACAAAAAACTTGTGCCTCAGACTTTATTTTCCAGTCCCCATTTTCAGTAGTTTATACCATCATTCCCCATAGCTTGAGACCCAAACAGAGGAAGCATCCTTTGTCTAGTGCCCTATATTTAATCCATCAAACCTGGTCTCCAAAATATATTTTGGATCTGAGAGCTCATTGTCTTGATGTTTGCCACTCTGTTCCAACTCACGGTCATCTATGAACCAGCCAGAGCACTGACCAGACCTCCTCAACTTTCTCTCCCACCACCACCACCACCGCCACATACCGAGTCTGTTCTCTATCCCAGAGAGAAATCAGAAGCAGGTTATCATTCTGTTCATAATCTCCCAATGATTCCTTGTACAACAAAATCAGACCTTTCAATGTGGTTTGTGCTCCAGGCCCTGAATACCCACTAGATTCTCCCTCTCTCACTGCAGTCGCACCTCAGGGTTTTTTAAATTTCTGTCTGGAAAGCTCTGTTCTTGGGAGACTTCCACAGCTTGCTGCCCATTCAGGCTCTTCTCGAAGGACACCTCACAGAAGCCTGTTTCTGACCTCCCATTTAAAAGAATACCATCACTGTTCATTTATTTTCTTCAAGAGAACAGTGTTTGATTCGTATTAAGTACCCCAGAAATAACTTCTTGAACTGGACTAAGAAAAAGAGCTATGGAAAAAATCAAAGTTTGTAAAGGTTATTGAAATTTTTTCCTTCCAAGTTTTGATTTTGGTCCTTACATCTTGGGAGAGAGGAATGAAACAGCAACTAGCTTCTTTTTGTCTGTCTGTCTTTCAAGAAATTACTGTAATTTACTAGGAAGTAAGTTTTGGTTACCAAAACCTACCTCCAGACCTGTTTTATTGTGAAATGTGGTCTCTAGGCAAGTTTAATCAACTGAACCAGTAATAATTAGAGCCCCCTCAAGGTAGGATGCTTTCATAGGCCCGTTTGGTTCAGGTGATGCCTTCACAGCCAACCAGACCCTTCTGACTTTTTAGGACAGAGATGTAGGCAGAAAACATTTGCCAATGTTCTAACATGTGGTCACTAACAACATGTATACCGCATATATACATCCTCTAGGAAAATGGCTGGGGTGTGGGAATTTCCTGCCTTTATGACAGGTGGGAAGATTTAAGGCTGACAGGCCCTTGATACCATTGTATGCACTTCATAACAGGCTCTTTTTCCTTTTTTAAGGTGTCCGTTCTTGCTTGGTTTGATCAGCGTCTGTGGCTGTGTTAGGATCACAATATGTTTTCTTATCCCTTTTAGGTAGTTACAAGATTATCAACCTTGTATGTGAAGAGCAGAATGCAAGGACAAAATTGTGTCTTCTATGTTTTGTCTATCTCCCAAACCTAGAAAAGTCAGCACATAGTGGGTACTCAACATTGGTCTATGAGTGACTGACTGAACTATACATTCTATATTTTATCTGTTAAGTTTGTATTTAATTTTTAAGCATAATGTTTTCAAAAATATTTTTTTAATTAAAATATTGTTACTAGGGGTGGCTCCTGGCTGGCTCAGATGGTTGAGCGTCGAACTCTTGATTTCAGCTCAGGTTATGATCTCATGGTTCGTGGGTTCTAGACCCATGTCAGGCTCTGCGCTAATGATGCAGAGCATGCCTGAGATTCTCTCCGCTCCTCGCCCACGTACGCGTTCACCCTCTCCTTCAAAAATACATAAACTTCAAACAAACAAACAAACAGGAGCACCTGGCTGGCTCAGTCAGTGGAGCATGTGATTCTTGATCTTGGGGTTGTACACTCAAGCCCCATGTTGGTTGTAGAAATTAGTTAAAAGTAAAGTCTTGAAATTATTAACTAGAGCTTTGAGTAGAGTCACTCTGAAATTTCAACAAGCCTCAATTTTTTTTTCATTTTGATGCCTTGAATATCATCTTAATGAACTAAAACTGTTAGATTGATAAAATATTTTCATTACCATTTTTGGCATGAGCTCTACTTTCTAAAACACCAGTGCAGTCTCAGGCTACATCTCTCTATACCTGTTTCAGAAGCCCAGAAGTTCTGCAGACACCATGTAAAAACACTGACAACGGAATTGCAGGGTAAGATAGCTGATGAAATCTCACCCAATGCTTAACAAAAGTATTTAAAGAGGCAAAATATTTTGCCACAAACACCAAATCAATGAAAGAAACACATCTTTGAAAGGTGATGGAGAGGATGGAAGATGGAAAATTTTGGGTATAATTTAGCACATTTAATCATCCCCAAATTAGTGAGGGTTCAGTCAGAAAATAGAAGTCACCTTAGTTATTTCAAAGGAGAATTTGAAACTAATGGTGAATGAAAACAAGACAGGCCTTCCTGGAGGAAAGACAGGAGAGACCTGAGAATATGGACAGAGGGCAGGAAAGGAGGGAGCTAGATCCATGGAGAAGACATAACTGCTGACCCAAGATGCCATCTGAAGCAGAGGGAGGGAGAAACCCAGACCTGTCCTCTCTTTGTCCTCTAGTTCTGCCTACAGTGACAGAACCTACTCAGAAGCAAGAGGGCAAAAGAGCGTGGGACAGTCCTGCAATGCTGAGAAGGGTAGAGAATGAAGGGAGAAAAATGAGCTTGAGGGCTAACAACCAGCATCATCTCTGACCCTACCAGCAGAAAAAGGGAAGAAAGTATGTCAGTTGAAGCCGCATTTCCTGGCAACAAATAATGGAGCCACGTCTATGATGTCTAGGAAATGTGTTTTTAAAAAAAATATTCTGACCCAAATATTTAGTAAGTTGTTCAAATATAAAAGTAACAATGACTCTCAAACATGAAAGGCTCAAAGACTGTTACTGAACTCCTTAGACCTAGAAGAAAACAGTAACTGACAAAAGCTAGCCAAGAGAAGCACGGAGAATGGTGGTAAAAGCATTACTGGGGATATGGAAGCAATTTACATTCGCACCCTCAGAATAATGCGAAATGTACATAATTCCATAGAATGTGGCAATGTTGAAATAAAATGGGAAATGGTCAGAAGATGTGAGGAAAATAAGTACATTCATTTTTGTCTTAGTGGGAAAGTCCAAAGTTGATCAAGAAATAAAATGGTACGAGGTACTAGTAGGCTAGGTTCTCAGGCTAGTGAGATTCCACTTAAGTGAAGGCAGAACAGTAAGTTGTAAAAGCAAATGCATGCAAAAAAATTCAGAATTCAATACATGATGCATGATAAATACAGAAATAATTGTGAAGAACATAAAACAAGGTACTAAATTAGAGACCCACAAGGGAGTGTTAGCGATTTTAGATCAGGTATTTAGGAAAAACCTTAAAGACTTTTTAAGCCATGACTTTTGAGTTGAGATCTGAGGGATGAGAACAAGCCAGCCATGTGAAGCTTATTAGGTCATACTTAAAGACAAAACACTAGAAGCAGTTTCATAAAATTCAAAAACAAAAAAGACTTACCATCTCTGTTACTTTTGATACTATTTGGGGAATACTAGCCTATCCAATTATTCAGGAAAAAGAAATGAGCTATAAATATGGAAAGGAGGAAGATAATGATTATTTTCAGTGATACATATACATGGAAAATAAAGATTTTGAAAAAGAATTTAGTAGGAGGGCTAATTACAAGTTTAATATGCAAACATTAATAGCTTTGTTACGTAGAAAATAAAAAATTTAGTTTACTATAGTAATGAAATTAGGACATATTTGGATCGTCTCTTCAATAAATAGTGTTGGGAAAACAATCTTCACATGCAAAATAATGAAATTGGGCTATTTTGTACCACTCACAAAAAAATTAACTTGAAAGAGATTAAAAACTTCAATGTAAGAGCTGAAGCTGTAAAAATCCTAGGAGAGTACGTTAAAAACAAATTTCCTTGACATTGGTCTTGGCTGGCTTTTTGGATATGACATCCAAAGCCCAAGCGACAAAAGCGAAACTCTAGTGAAACATCCAGCTACAAGCTTCTGCACAGTAAAAGAAACAACAAAATCAAAAGGCAGTCCATGGAATGGGAGAAAATGTTTGCAGGTTATACATCTCACAAGAAGTTATTATCAAAAATATGTAAGGAACCCCCACAACTTGAAGGCAAAAAAACCAATTCGATTAAAAAATAGGCAAAGGACCTGAACAGACACTTTTCCAAAGAAGACACACATATGGAAAAGGGGTCATCATCACTAATCATCAGGAAAATGCAAATCAAATCCACAGTGGGATGCCACCTCATACCTGTTAGAATGGCTGTCATCAAAGAGACAAGAGATGACAAGTGTTGGTGAGGATGTGGAAAAAAAGGAACACTGTACACTGTTGGAAGGAATGTAAGTTGGTGCAGCCGCATGGAAAACAGTATGGATGCTCCTCAAAAGATGAAAAACAGAACCACCATACGATCCAGTGATCTTACTTCTGAGTATATATCTGGAGGAAATAAAATTACTATCTCAAAAAGATGTCTGTACTCGTTCATTGAAGCATTATTCACAAAAGCCCAAACTATGGAAACAACCTAAATATCTGTCAATGGATGAAAGGACCAGGAAAAAAAAAAAAACGTATTTATAAAATGGAATATTATTCAGCCATAAAAAGAAAGAAATCCTACCATTTGCAACAACATGGCTGAACTTTGAGGGCATTATGCTAAGTGAAATAGGTCAGAGAAAGACAAATACTGTATGGTATCATTTTTATGTGGCATCTAGAAAAGCTGAACCCATATAAATAGATTATAGAGTGGTGGTTGCCAGGGACCGAGGGGGGAGGAAATTCGGGAGATGTTGATCAGAGTACGAACTTTCAATTATAAGATGAAGAAGTCCTAGGTATCCTAATGTATAGTATGTTGGCCATAGTTAATATTGTATATACTTGGAAGTTTCTAAGAAATTAAACACTCTAACTACCAAAAATTAAAAAAAAAAACCCACAAAAAACAAAAAAAAAACCAAATCCACAATCATTTGAGGTAATGTATATGTTAACTAATCTTATTATGGAAGTGCAATATATACATGCATCACATCATCATATTGCACACCTTAAACTTGCACAATATTATATGTCAATTATTTCTCAATAAAACTAGGGCAGGGGGAGATATGTATAGGTCTGTGTGAAAAAAACCTTAGGGGTGCCTGGGTGGCTCAGTTAGTTAAAGATCCAACTCTTAATTTTGGCTCAGGTCATGATCTCAGGAGCATGAGATCGAGCCCCATGTCAGACTCTGTGCTGGTCTGGAGCCTGCTTGAGATTCTCTCTTCCTTTCTCTATGCCCTCTCCCCACCAATCTATAAATAATAAATAAATTAAATAAATAAATAAATAAATATAAGATTTTAAAATGTCAAAATCCTCAATATATTCAATGTAATCTCAATAAAATACTTTTTTTTTTGTATTGGGAATCTGGTGGGAATTTGATAGAATGATACCTGTGTTCACTTGGAAAAATCAATGTACAGGTTATTGGAAATAATTTTTTTAAATATTTATTCATTTTTGAGAGAGAGCGAGATAGAGTGTGAGTGGGGGAGGGACAGAGAGAGAGGGAGACACAGAATCCAAAGCTGTCAGTGGGGCTTGAACTCACAAACCATGAGATCATGACCTGAACTGAAGTTGGATGCTTAACCGACTGAGCCACCCAGGCGCCCCTGGAAATAAATTTTTTAAAAGGTTAAAATCCACTCAGGATAGTAGTTCAAGATGGCAACATGGGAAGATCCTGAACTCACCTCCTCCTCATGGAAACGATGAATCTACAGCTATGTATGGAAAAATGTCCTCTTAACAAAAACCTAACGGTTGGTCAAGTGATGACTGCACATTGGGCAACGAGAAGAAAACCTCTTCAAAATGGGTAGGAGAGGCTGGGACACAGTCTTACCATAGACCCTACGTTTGGCACCCCAACTTTTGGGGCATACACTTGAAAGATGAGCCCCCAAAGCAACTGGCTTTGAAAACCAGCAGGGCTTGTGTCCTGAGACCTAGCAGTCCGCAGCGATCTGAACAGCTGTTCCCACCAGCCTTGCGCTCTTGGACTTGCCGGCTGCAGGGCCTCGCCCACAGGCAGCCAGTCTCACCCAGACTTGAGGTAAAGGAGGCCCCCCTGCTTATACTAAAGTCAACCTGAGGAGGCAGTTATGTAGTTTCATACACACATCTAGGAAACTCCCGGAACCTGAGGATGGGGACTGGTGGGCACTCTCTTCCAACGCTCCCTCTGCTGTGCTCCGGTGTTTTTGGAGGCGAGGTTGGGCACCTGTCTGGTGTTCCTATTTTTGGGACCGCTGCCAGGGACGCTGATGTCTCCTGTGGTGGCTGGTGGGGCTTATGCTCATGGTTCCCACAGGACTGTCATCAATGGAGAGAGAGTTCTTCAACAACGATCAGAGCACAGACCCAGGAGCTCCCTCTCTGTGAAGGAGGCCTATTCGCTGATCATCACGACGGTGGCCCAAGGGGTAGTCTTCTCATCAGGCATGAATTTCGGGGCTGACTATGATCCTTTCCGGGGACCTGGAAGGACAGGCTCGCTCTTCACACTCACCGTTGCTGGGCTCCAGAGTGCCAGTATCTCCTGGGAAAAGGCTTTAAAAAAGGCTGGAGCCTTGGTTTCTGTTTGTTTTCCATTAAAAAAAAAAACCTTTTTTTAATGTTTATTCATTCTTGAGAGAGAGAAAGAGAGAGTGCAAGCAGGATAGGGGCAGAGAGAGAGAGAATCCAAACGAAACAGGCTCCAGGCTCCGAGGTGTCAGCACACAGCCCGACACAGGACTTGGACTCACGAACCGTGAGATCATGACCTGAGTCCAAGTTGGATGCTTAACCAACGGAGCCACCCAGGAGCCCCTCTGTTTCCCATTTTTTATGGCTGCTGCCCAGGGGACACCTCTTGATTGCCTGGCTCATGTGGCCAAAGTGGGGCATGGATTTCTGGGTCCTGTGCAATCAGAGAGACAATTCTTTTCAGCCTCCTACCCTCAGAATGCTGTGCAGACAGTGGTCACATCCCCCAGACTTCCTGTGAAGGGGGCCTCTTGGCTTGTCCTGGAGCTTCAGCCTAAGGGGCAGGCCGTAGTTTGGCACCTGTGTAGTGGCCTACATATCTGCCCTCAGGAAACGCAGGCTTGCGGAAGCCATCTTGCTCCTCTCCTGTCCTGTCCTGCTCCAGTTCACAAGTATCACCAGAAGAAAGGACATACACTTGACTGCACCCTGATTTTCGTGAGTGCCATTCAGGGGTCCACTCCGGATCTCCTGGCTCTTGTGGCCAGCAGGGCTGATGCTTGCAGTCCCCAGGACTGTATATATTTGCATATTCTCCCTCTGGGGGCACTGACAGGTCTTAGCACATCCTCAACCACAGGAACTATTAAAATACAGTAGTCCTCCTGGACAAGCACGGAGGTTTGAAAGACAACCAAGAGCCGAGGAGGATTGAATGACAAGGTTCATCTCCTATGTGAGGCCATTGTTTCAAAACTGGGAGAGTCAACCAAAATGAAAAAACAGAGGAATGTACTCCAAATGAAAGAACAAGATAAAACCTCTGGGGCGGGGCGGGGGAAACCTTTAACAAAATGGAGATAAGTGATTTACCTGATTACAAGCTCAAAGTAAAAGTCATAAAGATGCTCACAGAACAGAGGAGAATGGATGAACCCAGTGAGAACCTCAGCAAAGAGATGGAAAATATAGGAAAGGACTAAACAGAAGTCACAGAGCTGAGGAAAACTGTAACTACACTGAAAAGTACATTGCTGTTCAACAGATAGAGCTCGAAGACAAGACAGTAGAACAGCCAGAAGAAAAAGGAACCAGAAAACATGAAAATAGCTTAAGGAACTTATGGTTTCTGGGACCAGGGGTTTATGGGTGGGAGAAATGGGTGCATTATTTTATTGTTTACTTAAATATATCAAATTTTTAAAAATTAAAAAGAAAGAAAAAAATACAAGACAATTAGGGAAACTTGAATACTAACTAACTGTATTTGATAATATTAAGCAATTAGTGGTAATATTTTTAGGTCTGATTATGACATCTGGGCTCTGTTTTTCAAAGAAGACTTATTACTTGGGACACCCGGGTGGCTCATTTGGGTAAGCATCTGACTTTTGGTTTTGACTCATGTCATGCTTTCACAGTTGTGAGTTTGAGCCCCACATCAGCCTCTGCATTGAGCATGGAACCTGTTTGGGATTCTCTCTCTCTCTCTTGCTCTCTCTCTCCCTCCCTCTGCCCCTCCTCCCGCTCACAATTTCTCTCTCTCTCTCAAAATCCATAAACATTAAAAAAAAATTTTTTTTAATGTTTTTAAAACCAGGGGAGGAAAAACTCAGAAGTGTGGAACAAAATATCCCTTCTTTGCTAAATGTTGTGTCTGGTGTGATGGCAGGAACTCTGCAGCCTTCTTGTGACATGCACTGAGACTGGCAGAACAAGATGGAATGTGCCTGCCTATATTCTTGATGCCACTTGAACTATGATTTAACCAGTTTTCGAAATAGCTTATCTTCTCTCTTTGTGAGATAAGCAGGTTTCCTAATTTTTAGTTGGGTGTTCTGTGACTTACAGGCAAACACATCCTGATGGGGGGATGGGGGGCAATAAGACATTGGTGGAATTGAACAACAAAAGGCTAATAGGATGTATCTTAAACGTATAGTAAAACATATTACTATAACGTTTTACATACTATGTACATTAACACAACAGAAAATCTATAACTTGTAAAACTAGCAGATAAAGTGGCAGAACATAATAGGGAGCCCAGAAAAGATAAAAAATATAACTATGTTAAGATGTGATGAAAAAGTAACATTTCAAATTGGTGTGGAAGTTATAAATACTTAAGACTGGGAAGAACTGGCTAGCAATTTTAAAAGTTATAAATCATTATCTCTTTTTGTTGATGAATCAAACATTTGAATGTTAAAAATGTAAATGTGAAAACTGTAATCAAGAGTCAATTTATTGATAACCTTAGATGGGGAAGACATTTCTGAACTGGAGACAAAACCTGGATGTCATAAAGTTATTTTTATTACATAGGAACTAAAAACTTCACAATTGAAAAAACAAAGCTTAAAAATCCTAAACAAGCCCTGTATAACAAAGGAACAAGCAACAGAGGGAAAACTGGCAATGCATGAAAAATTGGAGAAGTCTTCACAGAGATTACCTACAAGTCCAGAAAAGGAACAGGAGTAACCCAGGAAAAATGCAGCCGGCTATAAATAGGCAGTCCCCAGAAGTATAAATAGCTCATAAAATCTATGAGAATGTGGTTCACTGCACTTCTTATTGGGGCCTTTTATAATACACTGGAGTGTCTGGCAATAAACATTTGTGGAATAGGTGACTGAAAGAAATGCAGATTAAAACAATAAGACATCAATTTCTAACTGTTAGGTTTACAAAAATCATAAAATTTGACAAACCCCACTACTGATAAATACATGGGAACCAGAAACTCATTTGGCAATAACTTCAATTTTGTTTAATGTTTATTTATTTTTGAGAGAGAGAGAGAGAGAGAGAGAGAGAGAGAGAGAGAGAGAGAGAGAGAGAGAGAGCATGAGCAGGGGAGGGGCAGAGAGAGAGGGAGACACAGAATCCACAAAGCAGGCTCCAGGCTCTGAACCATCAGCACAGAGCCTGATGCGGGCTCGAACTCATGAACTGCAAGATTATGACCTGAGCTGAAGTCGGATACTTAACTGACTGAGCCACCCAGGAGTCCCTCAGTTGGAAATATCTTTAAATATTTAAATACACATTCCCACAAGATCCAGCCAGTACACTGCAACATGGATATGTTCACACAAATAGATCAAGAGATAGTCAAGGAAAAAAAAAAGAGATACTCAAGAATGATCAGCATTGTTTACATTAACACAACAATAAAGAGAAAAAAACTAAACATCTGCCCACAGGGGACTTGTACTTACTACCGACTGGTACCTCCACACAAGGGAAGGCTATGCAGCCATTATACAGGAAGTTGTAGATCTGTATGTTCTGTTAAAAACAAGACAAGAGGGGGACGCCTGGGTGGCTCAGTCGGTTAAGTGTCCGACGTCGGCTCAGGTCATGATCTTCCAGTCCGTGAGTTCAAGCTCTATTTCCAGCTCTGTGCTGACAGCTCAGAGCCTGGAGCCTGCTTTGGATTCTGTGTTGTCATCTTTCTCTCTTTTCCTCCCCGACTTGTGCATGTTTTCTCTCTCTCTCTCTCTCTCTCTCTCTCTCAAGAATAAATAAATAAACATTAAAAGCAAAACAACAAAAACCAAAACAACAGGTCCAAAAACGGAGTAACTTATGATAAGCTCTGAATCAAGACTTATAGTTTCAGCCTCTCCCAGAAATGGGATCTTAAAGCACCCGATCCAGATCCACCTGATGAGCAGTAGTGAAATAACTCCTGCGGGGACTCCCGCCCTCCCCTAAAGGGAAGTGACCTTGCCGCAACCAACCAGTCTACCTTTTTACAAGTATCGCTTCCTTTTTCCTGCTCCCGTCTGCCTCTTCAAGGCTTTCATTTGGTACAGGTCCTTGGCGCTCCTTTTCATTTGCTAAATTAGATGCTGCCTGACTTACAAATCATTGAATAAAGCCAATAAGATCTTTAAAATGTACTCAGTTGAATTTTTTTTTTTAAAGTAGGCTCCAGGCTCAGTGGGGAGCCCAACACAAGGGTTGGGACTCATGACTCTGAGATCAAGGCCTGAGCTGAGATCAAGAATCAGACGCTTAATCGACTGAGCCACCAGGTACCCCTTGAGTTTTGTTTTTTAACAGCACTCATTCAGAAAGGTCTCTGACATTGTTATTAAGTGAAAGATGAAAGGTATAAAACAGTAAGTAGAGTGTGAGTTCGTTTGGGCAATTACTTAAAATACAGACACACAAAGGGGCTCCCAGGTGGGTCAGTCGTTTAAGTATTGTTGTGCCCAGATTTTAATATCGCCCCCCAAAACCAGAAACCGCCAGGGAGACCGAATCACGCATGCAAAAGCAAAGGGCTTTATTACGAATTTAGGCTCGGCCAGCCTAAACTTGGGCTCACAGACTTCAATACACTGGATCAAGGTGGAGTGAGCCCGAGCATGGAGAGGCAGGGCCTTTTATGAGTTTGGGAAGGGGGAGTTACAGGAAACTGTGACACAGGTACAGGGGTCCAATCATTATAGCATCACATCATTGACAGTAACTTTAACCAGTTACGGAGTGGACCCAGAACCCTCAGGTAGGGCGTGACTAGTCTTAACCTCCATCTTTAGGCCCGCCCCCAGAAATGTTAATGGTGTTAGCTGGCCTTCAAGGTCAGAGGGGAAACCTGAATCAGACCTGCATCCTTACAGTATCTGAATCTTGATTTTGGCTCAGGTCAGATCTCACCATTCGGGAGATCAAGCCCTTGGATCTGACTCTGCACTGACAGTGGGGAGCCTGCTTGGGATCCTCTCTCTCTGTCCCTCTCTCTGTCCCTCCTCTGCTGTCTCTCTCTCTCAAAAATAAATAAACATTAAAAAAAAACCAGACACACAAAGATATGCACATATGTAGAGAGAGGAATATGCATAAAAGATATTTTGAGTCTATACTTGAGAAGCGGGTAGTGGTAGCTAACTTTGAAGAGAATGATGAGGTGTTGAAGGTAGAGGCTTATTTTCATTTAGGATGATTCCACAGGCTCTGAGTCTACACTGTGGTTTCCGTGGCGCGCTGGAGCTAGGCTTGTGTGTCTGTGCACATTTACTCCCAGCTCTGGGTTTAGTGACCTCACATCGGTAGCTTGAAATTGGCCACAGTGGTAACATTTATACCACGGAGATGGGCTCACCCTTAAGTCAGGGCTTCCCTCCCCAAAAATTGTTGTTCAATATTTACCAGCACAGCTCTGCATATACTTCTAGTACTATCATGCTAAAATGCTTAGTTAATAAAAATGAAGACAAATCCTCAGACCACAATCTCCCCTATACTGGAGGTCGACACAACTAAAAGGTAGAGGTGCCTGGGTGGTTCAGTCGCTGAAGCGTCCAGCTTTGGCTCAGGTCATGATTTCAAGGTTTGTGGGTTCATGCCCCAGGTCAGGCTCTCTCAAAAATGAATATACATTAAAAAAATTTTTTTTAAAGTGAGGGGGGAGAGCGTAAGCAGGTGCACTCTGCCGCATCCCTTTCCACCCGGGCCCAGACTGAGAAAGGAAGTGAAGAGGCTATGCCTTGCAAAATCTGCCTTCCAAATATTCCTCCTCAGGGGTCCTCCTTTAGAATGTAAAACCTTTTCCAGTTTCCCCCAACCCCCTTTTCCAGATAAAAAAATTTTTTTCAGTGTTTATTTTTGAGAGAGAGAGAGACAGAGTGCAAGCAGGGGAGGGCCTGGGAGAGAGGGACACAAGAGTCTGAAGCAGGTTCCAGGCCTGAGCTGTCAGCACAAAGCCCGACACAGGGCTCAAACCCATGAACCGCAACATCATGCCCTGAGCCAAAGTTGGTCGCTTAGTTGACTGAGCCACCCAGGCGCCCCAAACCTTTTCCAGTTTTGAACACAATATAAATCCCCTTAGGGAAGTCTCACGCCAAGCTTGTGACAAAATAGATGCAGGTCAGGGTAGAGAGAAGCTTACTTACAAAATCCTCTTTCCCTGCCTCTGTGTCCCAGCTGTTTATCCAGTTTTGTAGAGAAGTTGCAAAAATCTGCAAACATTTACTTTAGTTAAATATATGTTCACAACAAGAATTTTGCAAAAGAAGTTTTCAAGTGACCGGAGGATGAACTTCAGAACCGACGGCTCTCTGGGTGCCATCGACTCGGTCAACCTCCAGTTCCTCCTTCCGCCTGCGCCCATTCACCGCTCCCCACACCCTCCAGGGAAGGGTATCAACCTACACTTTGGGGCCTTAATTCAGCCTCTTCAGCTGTTGTTCTTTTCCATTTTGTTTTTGATTCCTTTTGCTCGGATCTAGCATTTCCTGGTTTAGCATAAAAGTGGAAAAACAAGGGTGGTTCAGTCAGCCAGTAGCTCAGTCTGACTCTTGATTTCCGCTCAGGTTATAATCTCCCTTCTTGGGATTGAGCCCCGAGTCGGGCCCTGCTCCGACAGCACAGAGCCCGCTTGGGATTCTCTCTCTCCCTCTCTCTCTCTCTCTTTCTCTTTGCCCCTCCCCCTGCTCATGCCTGCTCTCTGTCTCTCTCTCAAAATAAATAACTAAACTTAAAAAAACGGCAAAGTAATATCAGCAGTTATTGAGAACGTAAAGAGAAAGTCTATGCTGAGAAAATGGAGACAGCCGCCCTGGTGACCCATGGAAAAGAGAGAAACTGCACAGTAGACCGGCCAGCTCCAACTCCAGAGCAAACTCCAAGGCCCCCCCCCCTTTTTTTTTGCAGTATTTGCAGTTGTTACAGCAAAAACCTGGTGCCCCAGGAAGATATCAGCCACACGTGCTCCGGGAATCAGAAAAGACTGTTTATTGCGCACCAGTGACGGCCCAGCAGAGTCACCTCCAAAAGCTAAGCCTGAACCTTGGCATCGGCTTCCTTTTATGGCTGGGATGGTAGGGAGTTGAGAGACAAGAGAAAAAGAGGAGGAGGCCCTTATCGGTGGTGCTTTCCCGGCAGTTGGTGGGCACAGGAGGCAAACAAGATTACAGAAGCCAAAAGTATGCAAGGGGCGTGTCCAGCCTCGGACATCCTGCTGACACCCTTTTAATCTTGTTTTTACTAGCGTTTCTTCTCACAGGGACAATGTCCTAGCAGCCACTCATCATGAAGACCCTTTACTCTGTACTCTCTCTGCCTCCATGTAATCACCCCTGTTAACATAGGGCTTCCCTTCTGGGTTCTTTGGCGGGTCTGATTATTGAGTTGATGTAAGACAGACGAACAGGATGGGGCGCCTGGGTGGCTTAGTCGGCTGAGTGTTCAACTCTTCGTTTTGGCTCAGGTCGTGGTCTCACGGTCTGTGGGATCGAGCCCTGAGTCGGGCTCTGCGCAGATAATGTGGATCTTGCTTGGGATCCTTTCTCTCTCTCCCTCTCTCTGTCCCTCCCCCACTTGCACTCTCTCTCTCTCTCTCTCTCTTTCTCTCTCAAAAATAAACTTTACAGAATAACAGGAGATAAACACATTTTAATTTTGTAAGTATGGGAGCCCCACAAAGACAGGAGCCTCAAAGGGAAGCCTGGGAACTGAGGTTTATATAACATCCGGAATTAAGGAAAAGGGTGGGGGTCTGAGGGTACAAAGGACAGGAAGGCCATCACAGGAAGGTGACATATCTGGAAAACAAAGTTTGCCTTGTGGTGCAGATAAATTTATTAAGTAAAAAAGACACCTCTCTGGTAATAGATTTCTTCCAGGCTCAGGTCTCCTTTCTAAGGTAAGCTTACATAGTTGAGGGAAGCTGGGAAGCTAAAAAGTTTTGCGTGGATTGTGCTGGGTTTTGATTCCCTTTAGCTCAAACTACTCCTCAGGCCAAAGTGACGTATTTTGGGGTCGCAAATTTTGCTCCCCTTCGTTGACCATAGTATGCAACTCTTCTGTCTCATGCTGTCTCAGGTTAACTGTATTCTGTTTGGTGGGAACCACTGAGGTGTATCATGTAGAAGACAATTTCTTGTATCCAAGAAGGTTTGAGGCCACCCCTGAGGTTGTAGGCTGGACTCCAGTCCCACAAGCTTCAGTTTGCCCAGAGGCAATCCCCAGCCTCTAGAAATTCTACTCACATGTGGGGGCACGTGTGAGCCACATTCCTAAGTTTGGATATTAACATTTGAACCATGCCTACCCTCTCTCTTCACATATCCCAGTGATGCTTGCGACTTTTTATTTAAAGACTATCAAACATACAAAAAGTTGAAAGAACTGTCCAAAGAAATCTTGAATGCCACCGTCTAGATTCAATACCTGGGTCAGTCTGTCCTGCCCCCTGCCTGCACCACTTAGAGGACGGATGCAGACATCGCGGCACTTACTCCCACACACTTTAGTGTGACTCTCCTATGAGTGAGCCTGTTATCCTACATAACCAGAACACTGTTGTCACAAGACCAAGTACAATGTGATGGGATTGGGGGTTAAGGAAAATTAGGAGAATAGAGAGGTCAAAGCAGGGCTGATTTGGCTTCCCACTGTAGAAGTGAGCTTCTAGAATCATTCTTCACAGGCGTACTGCAAGTGTTACAAGGAGTATGTTCTTTTGTAGTCAGAAAAAAGCAAAACAAAAGACAAGGGGGAATCAGGGCCAGTAGGTCTGTGTCTGGTGTCCAGTGGCCGCTGGGTGCTTCATGGGCCCGGGCAAGACTGATGCTGCCACTAGGTGGCAGTGTTGGGCTACAGTCAGCCGGCTCATCCCTGCTGCTGCGCTAGCTCCCCAGGAAACTGCACGTATGGAGCAAGAGACCGGTTACGTTTTCAAAGTAAGAGTCAGACCTGCAGACAGATCCCGACGAGGCAAAAAGGGGGAAAATGACAGAGAATTTATTTATTTATTTATTTATTTATTTATTTATTTATTTATTTATTTATTTTTGAGAGACAAAGAGACAGAGCATGAATCTGGGAGGGATGAGAGAGAAGGAAACAGAATTGGAAGTAGGCTCCAGGCTCTGAGCTGTCAGCACAGAGCCCTAAGCGACGCTTGAACCCATGAATTGTGAGATCATGACCTGGGCCAGAGTCAGACGCTTAACTGATTGAGCCACCCAGACACCCCATACAGAGAACTTATTTTAATGAATACACTTCGGGGTGCCTGGGTGGGTTAGTTGGTTAGGCATTAGGCTTCATTTGGCTCAGGTCATGTTATGGTTCGTGAGTTGGAACCCCATGTCGGACTTTGTGCTGACAGCTCAGAGCCTGGAGCCTGTTTTGGAATCTGTGACTCCCTTTCTCTCTCTCTCTGACGGTCCCCTGCTCATGCTCTGTCTCTCTGTTTCTCAAAAAATAAGCATTAAAAAAAAATTTTTTTTAAGTGAACATACTTCTTTGGGGGAGGACATATAGAGCCTTGTCTCAGGAGTCTGACCTACTAAATCAAACCCAGCTTCTGTCCCTTCAGCGCTGACTCGCCACGGACAGACAACCTGACCCAGAGAGGACTCGGTTTTGTTTTCTCCTCTGCAGGCTGGCAGGGGAGTGACAGCGTGCTCTGCCTCTGCTCTTCACCAGCCTGTTTTCCAGAGCTGCCTCTGTTGGGTGGACAGCAGATCCTTATGCAGGGTTAGGTGGCAGGGGTGGGGGAGGCGGGCATTTAGAAGCAGGACTGCACGTCCCTGGCCTCATAGAGCCTGTCCTGTAAATATAAGTGACCTGACGGACAAAGGTCCTGATCTGGGGGTCAGAAAACAGTGGCACAAAACCACCGTGGAACAAAACATGGCCGGAGACATGCAGGCCCTCTGCTTCTGAGTGCGCTCACCGGGTGCTCTGCACCCTCTCCCAAGGGACGAAATGGAAAGATCTCCAAGGTCTCCTGATAGCTCATCCCAGCTGGCAAGATGTCCCAGAGCCCTCCCCACCAGCTCACGCTCCTGGCCCCCAATGCAACCCCACTTTTCAGCCCATTTCTTCTACCCGCCAGGCACATGCTCTGGACCTCACCTCCTTTCCCCTTTCCTCTGGCTTTCCACTGGGGCTGGGGGTGCCCTCCTGTCGCTCCATGCATTTGCCACTTCTTACACCCCAAATCCGCTCTGCTTTCTCTTTTTGTCACCATTCAGCTCCTCAGTGGCACCTCCTCAAGATTTCCTTCTGGAGTCACTCCTTGCACAACCACTCAGGATACTTCCTTCATGGAGTTTATCACGCTCTAAATCTATGATAATTTATCGGGGGGACCTCAGAAGAGGCGCTTTCATTTTATTCCTTACGTGTGTGTGGCCTCCCTTTCATGACAGAGTAAGCAAGCCCCACACGGGCAGGGACTGGCTCTGTCTCGTGTGTCTCCTGTTCGGTGCTCACCAGCCTTCTCAAGTTTGCGCCCTTCCCGGTGCCTGCCTTGTGTATGGCGGTTCCTTGGTTGTTTTTAGCGATTTCTTTGGCTGCAGGTTTATCATTTGGGGCTTAGCTCATAGACGGAGAGTTGTCAGAGCTGGAAAACACCCTTGAAGTCATTGTGCTGATGACCCTATGAACAAACCTCTCAGATGAGCGCTTGGAGATGAGGCTTGGAGCCTCGTTGAGCCTGCAGAAGGAATGTGCTGGGTTGTTGCAGAAAACCGCCTGCCCGCCGTCCTCCAGCCACTCTGAAAAACCCAGAGGCGTGTAGCCAGCAGAGGCCTACTCACCACCCACCGTCATCACGCACACAGGCTTCAAACTGTGGCATGCGCTGGCTTCGTGGGCTGGTTTGGAGGAGAAAGAAAGTGGCTGGGGGGTTGGGAGGGGAGGAGAAGGGTGCCTGGGCAAAGTGGCCCATCTGAGGAGTGTGCCACATGGCCTGGGGTCTGGGCGGAGGAAAGCCCAGGCGGACAGTGACCCGTCTCTACGGGAAGACCACAACCAGGAGCCAAGAGGAGGGGTGGTGCCCTGGGTGTGGGGGCCTGGAGAGAGCAGGCAGAATGACGAGATCACAAGCAAGAAGACTGAGATCTATTCAGCAGCCTGGCCGACACTAGGGCCTGACTTGTAAGAAGACCCCAGTGTAGTTGAGGGCAGGGCTCTCTTCTCAACAGGGTCTGGGTTGCAAAACAGAGAAACTGAGGCAGGCCAGCGCCAAGAGTGGACACTGGGGACAAGCTTACATTCAGCTGGACGCTGTGCCTGGGCTTTCTCTCCAGGCTAGGTTGATACAGTGCAGAGCAAGAGGGATTAACGTCCCCTGAACTGCCAGCCAGGACAATCAGTGAGAAGAAAGGCAGGTGGGCCTGGGTTCAAATCTCAACGCTGTTGACTTCTTGCTCCAAGACTTCAAGCAAATCACCTCGCAGACTGTGAGCTTCTGCATGTGCAACAGTGGGGACTGTGTGACCTTCCCCAAAAGGTGGTCACGGAAATGAAATGAGATAATGAATGTAAAACACGTAGCGCAGCATTTGGAACATGGAAGATATCATATAAATGATATTTATGATCTATATACATTGGTGAAAAGCAGCATTATTAAAATAGCGAGGTTTGTTTTTCTAAGGAGCTGGCAGGAAGTTAAAAGGGGAAAAAGACTTCAGGAGGCTGACAGTGTTGGTGTGAGCCTGCTTAGTTCTGATTTTTGCTTTTTTTAAAACATTTCTTTATTTTTGAGAGACAGAGACAGAGCGTGGGTGGGGGAGGGGCAGAGAGAGAGGAAGACACAGAATCCGAAGCAGGTTCCAGGCTCTGAGCTGTCAGCACAGAGTCCAACACGGGGCTTGGACCCACGAGCCATGAGATCATGACCTGAGCTGAAGGCAGACGTTCAATGAACTGAGCCTCCCAGACGCCCCCAGAATTAACGGGCAATGGCAAACACAGCCATGCTTCTCAGGCTAAAAAGGCAGATACTGAGGTTCAAGCATTCGCCAATCCCTGCCATGTATCTGGTTATTGCATAAAATAATCTGCGTAACCAGCAGGACGACGCTGTGGGGTGGTGGTTGTTCACTTGCCCAAGTAGTAATGGGCTGGGTGGGAGTGAAAGCCAGTGCTTGAACCGGACCACCTCCCTCCACCGGGCGCCTTGCTTCTTCTGATGCGGAGCCACAGTGAGGAGGCCGTACCCAGGGCGTTCTCTGGGCCTTTCTCATATTTTCTTCCACCTTTGCCTCAAACTGGTGATGCCAGTTTAACCTCAGTTATGCAGCGTCTCTGAGGCTCAGACAGACCTGCGAATCAGCAGGAAGGGATGTTTTCCCCAGGGACCCTGGGAATCACACGAGCACCAGCAGGGTAGTTTCAATGCCCAAGTGACAAGTTGGGATGCCTCTTGGTAAAAAGAGACATTCGTTTGCCCCTTTTTGCAACAAATATTAATTGAGCATCTACTCCTGCACCAAATAATGGCCTAGGTTCTTGGGGTGCATCAGGGAAGAGAGTATCACCCGCCCCCAGAACATGCCTGCCTGCCGGGGAGACAGGCAATAAAAGGTGAGCACTAGAGAGAAGTGAATTCTCTGGTGAGTTAGGAGGTGATGCGGGGTAAGAATAAAGACAAAGCAGAACAAGGTAAAAAAAATCCAGACCCGCTGGTGGTGGCTGAGCTGACCGCCATTTTAAATAGAGTGGGCAGGGTGGATGGTTGAGAGGGGACATGGACGCCAAGATTTGCAGGAAGTGGGTGAGTTGTGGTCATATCAGGGAACCTTGAGAAGAGGAAGAGGCAGAGCAAAGGCCCCCAGGCTAGCACACGCCTCGTGTGTGGTGGGTGGAGTGATCAGTGGGGGGACTGGCAGGAGATGAGTGTGGACATGGATCCAGGTCCAGAGCTCACAGGGTGTTGTGCCTATGGTGGAAAGCTTGGCTTTTCCTCTTGAGTGAAATGGCCCATTGAAGGGTCGTGGTCAGAGCAGTGACATGATTCGACTTACATTTAAAAAAAATTTTAATGTGTATTTATTTTTGAGAGATAGAATGCAAGCAGGGGAGGGACAAAGAGAAAGGGAGACACAGAATCCAAATCAGGTTCCAGCTGTGCTGACAGCTCAAAGCCTGATGCGGGGCTTGAACTTGCAAACCATGGGATCATGACCTGAGCTGAAGTCGCATATTCAACCGACTGAGTCACCCAGGTGCCCCTCGATGTACATGTTGAAAGGCGGTGCATTGAGAATACACAGAATGCGGTTGGAGGAGCAAGGAAGCCCTTTAGGAGCTACTGCCATAACCCAGGTACGAGGTGCTGGGGGCTTGGACCAGGCTGTGGCGGCCATAGTAGTGAAAAGAGGTAGGATTGTGGGAAGATGGCGAAGACTGCATAATGGCACCGTCTGGTGAATTGGATGTGAGATAATGAGAGTACTGTACTTCTGAGGGCTTTGGAAGAATAAAGGTGCCGGTGAGGGGATGGGGAGGTTGTCCCAGTTCTTCATGGCATACGGCACGGTCGGTGCATTGAGGCTGTGAACCACAGGGTCGCTCTGGGCGACTTATAGCGCTGGGAGCCATGGGAGGCAGCATTCACGAGGGTCCCCCACTCCCACCACCTAGTCCTGGTGGCCCTCTAGTGGCTCAGAGAAGAAGTGAGAATCTGGGGAGCCTGGGTGACCCTGATGTCGGTTAAGCATCTGACTCTTGGTTTCAGCTCAGGTCATGAGCTCACAGTTCATGAGTTTGAGCCCCACATGGGGCTCTGCATTGATAACATGGAGCCTGCTTGGGATTCTCTGTCTCCCTCTCTCTCTGCCTCTCCCCCACTCTCTCTCTCTATCAAAAATAAATAAACATTAAAAAAATAAAATAAAAATCTACCTTGGTTCTCTTGAGCTCTTAACCAGCCCCTTGCTGTTTGACCCTAATGCTCCTACTAAATCCAGTTGAGTCGACTGCTTTTCTTTCTCTAGAATTCCCATGTAGGACCGAGAAGGTGGGACTGTACTTCTTCGGATTCTAACCACAGTCTTCCTCTGGGCCATGGACCCAACGTGTCCCCCACTTCAGCTCAGAAGTCATCAGCATCACGGGAGGGTGGCCACACATCTGCTCTGTCTGGGGCAGCTCAGTTCATGGTTGTTGTCCTGGCCCCACAAGTGACCCCAGCTTTCACGCGCAAGAGCGGTCCAGCGTGTATGACAGGTCACATGGCTGCTGTTAGTGTATCTGGTGCCACTGACCTGGTGGGACCTTGGGTCCCAGGCTAGACAGAGGATTCCTGACCTGTCAGACTGCTGGCGTGAGTAGACACCCTCCCCATTGGTTAGAAAAGGTCTGAATCAAGCTCATCTTGTCCTTGCTTCTGGTGGAATTCATTAGTTTACTAATGAAATAGTTTGTTTTCTTTGCATCCTCTTCCTCAATGACTTGAGTTTGAATCAAATCAGCTGATTGTTTCTCACATTGAACCAGGCTAACCTTTAATGAAGGGTCAGAGGGGCTTTGGGGAAAAAATGGGGGATCCTGGGGGAAAAAGCCTCTTCTGGGGGATTGTAGGCAAAGTGGGTGAGTCATGTGTGGCTTCTGGGTCTGGAAGCCCATTTATGTCCATTAGAAGGACAGAATTTTGGGAGGGAGGCTGTGGGGCAGATAAAGCCTCCAGAGGCTGGGAAGGGACTCTGAACCCCGCCATGGCTACCTCTCTTCTGCCTGTGCTCTGTCCTGCTCTGTCTCTCCGTTCTTCTCCTACTGATGTGCCTGCATCAGCGGTGAGGCGGTTGTTCAAGCAGTTAGCACTTCAGTGTGGAAACTAATGACTTTTTAAAAATTGTTTCTTTTTTTCAGAGTTTATCACTTGAGAAAAAGAGAGGCAGAGAGAGAATCCCAAGAAGGTTTTGCACTGGCAGTGTGGAGCCAGACACGGGGCTCGAACCCACGAACCATGAGATCATATGCTGAGCCGAAATCAAGGGTCAGAAACCTAACTGACTGAGCCACCCAGGTGCCTCCCCTAGATCTCCACACATTTTTATAACCTAAAGTCATAAAATGTTCTGGGGAACTATTTTGAACGCAGAGCTTTGTGCTGCTTTTCCATAGGATACAGACCTTTCCAGAAACTTCCCTCCAGCTGTTTTGTTTGGGAGGAGCACTTCTTCTTCTTCTGAGGAAGGGTGCCCCTCCAGTGGTCCCGGGGTGCTCCTGATGGAGGTGGGGTGGTGGAATGCCGAGGGAAGGCCTCCCTTGGGTCTTCCTGGCTCTGGGGGCTGAGCTCTCCTTCACGGGCCCCTCTCGCTGCAAACGCTGGTAAGTGAAGGCGCCTCAGCCATGGGCTCGGGGTCCCGAGCAGCGGGTCCTCTATGCACAGGGTGGCCGGGGCCCGTGGGTGTGGATGAAACTACCGGAGGCAGTCCTAGCCACAAGCCGTCCCTCCCGCCTCAGCTCGTCTGGGTCCTGCCCATTGCTCTAGAGATTCCGCCTGAAACCTGAGGTTGTGGTCCCTAAACTACCCCTGCAGCTGGAGACGAGCATTCTCACCTGTGCTTTGAGCAGAAGGGGCCATTTCTGGGGCCGATGTGATGCAGGGTTTTCCACACAAAAGTTAAGGTCTGGTCATCTCTTCCCATCTGGTGCCAACAAGTGAAACCGATGGAATTTGTGTTTTGTACGGTGCGTGTGACTTCCTTCTTTGCCTGCTCCCCGCCTCCCTGCCTTTGCCACAAGTTCTGCCCCTCACAGCTCTGTAAAACCAGAGTCATCAAAGCAGGTGGCACAGGGGGAAAGAACAGTAGCCCCGATGCCGGGAGCTCAGAATCACTACGGGGAAGGCGGAACTCACCATCTAGCTAAAGGGTCTCCAGTTTTCTGTGCTGGTCAGACCCTTACCAGACTGTATGGCACACAGCAGTGACCTCTGCAAGAAGGGAACAATCCCCAGAGCTAGAAGAGAGGTCACGGGACAGCCACAGTGGTGGTTAACTTTTTTAGGAAAGGACTTGGAATGATTAGTGTCATGAAAAGGATCACACCACGTCCCACAGTGGTCTTGCCATACCTGAGGGGTGTCATTGGACGCGCTCAGCTGTTCTTTGTCTTAACTAAGAATGATCCACTGGGAAATGTAATTCAAAAATTCTGTAAAATTTGTAGGTCCAATGAGAGGAAAACCTTCTGGGGCATGAAGGTCATCAGGCCCAAGAGGGGATGTAGAGGGAGGTAGGACCTCCCTGGGGTCAGCCGCAAGGGCCAGGCCTGGCTTCCGTGTGGCCTGTTGAATGGAAGGCCTGCCTCTAGCTTGGTCTGCCTTAACCAGGAAATGGTGCAGGGAACAGAAGAGGGTGTGGAGACCACGGCAGCAGAGAGATGAGTGCTCGTGTGTGTGGGGTGGCAAAATTGGTCTCCCGTGACACCTGACATTTGGAGAAGTCAGAAATACTACTTAAAATTTTTTTTAAAAAGTTTATCCATTTTTGAGAGACAGAGACAGAGCATGAGCAGGGGAGGGGCAGAGAAAGAGGGAGACACAGAATCTGAAGCAGGATCCAGGTTCTGAGCTGTCGGCACGGAGCTGACGTGGGGCTCCAACCCACAAACCATGAGATCGTGACCTGAGCTGAAGTCGGATGCTCAACGGACTGAGTTACCCAGGTGCCTCAGAAAGACACTTTGGTGATGATACTGTACTTAGAAACTATTTCTGCCTTGGCGAATAATTATCACTGGTGACCCTTGAGCAGCACAGTTGTTGAGGCCCATCTTCCTTCCAGAAGCGCAGGCCCATCCCAGAGGCCTGTAGGCGCCTGAAGAATACTAGCTCAGGCCTCTGTGGTGAAATTCTTACTCTGGCAGACCTTCTGCTGATGTCAGACGAGGTCTGTTCAAGCAAAGCTGCAAGTCAGGTCTTGGGAGGGTTTATTTATCTAGAAAACGGAATCAGGCTTGGACCTAAAACCAAAAAACTGTGACGTACCTAGACCAGAGCTGGAGAAAACACATCCTTCTAGTTTGCAGAACCTTACTGAGCCTCTCCCGTTTAGAGCTTATTCAGGATGGTGACGGCCACGCCAGCCTTCATCCTTACTGTTTGCCCGGAGTATCCTTTCTCATCCATGTGCTCTCTGTTCGTTTGTGCTTGTATTACAACTTAACTATTGCACTTCTAAAGAGTTAACACACACATTTACATAATACATACATAGGCTATATATGTAAAATCTCTGACAACGCTTGCCCTTTATTTTTATTTTTAACTTTTTTAAAGTTTGTTTATTTTAAGAGAGAGAGCTCAAGTGGAAGAGGGGCAGAGTGAGAGGAGAGAGAGAATCCCAAGCAGGCTCTGCGTTGTCAGCACAGAGCCCAACTCAAGGCTCCATCTCATGAACCGTGAGATCATGGCCTGAGCCCAAACCAAAGTCAGATGCTTAACTGACTGAGCCACCCAGGCACCCCAAAGCTTGCCTTTCAATTAGAGTGTTTAATTCATTAATATTTAATGTAATCATGTAATTAAGGATATGTTTGGGTTTGGATCTATTGTTGTATTACTTTTCTCTTGGTCTACTCTTTTGTTCTCTTTATTCCTCTCTTTTTTCTACCAATCCCTTTTCTTTGTTTTAAAGATTTTTTTTAAGCGATCTCTACACCCAGCATAGGGCTCGAACTCACAACCCGGAGACCAAGAGTCACATGCCCCATGGACTGAGCCAGCCAGGCACCTCCTGTCTTCACTCTCTCTTTAATATCTGCCATGTCTCCTGTGTATTTTTATCTCCAACCTGGATCTCTCTCTTGAACTCCAGACTCTTAAATTCAATTGTCTACTCAACGTCTGTGCTTGAGTATACGGCAGTGTCTCAAGCTTAACGTACCAAACTCAAGCTCTGACCGTCCCCTTCCTAACTTTCTCAGGGGTCCCCCTCTAGGACAGTGGCAACCCTCTCTTTCCAGTTCCTCCAGCCAGACCTTGGGGTCTTACTTGACCCTTCTCCTTCTCTCACGCCCACATTCAACACATGCACATCCTGTCAGTCTTATCATCAAAGTGTCTCCAGAATCTAGCACTTTCCAAGTGCATCATAGCAATGGCCTCCAACTGATCTCCCTGCAGTCTATTTTCAACATGGCAGCCAGAAGGATTCTTTTTTTTTTTTAATGTATATTTATTTTTGAGAGAGAGAGATGGTAGGGGAGGGACAGAGAGAGAGAGAGAGGGAGACAGAGAATCCCAAGCAGGCTCTGTGCTGAGCCCCAACGGCTGGGCTCGAACTCATGAGCTGTGAGATCATGACCTGAGCCGAAGTCAGATGATTAACTGAGCCACCCAGGTGCCCCGAAAGGATTCTTCTTAAGGCCAAGTTAAGTCACTTCAGTCTTTTGTTAAAAGCCTGCAATGCCCCTCATTTTCTTAGAGTAAAAGGTTTATGATGACCTGTAAAACTGCTCCCCATTATTTTTCTGTCCTCTCCTTTTCCTCTTTCCCTCATTCCCTCCATTCTAGCCACCATTATGCTCCTCTATGTCAGTGTATTTCAACTTTTTTTCATTATTGCCCCACCAGGGGCAAAAGGGAAATGTCTTTTTTTAGACATTTTTCCTAATGGACCCTCTCCTCACCCCATGAAATTGTAACACCACGGACACACAGGCACACCTCGTTTTCCTGTGTTTCACAGCTCCTGCATGTTTTACACATCGGAGGTTTGTGGCAACCCTGCGTCGTGCAAGTCTATGGCTTCATTTTCCCACAGCATTAGCTCCCTTCGTGTCTCCGTGTCACATTCTGGTAATTCTCACAGTATTGCAAACATTGTTATGATATTTGTGACCATCTGCGATTAGTGATTATGGCCTGCTGAAAGCCCAGATGATGGCTAGCATTTTTTAGCAGCGAAGTATTTTTTAATTAAAGTATGTGTGTCGTATTATAGACACAAAGCAATTGTACATTTAATAGACTACAGGATAGTGTAAACATAACTTTTATGTGCTCTGGGAAACAAAATAAGGTCATCTGACTTGCTTTATTGTGATAAATATTCCCTTTACTGTGGTTGGCCTGGAACTGAACCCACAATATCTCTGAGGTATGGCTGCACTGTATATATGTTTACCTACTGTCTCTGTATCTATCTGTGTTTGCTTTCTCTTCCCTTCCTTCCCTCCTTCCTTCCTCTTTCTTTCTACCTTCCTTTCTTGCTTCCTTCTTTTCTTTTTTCTTTCTTCTTCCTTCCTTCCTTCCTCCCTCTCTTTCTTCTTTCCTTCCTTCCTTCCTTCTTTTCTTTCTTTCTTTCTTTCTTTCTTTCTTTCTTTCTCTCTCTCTCCCTCTTTCCTTTTCTTTCTTTCTTTCTTTCTTTCTTTCTTTCTTCTTTCTTTCTTTCTTTCCTTCCTCCTTTCTCTTTCTACCTTCCTTCCTTGCTTCCTTTTTTTCTTTTCTTTCTTTTTTAATTCCTTCCTTAATTCCTTCCTTCCTTCCTTCCTTCTTTCTTTCTTTCTTCACTTTATTTTTTAAAGTAATCTCTACACCCAACATAGGACTCAAACTTACAACTCCCAAATCAAGAATCACGTGCTCTATGGATGAAGCAAGCCAGGTGCCCCTGTATCTGTGCTTTCTACATTAAAAGAGTAAGATTTTCAGGGCATCTGGGGGGCTCAGTCAGTTGGGTAACCAACTTCAGCTCAGCTCATGACCTCACAGTTTGTGGATTTGAGTCCCACATCAGGCTCTGTGCTAATAGCTCAGAGCCTGGAGCCTGCCGCGGACGCTGTGTCTTTCTCTTGACCCCTCCCTCACTCTGTCTCTCTCAAAAATAAATAAACATTAAAAAGAATTTTTTTTTAAAAGTAAGATTTTATTCAACCTCCAAGAATGAATTTTCACCCCCTTAGGAGGATGTCTCCCCTGTTGGGAATGCACACTTTCACTATTTGCTTGTAATGCTACCTCAGGGGCTTTGTACTTACTACCATCTGGCACATCTATCTGTTCCTTGGCCGTTTTTTGTTGTCTGCCTCCCTTCATGAGAATGTAAGTCTCAGAAGATATTTGTGTTTTTCGAGGCATCCCAGATCCAGTCTGGTTCCTGGCACACAGCACAGAACTCATTCATATTTGTCGAGGACACACATGCCGAGCTCACTTGTGCACACCTGCCTCAGTTTTGTGTGGCTTTGTCTGCTGCCATATGGTCTTTTTCCCTTTGTATCACCCAAGTCCCGTCCTTGCTTTAAAACTCAAATTAATGGGCGCCGGGGTGGTTCTGTCGGGTGAGCATCCGACTTTGGTTCAGTCATGATCTCACTGTTTGTGACTTCAAGCCCCACATCAGACTCTGTGCTGTTGGAGCTTGCTTTAGATTCTGTGTCTCCCTCTCTTTCTGCTGCTCCCCGGCTCACATTCTGCCTCTCTCTTTCTCTCTCAAAAATAAACATAAAAAAAAAATAAATAATAAAACTCAAATTAAGTACCAACTCCTCCTTGGTCACTTTTCTGGTTTAATGTCCTCAAGAGTACTATAGGAGTGCCTATACTGGCTCAGTTGGTTAAGCATCTGACTTTGGCTCAGGTCATGATCTCATGGTCTGTGGGTTCAAGCCCCGCATCAGGCTCTCTGCTGACAGCTTGGAGCCTGGAGCCTGCTTTGGATTCTGTATCTCCTTCTCTCTCTGCTCTTCCCCTGCTCTCTCTCTGTCTGTCTCTCTCTTTCTCAAAATAAAATGAAGGGGAAAAAAAAGAGTACTATAAAGTTCTTATACCTTACACTTCCTGGCAGGAGGTATAGAATTAGGATTAATTACTGAACTTTTTTCTCTTTGGTCTAATCTGCTCCAACACAATTTGGGGACCTCTTTGGCACTCACTATGAACACCACCTTCTAGCCTCCAGAGGCACTTGGTTATTCGTAAAATTATATATGTTTGTACGTCATCAGAAGACGGTGGGGCAGGGGTAGATCTGAGTTGAACGTGTGGACACAAAGGAAGGAGAGAAAACCATTTAGTCTTTAGGCTGATTAACACTGTTTAAGTATGCTTTGGGTAGATTCAATTGGCCTTGTGCTACTGGTAATAAAGAATATATTTTTTTGCTGGTTTTCATTGCATTAGATCATGTTGTTTTAACCCAAGGGCCTCAGGAAGTGCATAGTAAATTGGAGCCCTCGATCAAATAAAACACGTGTGCTTAAACTGCCTTATGGTTGCTTGTGCCACAAATGCTAAAGTTCAAGTTGACATTCCAGCCTGAGCTCATAATGTTATTAGTGAGGAGCCCCGTGGAGGCCGGGGGAGGGGAGAGGTGGCGGTGCAGGGGGCAGAGAGGGTACCCGACTTCAACACACATGTGGTGACTTTTGTTACTTCACAAGAAAATGAACTTTGTGATAACTTAACTTTTTTGTGTTTATTCATTTTTCTCGCGTGTTCAAAGGTCAGCTCTGGGTAGGACAGCGAATGTCCATATATTTTGCCAAATCGATCATTTGTTCGGCAGGCCGCATCTGAGAGGATGGAAATGCCTTAGGGGAAATCGCTCTCCACCCCTCCGGCCATCCCCCAGCTCAGCTCTCCAGGGCTGATGGACTGAGG
Source organism: Mungos mungo (assembly GCA_004023785.1). Taxonomy (NCBI): domain Eukaryota; kingdom Metazoa; phylum Chordata; class Mammalia; order Carnivora; family Herpestidae; genus Mungos; species Mungos mungo. Next base: position 125,167 of record PISW01002880.1, read on the forward strand.
GTGGGGAGGGACTGTCCTGTAGCCCGGGACCCCTGCGCCCCTCAGGCTGGTCGCCTTTGGCATCACCTGTGCATTGTTTGTCAGCAACTCAGGGAGCGTGAGCAGTGAGTGTGCAGCATCTCAATTCAAAGAGTAAGCAGTACCAGAATGCCTGGCCGGCTCAGTTCATGCATGAGACTCTTGACCTTGGGGTCGTGAGTTTGAGCCCCGTGTCGGGCGTGGAGACTACTTTTATTTTTTTATTTTTATTTTTTAACATTTATTCATGTTTTAAAGCAAGAGAGAAAGCAGAGGAGGGGTAGAGAGAGGGGAGAGAGGATCAAAAGCAGGCTCTGCACTGTCAGCCCAGAGCCTGAAGTGTGCTCACCAACCCTGAGATCATGACCTGAGCGGAAATCAAGAGTCAGACGCTCAACCAACTAAGCCTCCCAGGAGTCCCATGGAGATTACTTTAAAAAAAAAAGAGAGAGAGCAGGGGCGCCTGGGTGGCTCAGTCAGTTAAGCTTCTGACTTCAGCTCAGGTCATCATCTACTGGTTTATGAGTTTGAGCCCCACATCAGGCTCTGTGCTGACAGCTCAGAGCCTGGAGCCTGCTTCAGATTCTGTGTCTCTCTTTGCCCTTCCTGTGTTCATGCTCTGTCTCTCTCTTTCTAAAAAATAAATAAACATTAAAAAAGAGCAAATAATATTAAAATGCTGCCTACGCAACAAACCAAGTCCCAACAACAGAACCATGTCTAGGGGCTGGGGTGCTACGGCAGCCTTTGGGTGTAATTATGAGAAGGCGCAGTCTGTGTTCAGGGTCTTCTCCGATGTCCTTCCTTTGTCCTCATTCTTCTGTCCACAGTCTGTCCTCGGGTTTCAATCTTTTAGAATTTCGGAAATTAATCTGTACAGCTTACAAAGGAGTTTCTCAGGTGATGTTTTCGTTTTAATCCTCACAACATTCCTAGGAAGTAGGAATGATCATCCTGACCTCCGTTTTGGGGTTGCAAAAACAGAGGAGAGTGGAGCGGACACTGAGTCAGGTAACATATTTTGGCATCACTTCTTAGATCATATAACCCAGGCAACATGTAGATTCTGGCCAAGAACCTCAAATCCTGAGATTTTCCCTCATCAGGTAACCAGAGGAGTAAGGATCACCAGATGCGTTGAGGGCTTAGGCATTGTGCCTTGTGCCTACGCATAATGTCTCATTTTTTCCTCCCCATTACCTTGTGAAATGGTTATTTTACTCTCATCTTTATTTTTTAAATTAATTAATTTATTTTGAGAGAGAGGGAGAGGAGAAGAGAGAGAATCCCAAGCAGGCTCAGCACTGGCAGTGCAGAGCCTTATGCAGGGCTTGAACTCATAAATTGCGAGATCATGACCTGAGCCAAAACTGAGAGTTAAACGCTTAACCGACTGAGTCACCCAGGTACCCCATTATTCCCCTCTTTAAAATGAGAAAATGGAGGCTTGGGAAGACTTAAAGACTTCAACCAAGTGAACCACAAATTGATCCATTAAATCCATTGTTATTTAAATTTAAAAAGAAGTAGTGGGGAGGAGGAAGGAGGGGGAAGAGGAAAAGTGGGGGAGGGGGGAGGGGAGGGGAAGGAAGGTGAAAGATGGGGGAGGAGGAGTCTACAAGAGCCACAGACCCAGTCCTGGCTCAGCCAGGGTACCAGTGAGTGTTTGAGTCCGGAGTGTGCCCCGCCCCCCACCCCGGCCCCGCCCCCCATCGGCCGGAGGAAAAAAGTGTTAGGTGGATGTGGGGTCAGGAGGTTTGTGGGCAGAAAAGCATTCCTGAGCCGTTATCTCAGAAGCCACGAAACTGTATCCCAGACCAATGTATGATGGAAGGAGGGCAGGACTCTCACCCAGTTTAGGTGGAAAGGTAGTTGCTCTAGTGTGGGAAGTCCAAGCCAAAGAGATACCAAGGGAGAGACCACCAGTTGACGGCTCTGGGTGGCTCTCGGTTTGCTGAAAGTCCTTTTGCCAACCTAGGAAAGTTGGCCAAACGTTCACAAGGTTTCATTAAAAACATTTTATACATGTTTTGCCCCTCCCCCTATTGCCAGCACCGCTCACATCCAAGTCCACCTCTCAGTCTGGCCTTCGCCCTGGCTCTGCGCAGCCATTTCTGCTCCTCCAGGCCCATGTCTTTCCCGCCCGTGTTGGGAGACTAATCCTCCAACAAGGCATCAGGTTTTGGTGGACAAAGCAGAAAGCCCAACTCAGGGCCGTGCGGCTTGGGAGCTCCCCCCTGGCCAGCACCTGCTCCCCGGGTCCCACCCCACCTCCCAGCATCACTGACAGGGGAGCAGGACCCTGCTCTGGGCTGAGGCTCTCAGGGTAAATGAGCGAGGGTTTTAACCTCTCTTGCAAAAGCTCTATTCCAAGAGTCACTGTTTCACAAAATGATTAAGCACAGTTGAATCGTTGTAATAGTCCATGTGTCCCCCCAGGGGAAACATTTAACAGGATAGGTGTTTTTTTATTCCTTTATCCTAATAAGTAGGTTGGACTTTCCTAGAGCTGCATGGGAGGGCTCAGCGGGAGAGACTCTTCTCAGGCAGCGGTCCCAGGAAGTGACAGAGAAAGCCTGATGTACACGTCAGTCACGTTACTTGGGAAGGTCATCACTGTTGCTGATGAAGGGGTGTGGCCTCATTCTATCTGCCAGCAGCCATCATTTTGTACTACCAGCCTGCCAACTATCTCCAAGGACTTGCTGTTAACTGCACTAACCGAAGACAGAAAGGAATCAAGCAAGCGACCAGACATTTTAAAAATCAAAACTGGGAGCTAAGTGCTGAAAGCTGCCTTTTGTCAGTCTTATCCAGGGAGTCCTCGTCTAGGACATTCGGCTGTGCAGAAAAAGTATCTGGTACCACTAATGGCGGTGACTGAAATACAATGCAAATGCATTCACCGTTTCCCTAGACTGTTGGCAAGCCGCACTAATGAAGAGTAATGCAAGAGCTTTCAGCTCAGGGTTCTGTGGGTTATGACAACGGAGCAGGAGAAAACAGCTTTCTGAATAATCTGGCTTCGCATGTGTTAAAATGGCGCCTAATTAGCACTTCAAGGAAGTAATTATTTGGTTAGAAACAGTGGCCCAATTACCCGAAAGAGTGCACTCATGGACAGCTTCGAAATAAAGCACGAAGAACAGAGAAGATTTGAAAGTTTCGTTGAAACTTCCTGAGTCCTCCTCCCACTGCTCTTGGGCTGTGCGATACTGATCGAACACGTGACCACTTGGACCTGCAGGGTTGGCCTCTGAAACTGAGGATGGTACTGTCTTCCTTATCCAGACCACAGGATTGGCGGGAAGAACAAAGGAAGTAAAGCCAAACCTCTCCGAAAACAGTAGAGCACTATTTTAATACCGGTTATCATTATATCCTTCTCCATGAGACTAACTTTAGGAAAGAGGTTATAGGTTATTTAGGGACCTGTCAACAGGGGTAAGTAAAGGTGTCTGTCTGAAGGAGCCTCCCTCTTGGCTGGCAGGGCAGGTTAAAGTCTCTGAGCCCTACGTGCGTGTGTCATTTGGAGCCTGGGTCCGTGATGCTCCCATACAGAGCTCATCCAAAGGTTCTCAAAGTGTGGTCTCCTATCAGCAACCCCCTGGGAACTTAGTAGAAATGTAAATTCTCAGGTTCTACCTCAGAGCTCCTGAATCAGGAACTCTGGGGGAGGAGCCCATTAATCTGTTTTAACAAGCCTTCCAGAAGATTCTGCTTGCTCAAGTTTGAGAACTATTGAACGAGGTCAGGGAGCCTCTGCAGAAACCAGGAACAAGGGCCGCTTTAATAAGCTGTTACTCACCCTTCACAATATAAGCAGGCGGTACAAAGGAGGCTTACAATTCTAGACCCAGGAGGGACTTGAGAAGCCATTTTTCCGGTTGGTTCGTTCCGTAGCTGAGGATTCTGCAGCCCCAAAGGGTCAAGTGAGATCTGACCCCAAACCAGGCCAAGAGTTGGTGTCAAGATGACTCAGTCCAGTGCTTTGCTCCTCTGTCCCACTTCTCTCTTGCACCCAGATCACAAATGCCTTGCAGATGCGACGCAGAGAAGGGAGTTCAGCACCGAGAGGCAAGGTCAGGTGGAGAAGCCGAGCTTGGTGAGACCCACTTACCTCCAGCCCAGAGGGCGGGACTCCAGGGGAAGTCATGGCTACCTCCCTTGTTCTAAGTGGGGAAGATGAAGTTATCTGCAGGTTTTAAGTAATTGGAGGCTCTCCCATCTAGAGTCCTCCCAACACAAATCAGGTACGGACTTCGGAGGCCCTGAGGTGTCTCCTCTATGGAAGCCTTTTCCCTGATTGGTGTGAAAATTCTGGTTGATAGGAAGGCTGGGATTCCTAGATGTTGCTGCTTATGCATTTAATGAGCACTGAGGGTCAGGGTCAGGGATCCCTCGGAAGATTTCCACAGAGGAAGGCCAAGGTCTGAGCAGAAGGAGCCTGCAGATGACATCAAGCCATCAGGGAAAGCAATCGCTGACAGCTGCCTACACAAGTTGGTTCCTGCAACAAGGACTGACATCCAAGAATGACCCAAAAGTTCATTCCCAGAAGTCCTTACTTCGGGCTCATCGGACCTGAGAGAGGTTTGGGAGTGGCACTGATTCAACCCACTTATAAACAGCCTTTATTCTCAGCAGTCTATGTCTGTCTCTCTGTCTCTTTCTCTCCTCCTTTTTTCTGTCTCCTTCAAATTACTCCATTTAGCAAAAGGTGATTTTACCTTATAACATTGCAGAAACGTTTTTATGGAATCTCAGCTCAGAACGTGAACAATTTCCTTCCATATCTTTGTTTGACGAGAAACCGACCCCAATTTACCAATGAATGCAATGGCCCTTCACATCTTCCCACCTTTCAGGTGGGCCAGAAGGTCATGCCCTGAGCCCAGAGTCTCAGTGCAGCTGGTGTGACCTTGGAGAGCCACGTAACCTTCTCTCAGTTTCTTCCACTGTAAAATCAGAGACAGAAGTGATCATTTCCATGACTCAATGTAAAACATGGCTGATGTGGCCTCATGTAGCTCTTAGTACCCAGAGCAACTGTTTGATTAATTTCAGCAGTCTAGACCGGCAACTCCTGTAGAGTCGGAGGCTGAATTATCCTGTTAGGCTCTTGGCTTTGATCTTGACCCAAATGAGAGTCAGATTTTCATGTCACGTGGCAGGAGGAATAGGGTAGTTCCAGACAGCATCCACACAACACTGCCATGCTTGGTTCTGTAACATCCATCTTTTGGCATGTTTTACACAGATCAGGCTGGGAGGGTTTCTGTTTGTTTGCTTTTTAAAGCTGGAGCTGGCCAAAAAAAAAAACCAAACGTCTGTGGATTTGGAGAAACAATGCATACATTTAGACGTTAGAGATTAGGAGTAATGCTCTGTGGTGGTTCCGTTCAGTTAACACCGTTCCATTGGAAAATGTTAGAAACCAAGGAATAAACCAAAGTCTTTGAAGAGTATGGACTCCTCTGTGGGAAGAGTCCTGGCTTGCTGGTGGGTGACACAGGCGAGGGTGTTTTGTGGAGAACAATGGTCACTGTTGTTCTCCATGGCATACCTGGACTTTCTACCACCGCCTTCTCCTGGTCATATGCACAGAGAGAAGCCTGTTCGTTATTGTCCAAAGCCCTAAGAAGATTCTGGAAACAGGGCTCACAGCCCTCTTACTGATGTCACCGCATGACATTGAGACATGGCCATTAAAATATTGACTCTGAATTCCTCTCCTTCCCCTCCTCGCCCCCCCCCCCCCCCCCCCCCCCCCCCCCCCCCCCCCCCCCCCCCCCCCCGCTGTGACCTCCATAGGGCTCCTTGAAGGGACAGCAAATCACAGCTCTTGCCTTCCCAGCCGGGCACTGCTTCTCTCTCACCACATGGGGGCGACAAAGACATGCCACCACCCAGCTGCCTTCCGCCTGGGGGATGTCCACCCAACAGAGGAAAGGGCTCTGGGCTGCGAAGACCAGTGCATTATACTCTCTGAAAAACAAAAGTGATGATAGATGTGCATGTTCTAGTGCTGGACTGGGGAAAAAGGGTTACCCTGGGGGGATTTTTTTAAACCTAATTTTTCTCCAGAGAAGAACATGTTAGTTTAGGTAACTTTAAGGATACATGTGATACTTTAAGGATACTTTAAGAATTCAGGGGCGCCTGGGTGGCTCAGTCGGTTAAGCGTCCAGCTTTGGCTCAGGTCATGATCTCACGGTTTGTGGGTTCAAGCCCCGAGTCAGGCTCTGTGCTGACAGCTAGCTCAGGGCCTGGAGCCTGTTTCAGATTCTGTGTCTCCCTCTCTCTCCGACCCTCCCCGACTCATGCTGTCTCTGTCTCTCAAATGTAAATAAAAAACAGGAAAAAAAAATTTAAAAAAAAGAATTCAGAGAGGATCTGGTGATGTGGAAAGGAGGCCCTCTGCTTGCTTCAGGACCCTGCGATGTGCAGGACTTCTGGGAAGGATATTGGGGAGGACAGTGCTTTCATGAGAAGCGGAGCCAGAGGCTGGGTAATGGTGATTCTATTCCTGGTTCTAGAGCCCAGTTCCAGGCACACCTCGAGGGGTACTTATCAAGGAACTTAAAATAATGTGCTAACCAAAGCTGAGGAAATAAATCTACAATTACATCACGAAGAAAGACAGGAGACCTACATCGTGGGCCCTCTCTCTCTCCTTCCTCTGCCCCACCCCCTCTTTGGGCGGATCTGGAATGATGATATGATATGAAATAACTTACGAAGAAGGTTGTAATGGCCTGCCACGCACAATTTGTCTTTATTCTCACTGAAAGTCAAATCTGTCCAGCAGGCAACTGAAAGAAGATGGCCAGGAGGCATTGTTTAGACACTTGTCAGGAAAGGGATAAGAATGCCTTTTGGTGACATGCAGTACAGGGTTGGGAGAATCTGAATCCATTGAAAATGGTTTTGAGAATTTTCTCCCTGATCTTGTATGGATCCCAGACTTGAATTAAGAACATAATTATTTATGTAGCTGTCTTCACATGGGCCATCTGCCCTTTGCAGGTGATCGTTTCCTGCCTGTGAACCAGTCCTGTTAGGTTAGCAAGGGCTGGGTCGCAGGACAGTACTGCCTCACACTAGGCTCATTTTGTATATTATAAAGAGGCACCTCTGTCAAGCAGTCATGGCCACAGCTCCGGGGTCTACAGCTGAGCCTGACAGTCACAGCTGAACCTCAGCCCTCACTCCCCCCACTCAGGGGGACATCCTTGGTCTTGAACAGCTCAGGACAGCCTGAGTTCATGCTTAGGTTCTTATTCCTCAGATGAGTTCCAGCGCCCAGCATTTTTCCTACGTCTGGAAAATGACACAGCACCGTCATCTTTAATATTCAAGCAAACAATAACTAGAAGCTGTAGCTGTAATTAGAGCATCTCAGTGTTGCAAGGGACTTGAAAGGGTCACCTGCTCCAACATTTACTTCACACGCCCTTCACTGGACTTCATCTCCGCGCTTGGGAACCACAACCTCGTGAGGCTGCCTTGTCCACCTCGCAGTGGCATTATTGCTGGGAAGCGCTTCCTTACTTGAACTCTGCCTGGCAACTTTTAGCTGGCACCCCCTGGTCCTTGTTACACCCTCTGAAATTATACAAGCAAGTCTCGCTTTTTTTAATCATTGGAAGTCTTTCCTTCACATCTATTGTTAAATGTGGTATTAAGTGTCTTTACTTACCTGATTGCTCTATTTCATCAAAGACCTTTAAGGTGCTACACTCTGCATTGAGCCCAGGGGTTCGAATGGTCGGGTCGGCGCGGTCTCCAATGCAACAGTCATCATTTGGAGCTGGACTTTTATTTATTTATTCTTTAAATTTTTTAATGTTTTATTTATTTTTGAGAGAGAGAGACAGCGTGAGCAGAGGAGGGTCAGAGAGAGAGGGAGACACAGAATCTGAAGACAGGCTCCAGGCTCTGAGCTTGCTGTCAGCACAGAGCCTGACGCGGGGCTGGAACCCACGAACCGTGAGACCACGACCTGGGCTGAAGCCTGACACTCAACCGACTGAGCCACCCAGGCGCCCCTGGAGCTGGACTTTTAAACATGTATGGGCACCAAGTTGCCTGGCCAAATACTTGTGTTATTATTCACATCTGTTTTTAAGAGACAGCGCCTCTAAAGGATAGATAGGTCACATAGCTGCCTTTTGAAGGCCTTCTCAAAGCATTTCTTGAGAAGTAGAAATTTTTATTTGACTTGATAGAGGAGGTAATATCACCTGCTTTTTTCGACCCTGATTTCATTTCTGAGGCTTTCACAGAACCTCGAAATGAGCTCAGAGACCATTGTACTTGTCATATCTGATCAGGGACAAAACAGGTCTAGAGAGACGTTATGATGTTTGGTCCAAAATCTATACCCTATGTTCATCTGTTCTGTTTCCCACGCGGCTTATCTTTAAGACCCCACTTAAGTTGCCCGAGTTAAGGGAGGAAGGGGAAGGGGTGGTGATGGCAGTAATGGTGGGATAAAAGTGAGTTCTAACAAGGGTGAGGACGGAGTTGTTTCCAGCCCTACCGACTCTAGCCTGGGGAGACGGGGGCGTTCTGCCCAGACCAGAAGGGTTTGCCCCCCTCTTTTACTATGGGACCAGTCAGTGTCTCTGGACTAGTGGCAAGTGAGGGAGGCGGCGGCGGGGCGAGGCCTAGGACTGGGCGGGTGAGTCACGCAGGTGAGCGCGGCCCGGCGGCGCGTCCCTGAACTTGAGCGCGGCCGGCGGGGCGGCGGCAGAGCCGAGCGGGCGGGGGAAGGGCCCAGAAGGCCCCCGAGGGCGTGGACTCGGCGCGGGAGGAGCCGAGCGCCGGTGCGGGTGCGTCCGGGTCGGGGCGGAGTGATGTAAAGCGGAGCGGAGCTCCCTGGCGCCTCAGCACCATTACCTCCAATTATAATAATTGGTGCCTCCCTGCAGCGCTTGCCTCCCCCCGAGGGAGCTCTGCTCCGTCTCATTGTTTCTCCGCCTGGCTCTCCGGCCGACTCTGTCCGCCACTCCCAGCCTCGCCCTCCCCTCCGTCCAGCTTCTCTGCCCCGGGCCGGGGTGCGGGGTGCTCCCTAGGACCCTACTGACATCCCATTGATTGGTCCCAAATGGAGCCGCTCAGCTACTCCGACTTTCTTACTCTTTGTACTTAGAGGGCCTTGTACGCCCAGGTACTGGCTGCTTCCATTCCAAGAAACTGGCAACCAGTACAAATGGGTGGAGCCTGGAGTTAACTTTTCCCCGAAACCTCCTGGATCGGTCGACGTGGGAGATTCCCCCGTGGCAACCACCCACCCCCATCGCCCTCTCTCTTTATCTCCCGACTCTTGCTGGACTTCAGCTGAGTGTAGGAAATAGATTTTAGACCTGAAGGGCTTTGCTTATACATTACCTCTGACAAATAAAAGAACAAAAAACAGTCAGGGGCCGGAACTCACTTCCAGAAAAAAGAAACCTGTGCTGGTCTTCAGATGATGATTTGAAGGATTAGGATGCTACCTCCCCCCACGGCCCCCACCTTTCTCAGAACCTTTGTTAAAATTAGGCAGTCATCTAAAGGAAGGATGGCAGGATTGTAAGCATTTTGAGGGCAGCAGCCTCTTCAGCAATTCTACTAATGACCCCTAAGAAAGAGTATGGCTCCTGGATACAGTTCCTGGCAAATACATCCATAATCAGTCAGGATTTTATTGGCAAATGCTTCCCCTCTGACAGTGAGGAAGCAACATCAGACTTCTTTGAAAAATGCTATTGAATTGAAGACGGATAATCTTTCAAGGAGTCCAGTTACAGCCTAGAAGATACTTCTTGTGTCTCCCCGAAGACGAGGGGCGTGAATTAGGGCTGCTCCTTTAGTGAGCAGCTATATTTCTCGTATAATGAGGAGTTAGCCAACCAATTTGTCTCTGCTGATTCTTGGAGTATCCCTCGTCGGGAGAGCTAACCTGTGTTGGCCAAGATCCATGCTGTGTTTACAGAGATATCATCACCCTGCCAAGGCTGGATTGGCAGTGCCCTCATTTCTACTTGAAATCATCAGCTCTGGGGAGAAGAAAATCCTGAAACCAGCTGAAAAGTCCTGAAGCTACCATCAATATGTTCGGATGATTAAAAAACAGATTTGGATAAACTCGTTGTTGCTAAGGGAAATCATTGAAGATTTCTGTAGAGTTCCACAGTTAACATGATAGGTCGTAATGGTGCTCCCTCAGGAATCGCTGAGACAGCCAGGCCACCTAGCACCCTCCGTGCTTGTATTCTAGGAGAGGACACAGGGGCACAGAGGGAGCCGTGGATTTGCTGGTGAGAACACCCTGAGCGGTGGAGCGTGGATGCAAACGCAGGTCTCCTAGTGCATTGTTGTTCCCTTCTCTACAAAGTTCTGTCATTTCCATTCAGAATTCACTCGTTGACATTAATTCATTAAAAAATTAAATTTATCCTGGATGACAGGGTGAAAGGCAGCAAAAGGAATAGAAAGCATAGTAGAGGTATTTTCTGGTCTTTATTTATAATCTCCCTGAGTACCCAGAATGAAAAGAGAGGTATAGTAACTATGCTGCTTCTTTAGAAAACTCTTATTATATTCCTGTGATTTTATGAGGAAGAGCTAAGTGGTATGATGTGGAGGGGGGCGGGTTGGGGGTGGGGGGGAGTTCAGGAAGGAAGCAAGTGACTATTCTGGTTGTTTGGTTGAGAGTTGATACGTTTTGTTCACATATTACATATAGATTGCTAAGCAATGCCGTTTGCTCATAGCCATGTAGGCACCTTGGACTTGAATATCCAAATTACACGTATGGGATAAGCTAGGTAATTATTCACCCCAAATACCCATCTTTCTCAGGACACTGATTAACTCTTTTAGTTGCCATAGTCAAATAAAAAGACAGTATCTTCAAGATTGTTGTATGTTAAAAAAATAATCCAAGAGTTCAAAGTGATCCTGCTCCCCTGACTGTGGAAAGGTGCTGAGTCTTAGGTTCTACAGATGGGCTGCCTTCATTTGGTAACTTGGTTATCTATCTATCTATCTATATCTATCCATCTTTAAGCAGGCTTCATGTCCAGCGCAGAGCCCAACGCAGGTCTTGAACTCATGACAGTGAGATCAAGACTTGAGCTGAGATCAAGAGCAGGTCGCTTAACCAACTGAGCCACCCAGGCACCCCAAAAAGTTTATTTTTGATGACAGCAAAATACTCAAGCGGTAAAAATCACACTAAAGTTATCATTTAAAGGAACTCACTCATACTTTTAGATGGGCGAGTTAAACTTCCTATGTGTGTATCATATCTACAATACAAGCTGGTATATATTTATGCTTTCTGCTGCCAGCCTGTCCACCCACCCTTCCTGCTCTTCCTGGCCCACAACCTTGCTGAGGGCCAGCAGGCACATTTTGGATCAGTCAGGAGCCCTACCCTAGCTGAATAGACCGCAACATGCACGTTTTGGTCTCTCCATAATCTCAACAGCAGCCTGTGTAACTTGCATGTCAGATTCACTTAGGCACCGGGAATCCGGAAGCCAGAGGGCAGATGTAGTTTGCCAAATGGACAGAAGGCAAAACCGTCTCTGGAGCATTGCGTCTATGTAAGGGTATGCTTATGACTGGGGGGAAAAAACAAGCAGAAGTTATGAGAGAGCAAAAACTAGAGCTAATGAAAGGATGCTGGCTCGCCGGTAGAGAGGTGGGAAGAGACAACCCTGAGAAAATGAGACCCAAATCTTCTCATTTCCCATTCCAAGGAGGCTGGCTTCTCAGCAAGATAAGTAATGCTTATCAATTACCAATTAGCAGTATCCTTACAATAAGCCTATTGTATCTGCACAAGAAACCCCTCCTAAATCAACTAATATTAAGTAGGTCTATCTTTCTTTTCATTAAACAAGTCTGACCGAACAGGGTACTCTAAATGTGCATATTTCAAATGATGTCTTTGAGACGCAAGGCTAAAAATATAGGTAGGTGGCATGAAACTAGGAATGGGACAGTGGAGAGTTATTTGCATTAAAACAAATTCACAGCAGAATCGGAGCTTGTTTGTTGGGTGGCCAGGTGGAACAGAGGAAGATTATTGGATATGGGGGTGAAGGCATTATACGCTCTTCCCTGAATATCACGGAGAAGAACAAGAATTCTGTTCACCGATGATCTCACTGCAACCTGGTAGCTCTCTCCAAAACCTCTGCCCACAGAGTACATTTCATTGAAATACATTGAATATTTGAGAAGATATCCCCATTTGGCTGGCGTGTCATTTCACGGGTTGAACCGATGCATCAAATTTCATGTGTATCTTGCTACTTTGTAAATGGCAAGACAAATACGGTATAGATAGTAGTTTCCTCAGAAATTATTATGAAATAAAAACAATGGCATTGACAAAATCACAATGGCAAATGTATGTAGTTTCAAAATTCCCCCGTGAAAGGCCTCATTCTGCAGTTGGTGAGATTTCTTTGGAAGATCCAGTATTAGATGTGATGACTTTATGATAAGAAGTCATTAGGGGCCCAGCAAAGGAGGAAGAGCGTGTAGAACCAGAGGTGCAGAAAACTTGGGGAGATTTTGGGTAGTGGAAAAGCATACATGGTTTCAGCCAATTTCGAGCAAACGTCTAAATGTTTGGCTGTCTGATGAAAATATCAAAGCTTCTGAATTCAGTGGTTTGAATGTGAACATTTAAAGGTTGTTTTAAATGTTTATTTATTTTTAAGAGAGAGAGAGAGAGAACACATGAGGGGCAGAGAGAAACACAGAATCTGAAGCAGCCTCCAGGCTCTGAGCTAGCTGTCAGCATAGAGCCTGACGCGGGGCTTGAACTCAAGTAACTGCAAGATCATGACCTGAACCGAAGTCAGACACTTAACCGACTGAGCCACCCAAGTGTGCCTGAATGTGAACATAAAAAAAAAAAATCCAGAAGAACACAAGCAAAGCACTGTCAGTTAAGGAGATAGAACTCAACAATACTGATCACTGCAGTACTGAACAGCATTCTGGGTCAAGGATGTTCCTTTAATTAAGTAGCAATTTGTTTAAGGTAATTTCTCTGTTTTAAAGGACTGACTTACCATTTTAGTTATAAGAACAAAAGAAAAAAACCTTGTTATTTGACATCATATAGGGAAAACTAGCAGACGATTGAATAATTTCTAAAAGTTCTACTGACTTAATTATATTAATATAACTGGATAGAACAAAGGCTCCGGCTTATGATTAAGGATCATACAGAATATGTTTGATGCTATTGACTTATAAATAATCCTCATTGTTAACTTCATAAGGTAATGTTCTTTAACCAGGGACTTTTCTTACTGTATTCTAAACTTAGTTGCTTTAACAACTCTTAAGAAAACTGGGGCACCTGGGTGGCTCAGTCTGTTGAGCCTCTGACTCTTGATTTCGGCTCAGGTCATGATCCCGGGGTCTTGGGATCGAGCCCCGTGTAGGGCTCTGCAGTACTTAAGATTCTCTCTCTCTTGGGATGCCTGAGTGGTTCACGTGGTTAAGTGTCCAACTTCAGCTCAGGTCATGATCTCGCAGTTGGTGGGTTTGAGCCAGTTGTTGGACTCTGGGTTTGAGCTGCTTTGGATTCAATATCTCCCTCTCTCTCTGCCCTTCCCCTGCTCACACTGTCTCTCTGTCTCTCAAAAATAAATAAACATTAAAAAAAAAAAAAGATTCTCTCTCTCTTTCCCTCTGCCCCTCTCCTCTGGTCACACACTCTCTCTAAAATACAAATAAATAAATAAATAAGTAAGTAAATAATTCTTAAGAAAACCTCAAGAGACACTGCAAAGTTAATTTGTAAGCCCATAGCATTTTTTGCTAGCTTGTGAGAAAATGAGCATTTCAGAAAGTGACCTTCAGTCTTTTTTCTAGGTTCTATCACACTACCTTCTGGACTCTGCAGTCAGTTCATTTTGGAAAAAGGGAGGAAAACCCCCAAGAAAACAAAAAACAAAAAACCTTCACCAGACAGCCATTCCTGTAGGCTGGGCTAATCTCTCACCTTTGACTTCATTCCAGTGAAAGTAAATTTCGGTTCTGAACTCCTAACTTCTACTGAGAACAAATGACTTTTTAAAAAAGCTGCTACTGGGAATTCGAAGTGTTATCTAACCTCCGTGAATTGTTAGTTGGTAGAAGATTTGTATAACAGGCAGAAATGTTAGATTCTATCCCTAGACTGTAAGAGTTGTTTGTATGCTAGCCAGGAACTTGAACACAACTGTTTCTCTCCGAACAAAATGTACCAAGAGTTATTTTTCATCTGCATTGTGAAGAGAGAGGCATTGCTGAAAACGGGGATAGCATATAACTTTGGGAAACAATGACATTATTTGAGGAAGCAGAGATTGGTAGTTATACCTTTGTTAACAAACTGGCTTGTCATAAGCCACCCCCCCTTTTTTTACAATTTATAGAAAAAATAAAATTCAGAAAGTTATTCTGTGGTGTAGAACTACCATAAAAATGTGTCATAGTGGCCTGTTGTGATTATGTATACTTATATATGTAGATAATATATATCCGTATATGTCCATGGATTAACCTATCTAGAATACTCTTTGAAGGCAATAATATTAATCTATTAAAATTTGTAATATTATTATTGGGTCTAGAATCAGCTTTCTATTCTTAGGTATGGATAGCTGATCCCAGCTTATATTTTCAGATTTCCCTTCATAAGAGTAAAAAGAATTTTGGTCATTGATTTCATTTCTTAATTTAAATTTCTAAAAGACATTAGGTTTTACTATTTTTTCTTCTACTTACCAACCTATGTATAGGAAAGTAATAACTGAATTATGTATAAAATGCAAGTAAAATTCTGCAGAGAAGCAATTTCCTTTAATTTTAAATTGAATTAAAATTGTTACCTATTCTCTCAACTATCAATATGGCCTTATAATTGACATGTTATCCATAAGCCAATTTTTACTTTCCACACAGATTCAAACACTCTTGTTGACTTCATTGAAAACTCCATGTCTGCTCCAAAACCATTAGATAAAGCACAGACTTGTTTCTCTTAAAACTAATTTCCGGCCATTTAAAAAGCCTGTCCATTAGACTAATAATAAAAACGAAAGAGTTGAAATCATTGTCTGAAGAATGGGTCATACATTCTTACTCTGAAATGTGGTTGGAATCCTGGAATGATAAAAAGTCAAAGTGAATTCAATAAAATACAAGTATCATAGTTTAGACCCTTTGGGTTGAAAGTAAAAGAGCTTTAAGTAAAATAAAGAACTTACGGTGGCGCCTGGGGGTCTCAGTCAGGTAGGCGGCTGACTTGGGCTCAGGTGATGATTTCACAGCTCATGGGTTCAAGCCCCTCATTGGGCTCTGTGCTGACAACTCCGAGCCGAGTTCAGATTCTGTGGCTCCCTCTCTCTCTGCCCCTCCCCCACTCTTGCTGTGTCTCTCTCTTTCAAAAATAAATAAATTTAAAAAAGGGGGGGGGACTTATCAAGGTACCCGAGTTAACCTTAATATGGAACCTAAGGACTGAAGTGACAGTACGTGACTGGGAACCCATTTGGACTCACACCTTTGTCATTTTTCTCTTTTTTTGCACACAGGTGGATTCTGAATTTGTACGTCTCCTGTGAATGGACCTCTACAGATTGACCGGCATCTCTGGCCAAAGACCCAGGAGGGAGAACCTAACTGGCCCAGCTGCCAGCTGGGACCACGTGACTACCTATGGCCAGAGGGGCAGAGACCTCAGCTCTGGCTGCCGGTGCCCCCTTCAGAGAAATCGGACATTCTCTTAAAGGCACTCAGAAAGTGTTCTGCTACAATACAGCTTTCACCAACCGCCCCTCCCCCCCAGACTGCAATCCAGTAAATAAGTATTTGCATTACAGGTAAATCTAATTATTTTCTGGTGCCCCTCTGCCCACTCCTTGCTTCACATTTTATGCTCCAGTAACAAAGAATTGCTTGCAGTCCCATCTCCCCATCCCCTACCTACCACCCATATCCCCCAGTGCAATTAATAAATTTCATGCCTAATTTCCCATGGTCCTCTATGCTTGTAATGTTCTTGCAGTTCTGTTCTTCAGAGTCAGGCCTGATGTCTCAGCTTCCAGCAGACCTTGTGGACTTCTTTACCTTCCTGGTCTAGTTATCTCTTCTGTCTTTATGCATCAGAACATGATGCACATAAATCTGTATCATCACCACCCCACTCCACTGTTAGTGATTTACTGTTTAGGTTCTGACACCTTTATAACCCCAGACATTGGGTCTGGCCTATAGTGGGCGCTTCAAGATAGTTGAATGAATACACTCTAAAGGCTTCCTTTTAGCTAATAATTGACTCTCTAGGGTTAAAAAAGAGTGTGTCATTACGTGAAACGTATTGTCTCATGAACCCCTTAGAACTGTTGATTTGTCAAAGAATCTGATGTCAGGAAGTTCTAATCAGACTCCTCCTCAGGAACAAGGGTCAACCCACCGCTTGAGAAATGCCTGCTGTTTACCGCTGCTCTAACCAGGTTAATTTCCTCCTAAACCTTCTGCTGGGCTTGCTCTCCCATCTTTTTAGATGCAATTTTGATCTAGTGAAGTAATGAACAGAGCATCAACTTATCAAATTATTTTATTTTTTCTGCATACAAACATTATTTTTAAAGGCAATTTCATTAACTGTATCCTGTATCCCCTGTGTATTTTCAACAACTTTAATTCACAAGGCTCACCTTGATTTTCAGTCCTCCAGACATGTACATTTTTTTCTTAGTCTTAAAGCTCATTTCTGTACAGTAGTCCTAAAGTGTCTGACTTTACATGTCTCACCTTATACTTAAATGCTCCCCCACCCGTCTGCTCCTCTCTCCCTCCCCTGATCCTATCACCATCCCCCCCCAACCCCCGCCCTTGACATTTTATCAGGTAGGGAAATGTTGGCTGATCCTAAAAGGAAATTTCACAAATGGCTGACTTTTGTTAATCTCAGTTTATGGGAGGAAAGGATACAAGAGCATTCCCTCAGATCAAGTTTTAAGTTTAATTTCACCTCCAAAAAGAAAAAAAAAAACAACAACCACCACCAGCAAACCCTCCAGGGCCGCCTTTGGGTACGTTGGGGCCGGCAGCTCTGCAAGTCCTAATAAATGAATTAGTATTTCAGAAAGGAGATCACTGCAGGGCTGATATTGATCAGGGTCAGCCGGTGTGTTTGCCTGCGATTGTTTGGGGGCTGGTTAATTGAGTGTCAGTCTCGGCCAGTGTCGTCTCGCTGGCGCCGGGTGCTTTTGGATTTGCTAATTTTCGTTAAGTGTCTCTAGCCGGCTACTCGTCCCCTGTCTACCCAGGAGAACTTAGCGGCTCCCACTGATCAACAGTCTGTCTGTCTGGGCTTTATTGATCACAGGGCAGGCGGCTCGAGGCGGATGCGCTTAGAGAGAGGGCGGGGGGGGGGGGCGCGGGGAAGGCTGAAAGCAGACCCCAGCGTCCGCCCTCACCCCTTTCCGGGCTCCCGACGGAACTCCCTCCTCGGCCACACGCTAGCCAGCAGCATTAGGCAGGGGCGCCTTGGCCGACGGCGCACGCCGGGGGACCGCCACTTGTCCCAAGGATTCCTAAAGCGCGCAGCGTGGCCCGGGAGGGCTTGCGCAGGCGGCCGCGCAGTCCCTCGCGGGTTTCGGGGGCAACAAAAAAGAAGCCGACCCAAGGCTGAGTTCCGAGGATCCCGCTGTCGAATACCAGAGACAGACCCGGAGTCCGGGATCTAGCCCGCACCTCCCGAAGGTCACGGATGCCCAGGCATCCGCGAGGGGGAGCACGGGAGACAGCAGCCTCCCAGCCCGCGCGGCCCCAGACGCCGGCGCCTCTAGATGCCGCGGGGCAGGTCCCTCCTTGCCCCCCTCTGGGCCCGCCTCCTGGCCGCGGAGATGATTGACTGGAGCCTGGAGACCAATAGGATGGCTCTGGCGCTGCCGGGGCGGGACCGGAGGCGGGGCGGTGTCTGGCCAGCTCCTGGCGCGGGGCGCTATTTACGGCGCGTACCCCGGCCGGCAGAAGCGGGCGCAGGCTGGAACTCGCGGCTTGCGGTGTCTGCGCGCGCTCGAGGAGCCTCTCCCTTGTCAGAGTGTCCGGCCAACGGGGATCGAGGCCGGTAGCCCACACCGGACTGCGGCGCCCAGCGGAGCGAAGGAGCCGTTGGCTGCGGAGTCGGGCCGGGAAAGTCCTCTGGGCTCCTCCGCGCCCCGCCAGCCGCGCTCCATGCTCCGGCCGCGGCCCGGCCCCTCGCCCGGTCGCTGACGGCGCTCGCCTTCTCCGGCAGCACCCATGCACTGCGCGCTCTGGGAGTCGTAGGCTGCAGTTGCGCCGCGGCTCCGGGAGCCGGCGGGGGCGCCGCGGCCGTGGGGGGCGTCAATGGATCGCCATTCCAGCTACATCTTCATCTGGCTGCAGCTCGAACTCTGCGCCATGGCCGTGCTGCTCACCAAAGGTGGGTGCCCGCCGGCCGGCCGGGGTGCGGGCTCCCCGGGGAGGGGCACGCGGGGGTCCCCGAGCGGCCGCCACCGCGGGCCTTTGAAGTTGGCTGCCAAGGCTTTGTTAGCGGCGGGCGAGGTTTCCTCCCGCTCTGGAGCCCGCAGGTCGCGACAAGTTGTCCGTTCTTAGAAGTCGCGGCGGTGGCGGGTGTCCCGGGCGCGGCGCGTGGAGGTGGAGTCAGACCTCAGGGCAAGTGGTTGTCAGAATGGTTTTGGAAGTCGTCCGTAGTGAACTTCTGAGCGTTTGCAGCCGGGGAGCGGGGCGGTGGAGTGCGCTGGGCCGCCGCCTCCCTCCGCACCCCGAGGGCGGGCGAGGCCGGGTGCCACAGCCGGGCGGCACAGCCGACTCTGCCCGCGGCTGCACCGCGCCAGGGTGTGGGGGGTGTCCCCGCACGTCTCCACGTGCGGCTCTGTCCGCGACCGTGGCTTTGTGTGTGTCTCTGAGTGTCTTTGTGAGCCAGCGAGTGTGCGTGACTCCCGGTGCGAGAGTAGGTGCTCGAGGTGTGTGTGTCTGTGCAGGAGTGTGTGCTTGTGGCTTCGCGGTCCCTGGGAGGGGTAGGCTCTGTCAGCGGTCTTACTTACTACTCACTTCATATTTTACACACTAAAAAAAAAAAAAAAGAAAGAAAAGAAAAAGAGGCACAGGTCAGGTTCTTTATTTCCCCCTGCAGGCTTTCGCCTTTCAGGTCGAAATAATCCAAACTCCTAGATTTCAACGTTCGCCCACCTCCCCCCGCCCCTCCATGAAGTCTGCCTACTGTTGAGAACAGATACTTTTTTTTTTTTTTAACTGGGATGCGTTATTTCGCTTTTGCACCACCCCCCTTCTCTAATTGCCATGTAGCAGGCATGAGGTTAAAGGATAAGCTAGCCCAGCAAGGATGATGTGCTACAGTATTTATTTATTTTGGAAGGAAGGGTGTAATTAACCCTAAATAACAGCCCTGGTAGCCTGCAGAGGGGAGCCTCCTGGCCCTATCAAAGGCCAGCAGAACAGGGAGGGACTGAGGCTGACATGAAGTCACAGATACCGAAACTATGTGCCTGATAATGATATAATTAGGGGATCAGAGATTTCTGACTGCTGCGGACTTCAAAAGCTTTAAAAGAAGCCAGCAGTCTCTCCTGTAGCCATCTTGACTAAAGCAGACATTTTTGTGTAATCACTACATACAGTAACAAGAAGGGGGGGGAACAGAAGAGCATTGTTCACTGTTTCCAAATACCAGTCCCCTTTCTGGGCCTTTCGCATGCCACAGGAAGAAACTTTATGAAACGACAGAAATATAGTTTTAATACAGTAATACAAAAGTCCATTCAACTTGTTCAAATGTGGCTTCAATTAAAAAAAAAGTTGTTAGAACTTTCGTAGTTACCTGTCAAAATTTTATTAGACTGTTTTAGGTCATTGAAAATATAGCATTTTAAATAGGTTCTCATAAACATTTTACTTTTTTTTTTTCTTTTTCTGTGCTAGGAGTGAGGTGAATAGGATCAGAATTGACTTTTAATCTGTTTTATTTCTACTTTAAATCTACACATGGAATTTGTGGGACTAGGGATCTGTAGTCCTCCCCACGTAAGACTGGTGACCTTTATGCAAAACATCAAGCTTGGAAAGGAGGAGGCAAAGACCCCCCACCCACCGCAAAGGAGGGTTCCAGCCTCAAGGTCTTCCTGGAGAAGGGACTCGGGTCCAGACCCGCGACAGGGAGTGTAGATTTAGGATAGGAGGAAGACCTCCGGCTTTGGACGGTTAAAAACTCCCATTGTCGAAGATCTGTGTTTAGCTGGCAGGTTTTTTTTTAGAACCGAAGCATTAGCAGCCTCTGGTGAAAACTGAGCACACCATACGGTGGCCTGGAATTTGGACAGATAATTAAATGAGACACCTTACTCAGGCATTCCCGCTCAGGGAGAGGAGGAGGAAGAAAGGAGAGGGTAGGAAGAGGTCTATAAAGCCGCAGTCCCTGGTGTTTAATTTCAGAGCAGAGGTTTCAGCAGCTAGACAGAAGAACTTCATATTGGGAAGCCGGAAGGGGTTGTGTGCTTTAGTTCAGTTCTAGTAGCTTTAGTTGTGGCGTAGGACAGTGACCTGAGTCCACTGGGTCAGATACGGTATTAGGGATAGCTCTGAAACCCAGAGTATTTCAACTAGAAATTGATGCTAAAAGCCTCAGAGCAAGCCTTGCAGCAAAATGTTACCAGTGACTTGCAACTCCCCAAATAAGTTTTATAAAGGAAACTTTTAATCACTTCCTGGAGAAAAATTTGAGGTTTCCTTAAGGATTTTTCATTCAACCGGGGAGGATTTTCAGTTTCAACGTTTCCCCTTTTTGATCCCACGTTGAATTATATGTAAAACTAGGTAGTTAAGGGGCTGAGAAGTTAGCTTTGCCTTTTTTTTTTTTACACCCGCCTCCCCCCCTTCACCCTCAGCCTCCCCCCCTCCCGCCCCCCAGTTTTATGACTTTCCATTTGGGCTGAAAGAAATTGACTTTGGCAAGCAAACCACTAATTGTAAACTGCCTAGTTCCTGTTTTACAATATACTGACTAAAAGCTCCTCTGCATGAAAAGATCTTTATAGGGAAAGTTTGCCTTTTCTAGAGAGGTTGCAAATAGCTGCCCAGTTTCATAGTTTTAAAACCTCCTGACCGGAGCAATTTCTAGATTGTTGTGTTTCTAGTTAATAACTTTATAAGGTGTTAGCTAAAGCTCTTAAATCTTGGCACAGCCTTTTAAGGTAGTAAACAATTCAGTAGTTCCGATCAAATATTTATACTGACAAAATCAAAAAGCCTAACATTTTTATGTTGTATGGTCACGTAGGATTAAGATGAATAAACAGTGTAATTTACCTTACGGTAGGAGAAATTATCGTGGTGATTGTTTTCCTTCAAGACCAAAAGTAGTATTTTGAATTACTTGCTAACTCATCAGAAATCGCACCTGAACTCTGAGTCTCTGCAATTGGGATTAATACATTTCTAAAATTACATTGAACTGGATTGAAACTTAAGCGCCTAGGGCTTTTCCAAGTCTACGTGGACAGCCATTGTAGGCCCTGGGCTGAATATTCTTAAAGTTAGCTCCTTTGATCTTGAGATTTAGCAATTGCTCAGGGAGACGCATTATCTGCTCCCTGAAGGAGTTTGACGCAATCTCTCATTGTTTTCAGGTGAAATCAGATGCTACTGTGATGCTGCCCACTGCGTGGCCACTGGCTATATGTGTAAATCTGAGCTGAGTGCCTGCTTCTCTAGACTTCTTGATCCTCAGAACACAAACTCCCCGCTCACCCACGGCTGCCTGGACTCTCTTGCAAGCACAGCAGACGTGTGCCAAGCCAAACAGGCACGAAACCACTCTGGCACCGCCATGCCCACATTGGGATGCTGTCACGAAGATATGTGCAATTACAGAGGGCTGCAAGATGTTCTCGCTCCTCCCAAGGGGGAGGCCTCAGGTAGGTAGAAGCCCTTTCTAAGCAGAACGCTTGCCCTGATCTACATGCTTGTGGCAGCCGCGACTTGGTATGTCTGCTATTGATTTTGTTGTGAATGTAATTAGAGACCCCGGAGAGGGAAGCATGGCTGGATGCAAAGATGCATCTCTATTGAGTAGCTTTTATGTCTGCCTGAGCATTAGATGTCTGTCTATGCAATAGGCTTTGCCTGGTTTTTCTACGTGTTCAAGACCTCAGAAGACCATTGCTCTTTAGTGACGACAGTCTCTAGCCACCTGTTTTTTGTAAGCCTCTTTGCATCATTTTCGCAATGTTCATTTTCTGAATATTGTTGATGTCATCGTACGCTTTTTAAATGGGGTGCCTCGTGCCAGGCGGATAGATGATTGTAAGTGTGCACGGGAGGGGTTAACACAATCTGACCGTTCCTTGTACTTTCTCAGGACAAGGAAACCGGCATCAGCACGACGGGAGCAGGAACCTCATCACCAAAGTGCAGGAGCTGACTTCTTCCAAAGAGCTGTGGTTCCGGGCAGCGGTGATCGCCGTGCCCATTGCCGGCGGCCTGATTTTAGTGTTGCTTATTATGTTAGCCTTGAGGATGCTTCGAAGCGAGAACAAGAGACTGCAGGACCAGCGGCAGCAGATGCTCTCGCGTTTGCACTACAGCTTCCACGGACACCATTCCAAAAAGGGGCAGGTTGCAAAGTTGGACTTGGAGTGCATGGTGCCCGTGAGCGGGCACGAGAATTGCTGCCTGACCTGTGACAAACTGAGGCAGGCAGACCTCAGCAACGAGAAGATCCTCTCGCTCGTTCACTGGGGCATGTACAGCGGGCACGGGAAGCTGGAGTTCGTATGACAGAGCCTCATCCACACCCAAGTCCCCGGACGCTTTGAAGGCCTTGAGTTCTGCTGGACCAGGAGCACTTTATCTGAAGAAAAACAAACTCCCGTCATCATCTGGGAGAGACCAGATGACCTCTGCGGCCAGAATCTTGGATATTTCTTCTGAAGGATTATTTGCACAGACTTGAATGCAGTCAAACGTATTATTTGCTCTAAAATCCTAAAAAGCAAAGAGAGGACTGTGCACGCACTGTTACCAGGGTTATTTGCATCTGTGCGAGCTGGAATCGAGTCCCTACATACACTGACGTGTGCTCTGTGTCAGCTCCGACGTCCTGATTTATTGTAAAGATTTAAAAAATATATATATCTATTTTTTGTCTGAAATTTAGCTGTGTCTTGTCATAAATTAAAAACTACGTGGGAAGTATAAGAAACAACATACATGTTCATTCTACAAAGATCTGTTGTTGATCCTAGTAAGGTCTCCGCGATAGGATTGCGCTTGATTTGTTTTGTTTTTTGTTTTGAAACAAGGCCAGGATCTTGTTTATTCGTACATGTGTATTTGTAACTTTCTCACAGCGTGGTGGCAAGTTTCCAAATGTGTACTGCCCCTCGTTCAGTGTCTCACCCCCATTTTTTGTTAGGATAATTCTGGTTTTGAGCGTTCATCTGAGAGACATCTTAAAATTTATTTATACCAGGTCAGATGTGATAGATCAGTATCTAGAGCTGCCTTAGCAAAGGTAGTTATTTATCAGCTTAGTCCAGCTGCTCTGGAATGCTTTGTAAAATGTGTCTACCTCCAACCCAAAAAGGAAAACCAAACCAAACCCACTAAACGAAACTTCGAGTTCAAGTTAGTCACTGTCTACTTTTACTGTTGATTAATTTATCGGTTAACTTGGTCTCAAATCAAATTAAATATTCTGAACCCCAAATTAGCCTAGTTTGCAAACCTTCCTTCATTATACCAACATTTTGTTTCCTTCTCAATGTTTAGAAAGGGTTTCAATAGTGAACACTATTTCTATCAATGGAGATTTAAAGAACACACACAGTGCTACTAGGGCCCCCTGACCCTGACATTGACTTCAGCCACTGATAGACTGTGTTTCCATGCCTGCAGGACTTTCTGTCTGACAACACTGCTCAGCCTGAATTTAAACCCATGCCACATTTGTGTATTTTTCCCCCAAACAGGTCTTTGTTATCCTACACATGAGAAGAATTTGCCAGGTAGGATTTTTCTTTTTTCCCTTGGTCCTTTTGTATATTTGAAACTTCTGCTTAAAAATTAACCTATAGTCTGCATATTTGAGTATGGGGTTGTCTTTGATAAGCGTTAAGGGATGTGTGTGCATATTTGGAGGAATATTTTATGAACAGCATAATTTGGATTCCTTAAGACAGATGCAGTAGCCAAGTTCATGGAACATTCTGAGTTGCAATGACTAGTCTAAAAACAATAACCTAGATCATTTCATAATTATAGACCACAGCCCCATACACAATAGGCTACAGAATAAACACACATTTTAATAAATGACAGCATTCGTATTGTGCTTTTTGAGAATGACAGTTCTTGCATGCATGACTTACAGTTTATAAAATGGGTTAAGTTTTAGGAGTATCACTTCTTGAGGGAACCAGAGGTTTGTGGGACCTAACTATCCACAACTGTCTCGGGAAGATAATTCACCAAAATTGCCGGTTGACGGAGTTTGCACCCTCACCTGCACTTGTGGCGCCAGATCCAGTTACAGTAGTTTTGCAGCTTGACAATTAAGACTTCTTGTTCCTTGTCCGTTCTCCTTTCACATCCAGCATCCTAGAGCTTGGTGATTCTTCCAGTGGCCAGCGTTTGTATCAGCTCTGTGTAGCTCGTTTTCCCCTGCTGGTCCTGCTGTTATTGTCTATTCACCCCCGTTTCTTCCAAGTTCCAGTTAACTAGAAACTCTGCAGTTCATTAAATAAGGCGAGGAAAGAGTTCAAGTCCTGTATTGGCGGTGCCTGGCTGGTTTAGTCGGTAGAGCATATGACTGTGGGTCTCGGGGTTGTGGGCATTGGGCGTAGAGATTACTTAGAAACAAATCTTAAAAAAAATAGAATAAAAATAAAGTCTCCTATTTTGAAACACTTGACAACCAGGAAACTCATCCTCCAGGAAAGGCCTGGGTCTCCGCTGGCGCTGTAATCACATCTTCTGGAAGATGAACGTAGGGCATCTCCGCTGCTGTGTTCTGTGTCCGCTGACCTGTCTTACGTTCCTTCTGTAAATTCACAAGGCTGTTGACACTTCCCTGTCTGGTGAGATGGTGGCCCTGTGCCCCTGCCCTCACGGCCAGACTGGGTGTCCCGGGTGCTAAGGTGCTAGCCGCATAAGAGACTGGCCCTGTGTCTTTTCCAAATTACAAGCCCTTTCCCCTTCATATTTAGTATTCATAAATACTAAATGAGATATTTATTCATTTAGTATTTGCACATGCCCTCACCGCCAGGCTTAAAGTCAGATCTGGGCATAACTTGGCCTTTCGACGAAAATATTACAGGTTTCTCAACTTTGATTTTTACCAAGAACTAAATATAGGTGGTGCTTCTGCTTTCCTCTGAGAGCGTAGAAGTTGCCAGAGCGGAGATAAAGGGCCCTTCATGAAATAACTACCTACCTGATCCGGTGATGTCAGAAAGGTGATGACTGGTTTGTTGGTTTTTCCCTCATAGAGATGTTTACTGTTACTCTGAGCGGACAGTACAAGGCCGGGCTGACCAGGAACAGCCTTGTTTAATATTGACATAGAACTTACCCCCCCCAAAAGTAATATTTTTTCCAAGTGGAAATTTGCCCAAACCAGAGACAAATGGGACCAAATTTGCCATGATGTTTCTATATCTACACCCCTTACATTCTACCCCTTTTGAAAAAAGTGGATCTGTACGCGGTTGTGTCTTTTATGTTCTTTCCCCCTCCCCCTTATTTTGAATGGTTCAGAGGCTTCCTAGAAATTGACTGGTGTGTCTCTAATTTCTGCTGAACTGATTTTATTAAAAACACTGCACCATAGGGGGCTTGACCTTCTAAAATACCAAACATGTCTGCCTTAGAAAATCACAAAGCTCTCCTCTGAAGAGCTCGTAAATCTGGTTTCAATATGGGTTGATTATAGGCTAAAAGCTTGAAAGCAGTGACATCTAGTATCATGAGTCTGGAACTAGCCTTTTTGGGGCCAGGACAGATTTTTTTCCTTATAACTTCTAATTGGTCTTCTTCTCTGTCTCAGCCCCAAAAACATTAAGCCTCTGAAAGTTACGCGGAATGATGAGGCCCAACGCATACAGGATAGTAGTGGTCAAGTGCACTTCGGAGTCTCACAGCCTGGGTGCCAGTGCCCCCTCTTCGTCTCTACCAGCTGTGTGAACTTGGGCAAATTTCTTAAGCTCTTTAAATACTCAGTTTTGTTACCTGTAAAATGGGGGCAATAATAATACTTTATAAGGTTATTGTATGGTGGTATACTAATTATTTCTATTAATATACTCGAGGGTCTTGGGTGAACTAGAGTGGCCCGACATAATATTCCTCAAAATTTGAGAGGATCCACCTTTACCGTGGATATTTACTTGACTTTAGTATTTCAGATCGTGCATGCTTGAGATGAATGGCAGAATGCATTTTTAATATTTGTTTTTAATTTATTGCCTTTCGCCTTTCATCTCCTAATGATATTGATGTATGATTGTTTCCTTTTGGGATTACCTAGTGGCTACCGATAAGAAGATTTTGGTTTTATGTACCTATTTTTGTTTTGTTTTGTTGTTTTTGGTAGTTGACAGAATGAAGTGCTAGAATTTCAGCTGCTCCTGGTGGTTAATTCAGTGAGAAGATCAAGGGAGTTAGTTGGACGGCAGATACCGTTTCAGCGGTTTGTGTCTGATTGATGCATTCTAGACAAGTGCCACCATCAATTATAATTTGCCCTGTAAATGAACAAGATACAAATAGTTCCACAACAGGTTTTTTGGATTGTGTGAACGTCTGTTTGAAGGGGCGTGGGTGGGAAAGGGTGCCCTGGTTAGTGAAAAATCCAGTTAATTTCCCTAGATGAAGTTAATTTAGTTAGTGGCTCTGTGGGTCACAGTTGTAATGGAAAAAGAACTGCTTTAGACACCAACTCATTCTTCTTTCCTCTCTTCATTCTGTCAGTGTTGTTCTCACGTGGCTGATTTAAAAAGGCAGGTCATTGATCTGAGAATCCGAGATCCAATGAAATAACAAAATTAAATGCTCTTTCAGAATTTGACAACTCTTTATTTGGAGAACCGTTCTGGACTCTGAACGTGTCTTGGCTCGTCGGCTAATGCTGTAGCCCATTTTGGTGCGTGATGGCATAATTCACCTGTCTGCCATTCTGGAAATTTGGAGAGAGACCCCGGGGGGTGGTGGAGCTGAGTGTAGCCAGCTAGGGGCATACTGCTTGCGGCGTGGTGGCAATTTTCCAAAGGATCTGCTTTGGAGGGTTTCAAAGTATGTGTTATGGGGGAGGCCTGCCAGCCATATTTGTACAAACGTTTCGCATTCTATGAATATTACAAGGGATTCCAGGAAAGGCATTGATGAGCTATCTTGGGGGGTACTTTGGATGAGCAATTAGACAATATCTCAAGGCATCTATCATTCCTCAAGACTTTGAGGAGATCCCCTCCATCTAGCATAGCCACTACTTCAGATCATGCTTAGCAGCCTGTATCTTGCAGATCAGATCGATGCTGGATTAACCTGAGCAGAATCCTGAAGAGCTGAGTTGATAACTAATCATATGTACATAAATGCACGTATGTACACGGTATGTATACGTATATGCCATGCTAGCCAAACAGTCTTTGGAATCCTGGACTCGTTTTCCACTGGACAATTTTCAAGGCCAAGTGTAAGTAGATGTTGGGATTTATGGGAGGTTAGCAATTTGTTTTTAGACACGTGAATACTAAGTTCATTGTGATGAATTAATAAAGTCAGAGGCTGTTGTGTAAATTCACTGTGAACGCTCTCATATTACAAACCTAGTGGAACAAAAATTGTTTTAACAGTTAAAACCAAGAGAAATACAGAAAGCTCTTTATCCCTGGTCTCTTCCCCTTGGAATTTCCCTGGGGAGCTGATGAGGACAGTGGAAAAACACCACACTTCTAAAAGCAGTCTCTTACTTTTCCAGCGTCGGGAGTCCACACCGAGGCTTTTTTCTTTCTCTTTCTTTTTGTTTTTTACTCCGTTTCATAGATGTGATTTTGATACTCAAGACTTTCATTCACAGTTGCCTTGCTAGATGGGGTATTTCTCACTCAGATTTAGGGACTAAACTGTGAACTCCCAGTGGGGAGGGGCTGGGACCAATAGCCTTTGTAAATTGCCGTGATCCAAGGAGGGAATGAAGTGAAGGCGGACTGAGGCATCTGGCAGGAAGCATTTGAATCCAGGCTGTCAGTACACAAACAAATGTCTTTCTCTTTGGTTCCCCATTCTTTCAAACTATTGCTTTATCTTTTAAATATTTTTTAAGACTTTTAAAAAATGTTTTTTATTTATTTTTGAGAGACAGAGAGACACAGCATGAGCAGGGGAGGGTCAGAGAGAGAGGGAGACACAGAATCGGAAGCAGGCTCCAGGCTCTGAGGTAGCTGTCAGCACAGATCCCGATGCGGGGCTTGAACCCTTGGACTGAGAGATCATGACCTGAGCTGAAGCCCGATGCTTAACCGACTGAGCCACCCAGGTGCTCCTAAAATATCTTTTAAAAATGTTTATTTGTTTATTTTGAGAGAGAGAGAGAGAGAGACAGAGAGAGGGACAGAGAGAGAGAACTAGCGTGAGTGTACACAAGCAGGGGAGAGACACAGAAAGAGGGAGAGAGAATCCCAAACAGGCTCTGCACTGTTAGTGCAGAGCCCGGCGTGGGCCTTGAACTCATGAACCGTGAGATCATGACCTGAGCCAAAATCAAGAGTCAGATGCTTAACCAACTGAACCACCTAGGCGCCCCTAGACTATTGTGTTAAAGAGTTATAATTTTGTATGAGAAGCCCAAAGGAAAACAAGTTGCTAGTGAAGGGAGTTACAGAGAAGCAATTCAAATAGATCTGAAAATTAATGAAGCATTGCTAAGGTCAACTGCACCCCCACCTTTTATAATTGGTGCTATCTCTAAGCTGATTTAAGGATTCTGCTTTTCACCAAGAAGCATATCCTTATTCTCCATTAAACTAAGAATTGTACTTTCATTTTTTGTATTTTAAAATATTCAAAGATTTCATCAAACGGTGTTTAATGAAAAAATGAGCCACCGAGAGTTTTGTTGGGCCAATAGGTGAAGAACCTGAAATCAGCAGGCTGACTATTTCATCTTTGACCGGATCATCCCAGCCACACTGGGGTTAACTTAGGCGGATTCTCTTTTCTCCTCCTGGAATCGAACCTCTAACCAGAGGCTATAGTAAAAGCAACAAATAGCTTGCTGCGTCCTGCATTCAAGGTCATTCCAAAGGTTAGTCATACATTACCCACCCCTCTCTCCACACGTAGCATCTTCATTAAAGGATTACCTTTTACTTCAAAATCCAAATGGCTCTTATGCATCCATTTGTACTTTTATAATTGAGACTTTATATATGTTTTTTTGACTATTAGTGTTCTCTTAATAAAATTACTTACTGCGTAGGTACCTTTAAATAATGAAATGCAAGTTAAAAAATGGTTGCGTTACGTGTATGTAGGGGGCAGTGGGGAATGATCATGACTTTCCAACCCTTATATTGTTTCTAGTTTCTCATAAGCCTTTTCTTTATTAAAAATATTTTATATGTACATATATTTATATTTTCTGTGAGCCCTTGGCTTCAAGCTTCCGGTAGTGTGTGTTAAAAATACAAATAGTGGGTGCCTGGGTGGTTCAGTCGGCTCAGAGATCAACTTCAGCTCAGGTCATGATCTCACAGTTCGTGAGTTCGAGCCCTGCCTTGGGCTTGCTACTGTCAGTAATATGGAGCCCACTTTGGAGTCTCCATCCCTCCTCTCTCTCTGTCCCTCCCTCTTGCACGCTCTCTCTCCCTCTCAAAAATAAATAAAAAACATTTAAAAATGTATTCTTTCTTACTAACCTTAAGAAAATACGAATAAAGTGTGGAAAAGAGAAACCCCATTTCTTTAAAGGTAGCACTGCTGTCAACATCCAAAGGCAAACTTTTTGGCTGGAAAGAGGAAATGTATTCTCTGCAAAAGCCGGGGCAGGGCTGATCGTGCTGGAGCTCGGATTCACCTGGGATTCTTACCTTCTGGCTACCGAATTCACAGGCTGCCAAAGCCCGGAGGTGGTGCTGCTTGGAGCCTGTCTAAAGGCGGTAGGTTGGCTGTCATCCGGGATAGCTAAATGCCAAGGGTCATTTCCCAGCCCCACACTTGATTGTGAAGCAGGTTACCAGGTAAATCTTGCAAGGCCCTGGATTGTGACAAACGCTATTGGTGGGCAATAAAGTCCGACAAGCTTCGCCGTCTTGTTTAACAATGGGAGGTTGTTTGTTGGCATTTGTATGCAAATCATGGTGAGTAGCTAACAGGTTGCTTTGAAATGCTGACTTTGTTTATCCCAACGTGGGAAGCCAGACCTTTTCTTCGTGGGCAGAAGATTTATGGAGCTCTTTTTTTCATGGCTCTCAGCACTGAATTCGGTCGGGCAGGGTCCCCAGCGTTGTCATTAACCCAGGTTGGGCTTCAGGGGCTGACGTGCCCTGCTGGTCCCAAGACTGACCCAGACGGAGGTGACCTGCTGGGAATCCACTGGTTCACAGCATTCTGGAGTTTCTCTAGGCCCCCCCGGTTAGGGCTGAGCCACCAAAACAGCAAACAACTGAAAGGAAAAATACTTGTGTCTTCAGAATATCCATCACATAAATACCTCGTCTGGAAAAAAATAAATCAGCCATTTCCTTTGGCTTCATCTTCATACCTATTCCGGGAAAAACCACCTCCCTCCTAGGCAGAGAGAAAGACCTGCCTTTGAGTTTCTCACTGACATGTGTCATTGTGTGACCTTTTTAAGTCAAAAGCATTTATTCAAAGTGCTCATCCTCACATTTTTATCATCTTTATAGCTGCTGTGAGTGCATATGGTTTTGGTCTCAGAGACACCTAGGTTCAAGTTCAGCTTCATCTCTTACATAATGGGGATAATCATATTATCAGCACTTTGGGTTGTTGGGAGGATTAAATGAGATGGTGCAAATAAAGATTTAGCTCAATTCTTTGCAAAGTTGTAATTGTTAACCATTCCTACGAGGTACTGTTCCTTCAAGAGCCCTTGAACTGCCTAGAAAAGACACACAGGTGGTCAGCAGTCACCACTCTGACTTTACAGACTGAATAGACTCAAAAATTCAGAGATGTTTAATCTGTTTTATTTGTGACTGTCTCCCATTTGCTCAATTTCACCTTTCCATGCTTATATTTTGCTCTAGACAGTAGGAAAGTACTTAATGGTGAGGTGAAAATATTGAAACGACAACATCCCTTGCAGGAAAACACTGCTTATTAGAAACAATGACAGCGCCGAACATCAACACAAGACAGTTGTGCTAATGCTGTCCCAAATCAGGAAGCGCACGTGATCTGCTCCCTGTTACAACAAATGCCTGTTTTTGCACCTCCTGTTAATGAATACACACCTGTCGAGGGTGTTAGTTTGCTCTGCTGACTTAGTTGACAGAGGGCCAAGGCACACTTCACTGCACTGCGTGTTGGTAGGGGCACGGCCCGCTGTCTTGGGGGCTCTGGGTGAAGGGCTGTCAAAGGTCACCCCACAAAAAGGGTAAGAAGCAAAATAGAATTTTGGATCAGGCCGCACTCATAAAGATGGTTCTTTCAATAATTTGTGCTTCCAAGAAATGTGTTAGACTGAAAAGACAATTTAGCTTCTTTTTTTAAAGTGTATTTATTTATTTTGAGAGAGAAAGAAAGAGAGAGACTGAGGGAGGGGCAGAGAGAATCCCAAACAGGCTGTATTCTAACAGCATGAAGCCCCACGTGGGACTCGATCCCTCGGACCGTGAGATCATGACCTGAGCTGAAACCAAGAGTCGGATGCCCAGCCGAATGAGCCACCTGGGCGCCCCTCTGGTTTGGTAATAATCAAAGCCGATTTGTCACTTATTGTCCCTTACTGAGAATGTTGCGACTCGCATGGTTATGTGCCTTTCTGTGTTCCTGTACATTAGCCTTGTGTGCATGTTCCCTGAGATAGTGACAAGTCAGTGGGACTTCTTCAAGCCTAGGAATTTTACCTGTGTGGCCCACGTCTATGCACAACATCTGAACTGGGCCACCTGACGTGCTCTACGGATGCCCGCTGCATGAGACACAGAAGCCACTTGCAGACACCTTTCTCAGCTGACCGGCTCTTAAGACTTCCCACTCATTTTGGGTCTTTCCCTTTAGCCAGTTTCTTCTGACCCCCGTGGTCAGGAGCTTTATGGCTGAGGATAATATCAGATCCCCACTGCTCCCCTTAGACTTGAGGTTTCTTTAAAAAAATTTTTTTTTAACATTTATTGATTTTTGAGAGAGAGAGAAAGAGACTGAGAGAGAGAGAGAGACAGATCATGAGCAGGGGAGGGGCCGAGAGAGAGGGGGACACACAGAATCAGAAGCAGGCTCCAGGCTCTGAGCTGTCAGCACAGAGTCCGACGCGGGGCTCGAACCCACGAACTGCGAGATCATGATCTGAGCTGAAGTCAGATGCTCAACCGAGTGAGCCACCCAGGTGCCCCAAGACTTGAGGTTTCTTGCTTGTCTGTGGTTCTCCTCAGCTCAGACCATCTCTCTGGGTTCTGCCTCAAGCTGGTTCTGACCCCTTTGGCTCTGGCTCAATGTCCTTTCTCTCTTGATCACATATTTGGCTTTTGCTTTTCTGCCCCGTCGGTTTGTTTTCCAGTGACTTGATTGGACCCTTGCTCTTGACTTAGGCTTTAATTGGGAAGCTCTCTTGTGTTAGCCTTGTGCCATGATGTCGCGTTGGCAGGCCAGTCCTGGACTAGGTCTGGGGGATGTGCCTGCCTGAGCCTGGAGCACCAGTTATTTAGATACAGCCTTGACTGCATGCTCAAGAATCACATGGCACCTCACCTCGCCAAGCCCCCAGGACACATATAATCTTACCTCTCCTGGTGGGCATTCTTTATCCACTAATAACGTGGGGTTGGAACTTATGGACTTAGGGGGTATGAGGTAACTGGAGTGCTCAGGGCCAGGATGGGGGTTGAGAGAAGAGGCCACTACACTTGGGACTGAAAGAATACACTGGCAATTTTTCTGGGGCCCTTTGACCCTAGAATTCACTGTCCATCCCTCCAAGGCCCTTGCTTGATAGTTTTCATTGAAATCTGATATAACTTCCCTATTTCTTGCTGTAGGCAGAACAATTTATGAGCATCCACTTTTTGGTTAGACTAAAAACCACAACATAGCTCTGATGAAACTGAGTGGGTGACATTTCCAGTCTACTCCAGCCTATTGATTTGACAGAGAAGATGGCGAAGGAATCTCCCATAGCGACCAGGGCGGCTTCTCTGAGAAGTCAAGGTGGGGTTCTTGGTAGAGCTGTGAGGGGGGGCTGTGCACCTGCACCCCTGCAAGTGCTGCTGGGCTCTAGGGAGGGAGCTGTCAGTCTTCTCCAAGAGCGCAAGCTCTAACTTGGCGCAACGCTGCTCCGAGTTCACAGGCCCAGGGAAGGCCAAGTGGGTCATGGTTTGAAGAGATGTCATGGGTATTATGGTCACAGTTAGGGCCATTGGCAAGCAGCTGGTCAGGCTGACACCCATCCACCCACCAGCTAACCACCCTGGGGCTCAGCACAGGCTAGCTGAGGGGGTGAGCGCCCCTCCCTGGCCATGCCTAGCGGATGCACACCCTGGGAAGGCGCACTGGGTTGCTATTGTAGGAGCCCTGCCCCCCGCGCGGGGATGGTTTTGGGGTGGGAGAGGGCGGCGCTGCGGCTTTGGCAGTCCCCAGGGCCCAGCTGCAGAACCTTCCTGCGTGTTCTGGCCGATTCCTCGTGGAGCCTGTCGCACGACGCCTGGCACAGCGTAGGTGAGTAATAAAATCCGCCCCAGCTGCAGCTGCTGCTCTACTAACACCATTCTTCTGGCTCCTGCCGCCCTGCTGCACAACTATGATGAAGTCAGCACTCAGTTTTTGAGAAAGGAGACGTTTGTTCCAAGATTCCGAACCGACTAGTGAGATTTAGTAAATCGTGCCATCTTGCAGCTTTGCCTTTCTCATTTAAAAAAATTTTTTTGTTTTATGTTTTTTTAAATTTATTTTTGAGAGACAGACACAGCGCGAGCTGGGGAGGGTCAGAGAGAGAGGGAGACCCAGAATCTGAAGCAGGCTCCAGGCTCTGAGCTAGCTATCAGCACAGACCCTGAGCGGGGCTTGAACCCACTAACCATGAGATCATGACTTGAGCTGAAGCCAGATGCTTAACCGACTGAGCCACCCAGGTGCCCCCTTTTTCATTTTTAACATCACAGTCACAATAACACTGTTTTCCTCACCTATATGCTGTGGGAATTCTAGAGTGCTAGTAAGCCTCTTTGATACCTTTGGGAAAAGCACTAGAAAATAAGAGTTACTATCAATATGCTACTTTGAAAGATAATTTTTTTTCTCATGTGTTTCCATGTTTTTCTTTTTCTTTTTTAAGGTTTATTTATTTTTGAGAAAGGCAAGAGGCAGGGGGAGGGGCAGAAAGACAGGAGGACAGAGGATCCAAATCGAGCTCTGGGCTGACAGCAGCGAGCTGATGCAGGGCTCAAACCCATGAACTGTGAGATCATGACCTGAGCCAAAGTCAGTCGCTTGACTGACTGAGCCACCCAGGCGCCGCTCCATATATTTTTAATATTTTTAATTCTATTACTTAAAAATTTTTTAATTAAATTTGTTTTTAATATTTATTTTTGAGAGAGACAGAGTGTGAGCGGGGGAGGGGCAGAGAGAGAGAGGGAGACACAGAATCCGAAGCAGGCTCCAGGCTCTGAGCTTGTCAGCACAGAGCCCAACATGGAGCTTCAACTCACGAACCATGAGATCATGACCTGAGCTGAAGTCATATGCTCAACTGACTGAGCCACCCAGGTGCCCCTCTATTACTTTTTTAAATATAGGTTTTAGTCATGTCTCCTTTCTCTAATATTTATAATTAGCCATAAAGTTTGCTTTCAGAAGAGAGCAAGTGGTGGATACAGCAATTATATGCTTAGGACCATCTGTCCTTTCTTCAACCAATAAAAAAGCACTACCCATTTGGATTATTGTTTGTAATTGAATTTACATTTACAATAAACCTCAGGCTTAGAATTTGAGCTGGGTGGGTAGGGAAAGAAGACAGAAAAGTCCAAACAGTATAATTAACAAAAGTGGGAGAAGCATTGTTGGGTACAGTCTGAAACAAACATACTGATTGCCCTTGGTGTCTTGAGTAAAATGAAACAATATAAAACATAAATAAAACCTCCCTCCTCACCAAAACCCCCCCCAAAACCCTGGAGAAAGTTCTGCTTAAAAATAACCGTCATCTTTGTACTTGTCCCCTACTTAAGACAAATATTATGTAACAATCAAACTGTCTTTTGTTTTTGAAAAATTTTTATAATTAGCTGAAATGTGAAAATAGGTAGACTTTGTTGGTTAGGAATGGCAAGAAGGAATATTCATATTTCTTACTGATCTCTGCCCAGATGTTTGAGATTTAGATGATACTTAATGATTGCAAGTTTAGGAGGTCTTCTGCCTGCCTCGCAGTTGTAAAAGAGTGGCTAAGTGACCTGCCCAAGGCAAGGGGCAAGGATTTCTGCCCAGAACCACTTTTTCTCCAACAGATACGGAAACCTTGTGACACAAATAAAAGCAGGTTCACACAACTTGACTTCTGAATGGAAACTTTACAGGGGCACTTTGTCGCTGCCTTTTAGGAAGGCAAAGCCACGCTCAACCCACATCATCTCTGGCCAGGTCGTGTCCCATCCCTCCCAGGGAGACCTGGAGTGAATTCTCTGCCTTGCTTATTTCTGGAGCTTGAGAGATGAGAAGAAATTTGTTCTCCTTATTGCAGTTTTAATTCCTTTAGGGGTGATTCCACACTTGTTTTTATTTTTATTTATTTATTTTAAAAGTAATTTCTATGCCTAACATGGAGCTTGAACCCAAAACCTTGAGATCAAGAGTTGCATGCTCCACAAACTGAGCCAGCCAGGTGCCCCGAGATTCCACGTTTTATTTCTTATTTTATTATTTTTCAAGGTTTCCATGTTTCATATGTTGTCCTGGCAGCTATAGGGAAAGGATTTTTATTCTCCTCTTCAATGATCCTCTTATTCTGGGAAGTTAAAAAAGAACTCTATCAACTTTCCTCTTTCTGGCTCTTGGAAAGGACGTAGAAATGGAGTAAATATAAATACACAAATTATCCTTTTTCTTACTTCTACTTGCTTCTTACCTTCCTATAAACCACGTTCCTAACCAAAAGAAGTAGAAATTAGTTGCTTTTGGTAAAGTTTTTAAAAAATTTAAAATTTGAATTCTAGTATATTTAAAGTACTGTATTATATTAGTTCCAGGTGTACAACATAGTGATGTAACAATTTCTTGCATCACCAGGTGCTCAGCATGGTAAGTGCACTCTTTAATCCCCATCACCTGTTTCACTTATTCCCCGCCCCCTCTTCCCTGCGAACCATCAGTTTGTTAGCTATAGTTAAGAGTCTGTTTCTTGGTTTCTCTCTTTTTTTCCTTTAAATTCCACACATGAGTGAGCTCATATGGTATTTGTCCTTCTCGGACTGACTTATTTCAGTTAGCATTATATTCTCTATCTCCAAGTGGCAAGATTTCATTCTTTTTTATACCTGAGTAATATTCCATTCCACATCTTCTTTTCTCATTCATTAATCGATGGGCACTTGGGCTGCTTCCATAGTTTGGCGATTATAAATAATGCTGCTATAAACACCAGGGTGCATGTATTCAAGGGGTTGAATTACTTTTCTTTTTATTTTTGTGGTTGATATTAGTTGACCTTTCTGGAAGACATTTTATTTATTTTATTTTATTTCATTTCATTTCATTTCAATTCATTTCTATTTTATTTTATTTATTTTATAGAGTTATTTCTCCCTTAGAAACATAGAAGTACTTGCAGAAAAAAAATGATGTGTCAAATTTACTCTTTTAATAGTGTTAATTTTTGATTTTTAGAAAAAGCAGGGAGATCCTGGTGGAATTTCAGTGAGTAGTATTAGGATATATTTTAGAAAGCCATAAAATATCAAACTTTATGTATATTGTACTGATTATAATTATACCAGGACAATGTCTTTTTCAGCAAAAGAAGCTCAAAACAACTTTCTTCATGGTTATGCTTTGACAACTCCATTTGCTTTATTCATAATACTGTCCTAAAAGAATTTCCTTTCAGAAAACAGTCAATGAACCTAGCATAATGGGAATTTTCTACACGATTGAGTTTATGGAAGAGTACATTCTATTTCCAGAATAATCAACCAGTCCAGAGACACTCAGCTTCTCACTGTATGATGAATAGTTGATATTTCTGAACTAAAGTGAGCAGCATTATGGGAATTTTCAGG
Source organism: Mungos mungo (assembly GCA_004023785.1). NCBI lineage: Eukaryota > Metazoa > Chordata > Mammalia > Carnivora > Herpestidae > Mungos > Mungos mungo. The sequence continues at coordinate 162,720 of PISW01002880.1, forward strand.
CACTGATAAAATGCTAGAATCAGAAAGTTAAGACATCAAGTTACATAGAATGCTCAACTTAAGTTTAGCACACAGAGGGGCACCAGAATGACTGGCTGTGAAAGGTCAATGTTTAACTTTTCCAAGTATTGCTTAAAAGAAATGTGTGAGAGTGGAAGGGGAAGGCAAGAAACGAGAGAGAGAGAGAGAGAGAGAGAGAGAGAGAGAGAGAGAGAGAGAGAAGCTTGGTTGATTATATCAATGCATTAAGAGCTGACAAAGAATGAGAAGAAAGTTTTAATAATTTTCAGGAAGACTTCATGCGCTATGCAGACCTGGTTTATCTTGTTTTCTGTATTCTATGGTTACATACATGCGGAGAGAGAAAGATGAAAATAAACGAACAGAATGAGGACGGGGGTACAAAGAAAACATCCAGAAACATTAGAAAGAGTAGGTGGGAATTAATTTTTTTTCCTTGGGTTTGGAAAAGGGAACCAAATAGGACAGGTTAATATTTAATAAATCAAGCCCCAGGATTACACGTGAGCCTCCAAGAGGCAGTTAAATCTGGTATCTGGAGTCATGAGAGCTCAGACCGTGGTGTAAGGAAATGCAGGGTCTCCAGCCAGAGCTCTTTCCCCAGCATCTGTACTGATTGACGGCAAAGTTAGACCCCGCCCCCTCCTACCCTGTCGATAACTCCTCGTTGCTGTTTATAGTTCCTTCCCTTTTCCTAGTCTCTGCTGGCAAAACTCTCAGACATCCGTGACTGTTCTGTACTGATTTAGGATGAGATGAGCATAAAAATTGAGAGTAAGCATCGAGAAAGTTGGAAGCAATTTAATGTCTGTAGAATCTAACAAAAAAATGGGGCTTCATTTTGTTTATCCTCGTTTTTAATTTCATCTCAGCTAGCAGTTTATTTTTATCATATTTTACAAAATATCACCTGTGATAGATTGGGAAAAAATGGTCTTATATTACAGTTCATCTGAAGCAGTGTTCTAGAGAACCAGGAGGTGGTGCTTTGAAGGAAAGGGTAATGCACTTTTCTAAATGTGAATGGAGTTTATGCTACGAAGTAGAGGAGGACCAAACATTTCTCCCCCTGAAGAGCCCAATCAGAAGCAATGATGTCCAGTTAGTGACTTTTTTTTTTTTTTTTTTTTTTTTTTTTTTTTTACAGCAATGATTCTCTACATATTTGTCTTAGGACTGTATTCAAACTTAGAAAAATTCAATTTCCAGGGGCTCATTGCTAGTATATAGAACTACAATATTTTCATTGTATTCTGTGACCTTGTTAACCTCACATATTTGTTCTGGCAGTTTATTTTGTTTTCTTTTGGTTTTGTTTTTTTGGGGTATTCTGTGATTTTCTGAACAGTCATATCGTCTGAGAATAGAGGCAATTTGATTTCTTCCTTTCCAATCTGTATTAGCCTTTTTTCTTTTTCTTGCCCAATTTCCTTGGCTAGGGCTTCCGGTATAGTGCTGGATAGGAGTGGTGGGAGCAGACCATTGCCTTGTTCCCAACCTTGGGTAAAAAACATTAAGTTTTCACCATTATCTATGATGATAGCTGTAGTTTTATTATTATTATTATTATAAGATTTTATTTTTAAGTAATCTCTACACCCAACATGGGGCTCAAATTTACAACCCTGAGATCAAGAGTCTTGCTCTCCGCTGACAGCCAGCCAGGAGCCTGAGTCTCTGTGGTTTTTTAAGGAAGCACTTTATGAGACTGAGGAAGGCCCCTTCAATTCATAATTAGCAGAGAGTTTTATCCTGAATGGGTGTTGAATTTTGTTAAAGGCTTTCTCTGCATCTATAGAGATGATTATGTGGCTTTTCATCTTTAGTCTGTTGATATGTTGAATTACATTGAATTTTCTTTTTTTTTTTAAATGTTCTTAAATTTATTTTTGATACAGAGAGAGACAGAGCATGAGATGGGGAGGGGCAGAGAGAGAAGGAGACACAGAACCGGAAGCAGGCTCCAGGCTCTGAGCTAGCTGTCAGCACAGAGCCTGACGCGGGGCTCGAACCCACGAACGTGAGATCTGACCTGAGCCGAAGTCGGAGGCTTAACCGACTGAGCCACCCAGGCGCCCCTACATTGAATTTTCAATGTGGAATCAGCCTTGGATGCCCAGGATAAACTCCACTTAGATACAATACAAAAAATGTGTTAATGTATTGGTTTATATATATATATATATATATATTTTTTTTTAACATTTATTCATTTTTGAGATAGAGAGTGACAGAGAATGAGTAGAGGAAAGGCAGAGAGAGTGGGAGACATAGAATCTGAAGCAGGCTCCAGGCTCTGAGCTGTCAGCACAGAGCCCGACACGGGGCTCAAACTCATGGACTGCGAGATCATGACCTGAGCTGAAGTTGTATGTTTAACCCACTGAACCACCCAGGCACCCCAAAAATATGTTGATTTTTATTCACTACTGAATTAAATTTCCTAGCATTTGATGGAGCATTTTGCATTTATGTAAATAATGTGTATGGGCCTGTAGTTATTTTCCACTGTAATGTTTTTTTTATCTGGTTTTGGTATCTGAGTAGTGCTGGGAATTTGCGAATGTTGCTTCTGCCTCCATATTATGGAAAATTTTGTATAGAATTGGTATTATTTCTTTCTTAAACATATTCTGTAAAATTTTCTAGTAGGGCTTGGGGGAGTTTTCTTTATTGGAATGCTTTTAACTATAAATTCAATTGCTTAAATAGATATAGGACTGTTCATGTTACCCATTTCTTCTTGAGTGACCTTTGGCAGTTTGTGTCTTTCAAAGAATTTTTCCATTTTTTCCAACTTATTGCATATTGATTTATTATCCCTTTTAAGTTTTGTAGGATCTGTAATAAAGTCTCTTTTTCATTTCTCTTATTAGTAATTTGTGTCTTCCCTCTTTTTTCTCTCATTTAGTATGACTAGAGATTTATCAATTTTATTGATTTAAAAATAGTTTTGGCTGTTTAATAAATCTGTATTGATTTTCTCTATTGTTTTTCTATTGTTTATTTTATTAACTCTTAAAAATATTTTTTAATGTTTATTTATTTTTGAGAGAGAGAAAGATAGAGTGTCAGTGGGGGAGGGGCATTGAGAGAAGGAGACACAGAATGTGAAGCAAGTTCCAGGCTTTGAGCTGTCCGCACAGAGCCCAACATGGGGCTTGAACTCAGGAACCATGAGATCATGACCTGAGCTAAAGTTGGATGCTTAAATGACTGACCCACTCTGGGACCTCTATTTGATTAACTCTTATATTTATTATTTCTTTCCTTCTCTTTGCATTGGATTTAATTTCTTCTTCTTTTTCTACCTTCTTAAGAGAAGCTTATATAATTGATTTAAGACTTTTTTCCTTTTCTTAATACTGTCAATTTTCCTCTAAGCCCTGCTTTAGCTGCATCCTATACATATTTATATGTTGCATTTTTATTCCTTTTAATCCAAACTATTTTCTAATTTTCCTTGTGGTTTTTCTTTTTCACTGATTCATGAGTTATTTAGTCAAGTGTTGTATTTCCAAATTTCTGGTGATTTTAGAGATATTTTTGGATCGTTGTTGAATTCCATTATGGCCCAAGAACGTATAATTTCAGTTGTTAAAATTTGTTTAAAGGAACGCGTTTGGCGCAGAATATGTTCTATCATGGTGAATGTTGGGTGTTAGGACTTGAAAATAATGTGTATTAGACCAAAGGTAGGGGTTCTGGTCCAAGATGGTGACAAAGGAGGCTCCTAAATTCATCTCCTCCCAAAGATACACCAAGTGTACAGTTCATGTGGAGCAATTCCCTCTGAAAGAAATCCAGAAAAGAGAGGAGCAACTCCTACGTGTTAAGTTAATGAGAAAATAACCTCATTGGAACAGGTCTTGAGAGACCCTCAGCTACTGGAAGCCACTAAGAACAAAGAAATCATCTTGGACAATCAAAAAAGTTTGAGACACCCAGAGCTTGGGCTGGGCTGAGTGATAAGGTTCACCACATAAGACCACACCATCAAGAGAGGTAAATCTCATGAGCAGAAACTGACACAGAGAGTGAAGGAAAATGATGAAATAGAGGAGTGTATTCCAAACAACAGAACAAGATAAAACTCTGGAAAGAGATCTTAGTGAAACAGAAATAAGTGATTTACCTGATAAAGAATTCAAAGTAATGGTTGTAAGGATGTTCATCAAGGTCAGCAAAATAATGCATGAACAAAGTGAAAATTTCAACAGAGAAAATATAAGAAAGTTCCACATAGGAATCACAGAGCTAAAGAATACAATAGCTGAACTAAACAATTTTTTAATGTTTATTTATTTTGAAGGAGAGTGAGAGAGAGAGAGAAAGAGAGAGAGAGAGAGAGAGAGAGAGAGAAAGAGAGAGAGAGAGAGAGAGAGAGAGAGAGAGAGAGAGAGAGAATCCAACCAGGCTCTGCATTGTCAGCATAGAGCCTGATACAGGGCTTGAACTCAGGACTGTGAGATCATGACCTGAGCTGATATTAAGAGTTGGATGCTTAACTGACTGAGTCACACACGCACCCCTGAACTAAAATAATTAATAAAGAAATTCACGTAAGACTAGATCAAGAGGAGGAAAAAGTCAGCAAACACAAAAATGGGAGTAGAATTAATCCAATCAAAGGAGCAAAAGAATAAAAAAGGATGAAAAAGAGTGAAGATAGCTTTAAGGATTTATGAGACACTATCAAGCAGACCATTATGCATAATAGAAGTTCCAGAAAATAGATAGGTTCCTTTCTAAGGAAATAATGCCTGAAAACTTCTGTAACCTGGGAAAAGAAACAGATATCCAGATCCAGAAAGCCCAGAGAGTTCCAAAGAAGGTGGACCTGAAGAGACTCAACTAAAGGAATATCACAATTAAATTGTCAGAAGATAAAGACAAAGAGAATCTTAAAAGCAGCAAGAGAAAAACAACTTGTTACATATAAGGAAAACCCCATAAGACTATCAACAGACTTTTTCAGCATAAACTGAGAGTGTTTTCCAGACAAACAAATGCTGAAGCAGTTCATCAGTACTAGGCTGGCCATATGAAAAAATGTTAAAGGCACTTCTTCAAACTGAAGCAGAAGGATGGTAATTAGTAACAGGAAAACATGAAAGTATAAATCTCACTGGTAAAGGTAAATATATAGTTAAATTCAGAATGCTCTAATGTTGTAACAGTGGTGAGTAAAGCACTTATAAATCTAGTATGAAGATTAAAAGACAAGAGTAATAAAATATATTCATTATATTTGTTAATGAATATAAATGACACAAAAAACAAAGTTTTGGGGGAGGAATGTAAAAATGCCAAGCAGAGCTTTAGTATGTCTTGAAATTTGTTTTTAGCTTAAAATAGACTTTATAAATATGTTTTATGTAGTCCTCATGGTAACCACAAAGTTAAACTGATGATGGATACATAAAAAATAAAAATAAAGAAATCTAAACATATCAGTACATAAAGTCATCAAATCACAAAGGAAGAGAACAAGAGAAAAAGACAGGAACAAAAGAACTACAAAACAGCTAGACAACAATAAAAACAATGACAATATTAAGTTCATACCTAACACTAATTACTTTAAATATAAATGGGCTAAATTCTGCAATCAAAAGACATAGAGTAGCTGAATGGATTAAAAAGCAAGACCTAACTACATGCTACTCATAAGAGACTCACTTCAGATGTAAGGACACATACAGACTGAAAGTGAAGGGATAGAAAAAGATATTCTATGCAAATTGAAACAAAAAGAAAGCTGATGTAGATATCCTTATATCAGACAAAATAGACTTTATGACAAGAACTATAATAAGAGACAAGAAAGATTTTTCTGACTTCTTTCTATACTTTGTAGATTTGTTTGATTTGGAAAGTCAGATATCTTGTTTAAGATGGTGGAGGCTGAAGTAAATGGATTTTATGCCTGGAAATGAGTTTTTGGCCTAGGCATTTAGTGTGTATTTTGGGCACTGTGTATCTGTGTCTTAGGGGTGGGTCCTGACCTTTACCAGTAGTAGAAAATCTCTAATAGTCTGGATCCAAGGTACATTTCTGCCAATGTTAGAGAGTTTTTTTTCTCTTCCCTTTCCCTCACTTTCATGAGTTTTCACCAGTGCCCTAAGATGAAAGTTTTCTGTCTTTTCTGCAGCAGGTTAAACCTCCATGAAAGTGAAGAAGGGTCTTAGTGCCTTTCTTTCTGCTGCTACTGTCCCTCTCCCTAGGCCTATACCACTCTTGTCTCCAGGGTTTTTTGAGTATCCAGTGATGTCTGGAGAAGAGCTAGTGAGTGCCTGTAAAGTCTGAGGCTTCTGGGAATTCTCTATCCTCACAGTAACCCATATTCAGCCTTTAGCAATTCATTAGCCATTTTAGCTGAATTGTTCCTACCAGCTTATATGGTGTGTGGCAGCATTAGCCCCAGGCAATCAAGTACTCACCTTTTTTCTCCTTGTAGGGTCTTTTCTTTCCCTACAGGTTAGTTAATTGCTCTGAAGCCTCAGCTTTCCGATAGGCCCAGGATAAGTTGTGAATTTGCAGATACCTGACATTTGTTGTTGTAAGTGACATAGCAGTGTTCTTTCCACCTTTCTATATCTTAAGCAGGAGCATGAACTTTCCCAATTATTAAAGACCAAAAACATTTATTCAACAGTTTCTATAGTTCAGGAATAATAACAATAATAACATCTCTGTTTGGGGTTCAGAGATGCTCGCAAGTCTGCAGGACAGGAGTTGACTGTGGGCAACTCAAGGCTCAACTTGAAGAGAATCTGCTTCCAAGCTGACTTGCTTGGCTCTTGGCCACGGACATCAGTTCCTTGCCCAGTGGGCCTTTCCCTCAGGTAGTACACAACACACAGCTGGCTTTCTTCACAGCGATTCAGCAAGAGAACAGAGGATGCCACGGTCTTTTTGTATCTAATTTCAAAAATGACATCCCATCCCTTTGCTGTTTGTTAGAAGCAAATCACTAGAGCCAGTCCACACGCAAGGAGAGAGGACTCCCCAAGGAGATAGATTTCAGAACAGAGGGACCTCTAGGGCTTTCTGGAAGGCTACAATACCACAGAAGGGGAAACCACTATTTAATTTCCCACTTGTGGTCACTGAAATGTTATCGTTATCTCTGTTGCTTGTTTCCTAGAACAGGAAGACATGAGGACAGAGCGTTACCTGATTTGATCACCCTGTGCACCTCCAGGATCTAAAATGTGCCTGGCATGAGGGCATGTCGTGCCCAGTAAATCAGTATTTGCAGAATGAAGGCATATATCTCCTTAAGTGATGGCAATAGAAGACCCACTGTAGAACCTCAGTCCTTCTTATATCTTGTTTTGCTTCTTAATATTTATTATTTAGAGAATGCAGGCCTACAGAGAATGGCATTTTAAATCAGTCCTCATTCCAAACTTTATTATTATTATTTTTTAAATCTTTTTTTTTACATTTATTTATTTTGAGAGACAGAGTGTGAACAGGAAAGGGGCAGAGAGAGAAAGAGACACAGAATCCGAAGCAGGCTCCAGGCTCTTAGCTAGCGGTCAACACAGAACCTGATGTGGGGCTCGAACTCACAAACCATGAGATCATGACCTGAGCCGAAGTCAGCGCTCAACCGACTGAGCCACCCAGGCGCCCTCCCATTCCAAACTTTAAAATAAAGTTTCTCAGAGTAAATTCATAACCCTGGTGCCCTAACACCTCAGATAAATGAGAAATCAGAAGTGTTTGCCCAATGCCTAATACATTCATGAAAAGATGCTCAACGTTACCCAGTCAATAGAAAAATGCAAGTTAGAACCATAATGAGATACCTGTTAGGATGTCTGTTCTTACAAACAACAATAACAATAGCAGCAGCAACAATAATGAGAAAGTGGAACATAAATGGTGAGAATGTGGAGAAATTGGTGTCCTAGAGCATTGTGGGTGGGAATGTAAAATGATGCAGCCACTGTGGAAAACATTTTGGTGGCTCCTCGCAAAGTGAAACAGAATTAGCATATGATCCAGCAATTCCACTCCTAGGTATATACCCTAAAGAACTGAAAGCAAGGATTCAAACAGATACCTGTACACTAATGTTCATAGGGGCATTATTCATAATAGCCCAGTACTGGAAACAATCCAAGTGTCTATCAGTGGATGAATGGATAAATGAAATGTGGCATATATGTACAATAGAATACTATTCATCTATAGAAGGAATAAAGTTCTGACACAGGCTACAACATGGATGAACCTTGAAAATATTATGCTAAATGAACTAAGCTAGACACAAATGGATAAATATTGCACGATTCAGAGAGGCACATTGGGTTGGGCAAGCTGCTTTACTCAAGTCTACTGATTCAAATGCTAATCTCATCCAGAAACACCCTCACAGACATACCCAGAAATAATATTTAACCAAATATCTAGGCACCCCGTGAGCCAGTCAAGCTGCCACATAAAATTAACCATCACAGGGCAAAATAAATTCCAGATTCTAACTGCTGCTGGATGAGCCTCCCAAGAGGAACCTTATTCTGGTCAGGCCTGGTGAGGAAATGGTGGGACACCAGCAGAGAGACCCCGGCTGATCTGGACAAATCAAAGACTGAAAGAATGGGACGCAAGTACGCTTTAGATTCAGTTCAGTTTCACGCAGAATTATCTGTACTAAAGAGAGGTTAAAAACGCCCAACACATTTAAACGTCTTTCTTTCTTCCTCTTTCTTTCTTTCTTGCTTGCTTTTCTTTCTTTCTTTCTTTCTTTCTTTCTTTCTTTCTTTCTTCCTTTCTTCCTTTCTTCCTTTCTTCCTTTCTTCCTTTCTTCCTTTCTTCCTTCCTTCCTTCCTTCCTTCCTTTCTTTCTTTCTTTCTTTCTTTCTTTCTTTCTTTCTTTCTTTCTTTCTTTCTTCTTTCTTTCTTTCTTTCTTTCTTTCTTGAACTGGTTTACTGAATAATTGGCCATCTATAAGATTCCTGGTTGATGTCTAGTGAGGATCTGTGATAACTCTTCTGTCACCTTCTGGTCCAACCTTCAAGTCAGCAGCTTTGATTTGTGTAGTTTCAGACATCAGTGACTTTAGAGTTCTGATTTTTGATCTTGTTCTTTTCCAGAGAAGCCACATTTATGTGTCCAGTTTTAGAACTCTGTGAGCATGAAGATGACCCAAGAGACTGAGTTTGCCATTACTTCTTCTGACTTACATTCTTCAATCTCTTGAGGATTTCCAACAGACTCTTGTCAAAACTGTTCCCAAAAAAACTGGAGTTTGGTAAAGGCGGTATCTTACTCAATACTTCAAACTTGGGGATTTCACTAATTATTGTCTAATTATCTATTATTCACTAATTATCTCCTCTGCAAGTCTGAATGTTCCCTATGATGCACTGAGAGAGGTTGGCCTGCATGTGAGAAGATATTCTCCACTTGCTGTCATGGATCACTTCTTGCTCTGTGAATTGCTCCAGAAGTTTCCTTTTTCTGAGAGCAGGATAACCTTTGGGATGGCAATCTGGTTCTAGAATGCCTTCTCCTTGGACAGATACCATATGTTTGCACTCATAGGTCTAACAGGAGAACAGGAGAAACCTAATGGAGGACCAGGGGGAGGGGAAGAGGGAAAGAGAGTTGGGGAGAGAGAGGGACGCAAAACCTGAGAGACTATTGAATACTGAAAACAAACTGAGGGTTGAAGGGGGAGGGGGAGGGGGGAAGGAGGTGGTGGTGATGGTGGAGGGCACTTATGGGGAAGAGCACTGGGTGTTATATGGAAACCAATTTGACAATAAACTATTAAAAAAAATGCCTTCTCCTTTTCTATTTTTGTCAACTTCAAACATGGTTGGACAAAGTTTCACCACAAAGGAAGAAACCAGGATGTGTCTTTCTGTGCACGTGGACATTACAGTAGTGGTGCCTCTACAGTAATCAGCTGGGGGTACCCGGCAGTGCGAGTGTGCCCCTCACTCACTGGGAGAGGGGCTTCAGGTGGACTCCACCGCATTTGCTTCATGTGAGACATCCCAGACCCTCCCACTTGGCCACTTGGGTACTTACTTCAGGGGAAAAGACAAAAACAAAAACAACAAACAAAGAAACAAAAAAAGATACCCCCCCCAACCTCCAAACCATTCAAATAATGTCCAATCTATTCCAGACTTTTGGTACCAAAGTCAGAAAAGAAAGATGTGGATATAGGATCCTCACCGGTGGCGAAAGGCCTTACGGCAACTTTAAGGGTAAAACTCTTCAAGCAGAAATGCTGCCTGAAAAAGAGAGAAGGAAACCTTGCAGATGAGAAAATGAATCAGACACGTGACCATGAATTTGAAGAGAATGTAGCTATCTTCCTCCTCCTCCTCCTCCTCCTCCTTCTTCTTTTTTTTTTTTTTTACAAGCTTGGGATTGAAAAGGCAGTCCTCGTGGGGATAAATAATCCATCACTGGGGTGGACAGGGTAGAGGTAGTTTGGGGAGTGGGGAGAGAGCCCAAAGCCAGATGCCTGCTCACAAATAATAAAATGTTTTCCCTTGCTGTCATCTAAATGGTGAATGAAAAAGGATCCAGGGATAAGACCAACCCCTGAAGGGGCTTGGGGAAATGAGTGCTGATGTTTCCCATTAAAGCAGTAGTAATAATGGTAACAATTTACAGAATGCATTTCATGCCTGGGATTCCACTGGGCTTTAACGAAAGAGGATCTGATTCACACCTCCTACCAAGAGAATGAATTAATTTTCAGTTCTCAGGAGTGGCATGAGGGACTTCTCACAGGAGCTTAGATTCATCACATTGTAGAGCCAAGTATAGCCAGAGGCAAACCAGTCCAATACCCTTTTCTGATGGGCCCAGAGAGGTTGAGTGACTGGCCCAAGGTCACATAGCTACTTAGTAGAATTGCTAGGACCAGAATAATTCAATTATGTTTCCTTTGAATCCAAATGGTCACCTTCTTACATGTGCCATTGGGAAAGCCACCTAACCTCGTTGAGCCTCAGTTTTATTATCTATAAAGTGTGGATAATCATAGCACTTACATTAAAGGCCTGTTGCAAGGATTAAATTAGTTAATATATGCTTAGCACAGTGCCTGGCACATAGTGAATATTAAATGTATGCTAGCTATTATTAGTTGTTGTTTAAAAACATTTTTTTTATAGTTTATTTTTGAGACAGAGAGAGACATAGTACGCGTGGGGGAGTGGTGGAGAGAGAGGGAGACACAGAATCTGAAACAGGCTCCAGGCTCTGAGCTGTCAGCACAGAACCCAATGTGGGGCTCAAAACCACGAACTGTGAGATCATGACCTGAGCCGAAGTCGGCTCAGCTGTTGTTCTTTTTAAGGGTAACACTCATTTAAAAAAATGCTGATGTGATCTCTTCCTAATACAACTGGTTGGGATGGAAATGGCAGGTAACACTGGTGGGGGCCGAATCCCTTTTTGCCCCAAATCTTGAGCAACTTGGCTGCTAGATAACTGTGAGTCTGAAGCAGCTCTAGCTTTGTGAGCCCTTTCACTTCCGGGGCAGTTAGAGACTTTGACAAAACACTCATCCTGGCTCCCGGTTAGGTCTTTGATGGAGGCTCTTTGTGGCGGCCGGGGTGAATCTGGGAGGAAGGTGCAACATACACCCTCTGGTTTTGTTCTGGCTAGGACTGCCTCACTTGATTAGAGGCAAATAAATCACTGGACTGTACCAGAAAGCACAGTCAGGGGCTGTATGTTTTGTGATTCCAGAAACTCTACCACTCTCTCCCCTTCAATTTCTCTTTACTATTGGCAAATGTCTGATCTTTGGAAACAATTCCTTTAGATAAGACGTCAAATCCCTATGAATAAAAATCCTGAGGCAAGAGCTAATGTTTGGCTTATTATCGCAGACAGGTCCTACTCTTTCTTGCAAATGCGTTTTAATGGGGGTGGAGGTTAGAGGAAGGAGCTGGGGTCAGATGGATACTGGAGATACTGCAGTGGGGAGAAAAAGATTCAGAATTCAAGGGCATAGATGTTGGGAGATGGTACCTTTTTTAACAGTTCGGTCGAATACAGGTGCTACTGGAAACCAAAGTAATGTACAATCAAGCGTCGGTAACCTGTCGCCATTTTGAATTCTATAGCAACCATAGGTGAGCCATTTCCATGCCTTGTGGGTCTGGATACTCTCTATAAATGCTGCTCTCCCAAACCAAATCTCTACTTTAATAATTTATTTTCCTCCCTCCATTTGAGGTAATTTGTCAAATGAAATAACTTATGGGAAAGGGTTCTTTGACATGTAAAGTGCTATAAAAATGTTTTGGTAATACCATCGTGATAATGAATTTTATTTTTATTTTATTTTTTTCTTTTAGAGGAAGTAGGGGGAGAGGTGCTGAGGGAGAGAGGGCAGAGGGCCCCTGACTGTGCTTTCTAGAGAGACAGCAGGGAGCCCAATGCAAGGCTTGATCCCATGACCTTGGGATCATGACCTGAGGCAAAATCAACAGTTGGCTGTTCAGTAGCCTGAGCGACCCAGGTGCCCCAAGGATGTCTTTCAGCCACTGCACAAGGGCAGGAAAGCTAAGCTGACCCCTACCAAGGTAGATGGAGGTTACAGTCAGAGAGACCAATGTGAGTCAAGCAAGCCGAGGTCTACTCCTTGGACAAGGACTTTGGGACTCCTATCTGCTCCATCAGAGGGCTAAATAAGGAAAAAATATGCTAAGCACTTGGTACAATATTTTGCTCTTCACTATTACTATTGAGGCAGAGTTACTATTTCTTTTCAATATAACTCAGATTCCAGCAATGACAAATAGACACGATTAGCAAACATCCTCCCTCTAGCCTCTTGTGAAGAAATCTCAACTTCTGATTTATGTTTTCTCCCCCTCAGAGACTGAAGCACCGACTGGTAGGAATTTCGGTGAGTAAATAGTTTTGGGTCCATTTGGCACAAGAAAGTTCGGACAATGGCTTTGAATTGTGTTCGGTATGCGTCCGCGGCGGCTGCGATGGGCTGTCGTGATAAAAGCCAAGAAGCACGGGGCATTCCATTAAAGGAAACAAGCATTAACTTTCCTTCCCAGCCTGGTTACTCGGGACATTAATCAGCCCATAAAAATGGGATTAAGTCAACTCTCAATTTAGTTTTGTAGTTCACCTTTAAAATGTAAGCGCTCTTTTGTGTTTTAATATAGGGTGGTCACATTTTAGATGTAATGAAAGAGCAGGGAAATTTTCCCACAAATTTTCATGGGGATTCATGACTACAGATGGAACCCTCCCTGAAGACGTAATGAACAATTATTCAATCAGGGGAATGGCTTTGGAGGAGCATTCCAGCCCGGGGTATAGAAAGTGAGTTTCCTAAAATCTGTATAAATGAGAGACCAGAGCAAGCCCCAAACATAGAGTCAACTATTTTCTCCTTTATTGCCCAGTGAATATGGTGTAATATCATGAGCCTATCAGCTTGAAACTCTGCTCTTGCTCTGAGTCCCCCAAGGCAAACAGATGGAGTTTTAAATCCTTTTCTTAAAGTCTTACTGGATTACAAAGCCTTTGCTGACATGTGGAGCCTGAAACTTTCCTGAGTTCTAAAACATCCTCCTCAGCATTAAAGGAGCTACCCTGACTCTGTGCTAAAGGTTTGCTTTTCATTTTTCCTTCCCTAGGATATCGTGCTGGAAGGTTCTCTGGGTTCACTCCAGGCCAGAGCGTCTTACTGCTCCCACCTAGAGAGGAAAAATTAAGGTTGTAGTGAATTTTCCCAAGAAACTACATTTATCCATCTGAAATGACTAGTCTTTTTAAAATTTTTATTCTTTTTTTTTAAAGTTTATTTATTTTGAGAGAGACAGAGACAACATGAGTGGGGGAGGGGCAGGGAGAATGGGAGAGAGAAAATCCCAAGCAGGTTCCTTGCTGCCAGCAAAGATCATGATACAGGGCTCGAATTCATAAAACTGTGAGATCATGACCTGACCCCAAACCGAGAGTCGGATACTTAACTGAGCCACCAGGTACCCCTAAAGCACGAGTCTTTACTCTGAGATTTTGTTCTTTCTCTCCTTTTGGTGCAAATTATCTTCTGTAAGGAGATGATTTTTTTTTAAGGTATCATTTTGAGATAAAATAAAATATTTCTCAGAAAAGCCCTCTTTTAGAAAGTTCGCAATAAAATCCAAGAGTCTGGGAAACACTGGTTTGGTGTAATCCCTCCATTTTGCAGCTAGGAATCTAAGGGCGGGGCCGTCGCATTCCCTACCCGTTGCTGAGTTGGTGGCAGAGCCGAGACACCCCCAGGCCTGGTTGCTTTTTTTCCATCAGGATGTCTCTTAAAAGTTGACCTTGCTAAGTGGCCAAGGGAAACTGGATATAGTTCCTGGCAGCGAAAAAGGTCATTAGAGTCCCACTTTGCCGCATGATTCTGAACGTGGTCATGTCAAGAGCAGAGAAAGCCTCACCATGTAGAGGAGACCACGGCAATGGTTGTGTTCATCATGGCCGGCTTCTCCTAGTTTCACTACTCAACAGGTATCTGCAGGTAGCTGCGTGTGTGATGGGTTCTGCGAGAATGATGCCTGTGTGAGCATGTGCGTGCACCCTCACAGAGAGTGGACATGGGGGAGGGTGCTGTGGGGCATCTGGCCACCTTTGATACAGTATTGTAAGGCTCGAGCTTGAACAGAGCCAAAATTCTGCTGAGTTGGTCCACAGCCCAAGATAAAATCATCCCATCTCAGATCAAACAAGACATTCTTTTAGGTCAAAGCAAGATTTCTAAGAGGGCCTTAGGCTCCTACAGGATCTTATGGTTCCCACTTATATCCCCAGGGTGTAAGGAAAGAATTCTAGATGCAACCAGTTGATACTGCTTTGCAAGCATGGACTAAGTGATGGGACCTCCCAGGGCTCAGGCTGCTGAGTGCGATGAACAGACATGGGTCCCCCTCATTCCCTCCCATCCTAGTCACTGTGCTGCCAAGCACATCTTTATTCTGGATGGATTCAGAGCAGGTGGTGTGCGGGTGACGTGGACGCAGAGAAGTCTGGTGCCCCACATGAACGAGGAGTTGGGACTTCCTGCAAAGCGGGGAGATGTCCAGGGCCAGCAACAAGCTCAAAGGGTAAAAGTGCTGCCTGGATGTCGTGTTGGCTGAGTGGGCTGCTCTGTGAAAGGAAAAGGCATCTGACCGTGAAGTTCAGACCAATTTAGAGTGGCTTTGGGGTCAGCGCCTTCTTAGAACTGCATGGATGGACAGTCTCCTCTGCTTTCATTTGATGTCTGAGATTTTTAATGTAAAATTCTTACATACCTGGGGAAGGCTCCCTACAGCCTGATGCCTGTCCAGGTGAGGTGTTGACAAAACATGTGATACTTAAGAATCTTCAGCCTGCCTGGCGCTTTTCCCTAGAGCAACTGCTGCTCTTATCATCCAGACAGCCAGACCAGTCATCTCTCACGAGTTTATGCTAGATAGAAGGCTATTTTTTTTTTTTTAAAGGAATGCTACTTAGAAGGATCATCAAAAGGTCATCAAGCTTCTTATTTACTGGTTTTGAAGATCAAGTTTCCTGTTAATAAATGCGGGACTCCAAAAGAGAGCAAGACTCTCTGTCCAGCCCTTACTGGAATGATTGAAATTCACAAAATAGGTTGAAGGGAAAAAGTAGCTTCTCCTTTAAGTGGAAGGAGGCATGTGGGAGTAGAATTTAATCCCTTACAGTTCCCAAAGTATTTTTTTTAATAGAGCTGAAACCTTTCAGAAATGGTCCAAGATCCAAATAATGTTCTTATCTGTAGTTTTCTTTGGAAACCGTACAGCAGTAGATATAGATGTCCAAACACGTCTCCAGCCCTGTCTTCAGGAGCTATATATGGGGGGGTGGGGGGTGAGGCTCTTGCCAGCCAGTATCACATGGCTCTTCTGGCTCTCCTTTCACTCTCCAAGTTGAAAACTTTTTCACCAACTTGACCTTAAAAATGCCAAGTCCGAGGATGCCAATTCAAATCGGATATGCTTTGTACAAAGCACACCCAAATTCTCCTTGATCGTTCCTTATCTTTTCATTGAAGATGGGACTTCAGCATGCAGAAGAAAATGGAAGGTCATCGAGCTCCTCCAGGCCTATAGTCTGGACTCGGCAGCCAAGATAGTGTTTCACGAAGGCCACTTATCTGAGCAAGGTGCATCTAATTGAAGCATTTAGCCTTCGGTGCAGGCTTGTACTTAACAGCATCCAAATGGTGGTTCTTTCTAGTTTTATTAAAGGAGCCGGATCCTTCTCATAAGTTTTCCATTAATGGGATTATAAATTGATATAATTTTAAGTCCAAGAATGCAGAACTGGTATGCGGTAAACATAAACATGTGTTTGGTGTTAGATGTAAACTAGTGTAGCCAAAGTGGGCAAGTGTTGTAAACTTCAAACATAAAACAGATGTCAGGTAATTAGAGGCATGTAAGTGATGACAACAGCAGTGAGCTGTAGCAACGAAATGAATTGTTAGTTTAGGCAGGAATCACCGCGGCCCTGGTGGATTTATCACGTTTCTAGCTGCTGTATGAACTTGATGTTACCCTTCTCCAGGAGAACACAAGAATGGCTTTTTTAATTCGAAGGCAGGAAGTCCAACTTGGGAGCGTGCGAACCGCAGTACTCATTTTCTGAGTCTGAGAAAATGGATTGGCATTGCCTGTTGCAAAACGGCTTACCTAGTTGGTGAGCAATGAAAAAGTTTTATTTCAAAGCATCCTCTAATGTTAGTATCAGACACTTAGAGCACTTTGGGAGAAGTCTGGTGGGATGGTGGGTAGTCTGTGCTGTGGACCTCCCCCCAGCAGTGGGGGAGGGGCTGCGTGTCTGTGGGCAGGTGACAGTGGTGTATTTTAGGGAGGCTTTTCAGCTTTGGAGCAAGTTTCACAACTGAGTAAAACTAAAGTGAAAGAAAGCCTTGCTGTAATTTTCTGGTGCCTTGAAAGTAAAATTTGAAGCAAAAGTCTTGGATTTTGGGGGGGAAAGGGTTATGGAATTTTCTCCTGAGGTACCAAACTGAGAACAACAGCTTAGACTAGTGGGGTTTTTTGTTTTTTTTTTTTTTTGTGGGAAATCAGTATTTGCCAAAAGATCATTTTAACAAATGATTTCCCTTCGTTTTTCCTCCCTTCCTCCCAATTAAAGACAGCAAAAGAGAGAGAAAGAGAGCTCGATTGGGGGAGAGGGGCAGAGGGACAGGTAGAGAGAATTCCAAGCAGTCTCAACACTCAGTGCGAGGCTCCCTCCCATGACCCTGGGGACATAACTTGAGCTGAAATCAAGAGTCAGATGCTTGGGATGCCTGGTGGTGGTTCAGTCTGTTAAGAGTCCGACTCTTGGTTTTGGCTCAGGTCATGATCTCACAATTTGTGGGGTTGACCCCGGCGTGGGGCTCTGCACTGTCAGTGTGGAGCCTGCTTGGGATTCTCTTTCTCCTTCTCTCCTGCCCCTCTCCCCACTTGTGCTCTCTCTCCCTCTTTCTCTCTCAAAAAAAAAATGAACATTGAAAAAAAAAAGAATCAGGGGCACTTGGGTGCCACAGTCAGTTAAGCATCTGACTCTTGGTTTCAGGTCAGGTCGTGCCCTCACAGTTCTTTAGCTCAGGTCCCGTGTTGTGCTCTGTGCTGACAGCATGGAGTCTGCTTGGGACTCTATCTCTCTTCTCTCTGGCCCTTCCCTGCTTGCTATATTTCTCTCTCAAAAATAAATAAATCAACATTAAAAAAAAGTAGAGTCAGATGCTCAACCGACTGAGCCACCCAGGTGCCCCTTAACAAGTTGTTTCTAATTTAGTGGCATTGAAATTCAACAACTCCAATGTCATCTGTGCGTAACCAAATACAGGTTTTAACAGTCCTACTTCCACACAGCTGATAAAGAGCTTGATTCACTTTTGCATTTAATGGATATAAAAATGCGTCCTTTGTCTAGATGTCCAGATCTTGAAAGCACTGAAGGAAGATGGCTCTTTAACGATGAATCTGAAGAAGAGCCTGCGAGCGCTAAGGAGGATGCAGATGATGGATAACATCAACTTGCTTGTTACGGGCTGGACAGAGGCCAAACCCAAGCAAATCATGTAGTTAAAACCACCTTTTATTTCAGAGTGCAGTCCGTTCTGGGGATAATGAAAGCACTGTTGAGGAAGCGGTCCTCCTTTCCTTTAGGACACGTGGACTTAGAGGTGAGGCGCTGGCACTTCTAACCAGAGACCCCTCCACCCTCTACCTGCAGGCAGAACGTTACTAAGCCCCATTAAAAATCATGCATGTTCCCCGCCCCTTCTACCATCACCAGCTTCTGACTTTGAAACAGTTAAGGTATGCCTCTCAGGAATGACATGTCTTCCAGGTTTTCAGAGGCTCATGTCTAAGGTAACGGAATGCTGTACTTGGAGGTAAATAGCCTGGTGCTACTAATTTTTAGGAATGTGAAAAGTCTTGGTCCTCAGTTTCCACTTTTATAAAATGTGGATGATGATATTTGTCCTTTCTACCTCCTGAGTTACCCAGTGAACACTGAGAATGCTTTGTTAGTATTATTTTGTGTGTTCACGCTGTTATTGAAGGGATGCCCTTCTCCTGCTTCACCAGACCATCTCCCCTCGAGCCTTCGGGACCCTGTTCGCATGTCTCCTTCTCTGCTAAGCTTCTTGGCTCCTCAAGGCAGAATGGTACCCTCCCCTGATCTACCTCTCAGCCAACCATACTATATAGTCATTGTTTACATGTTCATCTCTACCACTGTCCTCGGAGTTCCTTGAGCAGAGGGACAGTGCCTTATTCACTTTGTGTCCCTGTCTTCCAACATCATTGTCAGCTGACTGTAGTGGATGCTCAAGAAAAGTGTGTTTAATTGATGCGTGGAGGACACTGGATGGATCACAAGCGTGGGTGAAGGATTCTAGACCCCTGAATTCTTGTAATAATCCATGGCCTTCTGTTTTGCCTTCTGTGCCTGAAGGTGGCCAAGGAACAAAGCCTCGTTTGGTCATGGTCAGATCCAGGCCGTGCAGGGTAAAATCCTTCTCAAGGCTTTCTTGGAATTGGAAAAGCCCCATAAGCCATCATATTCACGCTACCCACGAGGAAATTCAGCTTTCACTCTGTTGCGCTTAAGTTAGATAATATATGTGAAAGGGCTTTGCAAAGTGCAAACATCAGACAACTGCAAGGTATTGTTCTCTGTGTGTTTTCCACCAGTCTGATGGTGAGCTTTTGAAAGGCTAGAATCAGGGGCACCTGGGTGTCTCAGGGTTGAGTTTGGCTCTGGCCCAGGCCATGATCTCGCAGTTCATGGGTTTGGGCCCTGCGTCGGGCTCTGTGCTGACAGCTCGGAGCCTGGAACCTGCTTCAGATTCTGTGTCTTCTTCTCTTTCGGCCCCTTTCCCTCTCACGCCCTGTCTCTCCCTCTCTCACAAATAAGCAAACATTAAAAAATTTAAAAAAAAAGAAAAGGCTAGAATCCTGTCTTAAACTTCTTTGTCTTCCCTTCGATGATAATCCCAATGATTGCCTTCAACTGATAATCAATACGTACACATTGAATACACTGGTCCTTACTTTCACCTTTATAATTTCCCTTTATCCTTAGCCACCATAACTTAGAGGGTAATTCCAACTACATATTGCTCCCCTCTTGTGTCCCTGTCTGCACTTTTCCCCACGTGTATCAATGGATTATTAGAACTGCACTTATGGAGGGTGGTTGTGCATGCCAGTCTGGGTATTTATAGTTGAAGTGATTCATATGGCCATATCATATGTTCCTCCTCCCTATCAGTCTGAAAAATTATCACTTAATTAAAAAATAAGGATAGTTATTTGAGAGACCCTGTCAGTAGTTCCGATTACCAAAATGTTGGAAATTATCTTTATTCTTTCTTTCTGAGTATGTTACATTTCCTCGGATGAAGAGGAAATGGTAAATAGTGCCTTCCATTGTGACTCGATATTCGATTTGTTTTGATTTTAATTAATGTGCACTATTACACTTCCCGCATATAAATGCAAGCTGTGGGGGTGTGCACAGGAAAAGAGGTATGGTGTTGCTATAAAGGAGCTTAAAGTATGATTTGGGGGATGAAATGCATAAATAAAAACATCTTGTAATAAAGATGTATGTGTAATTTATAAATATATAAATCTATATATATAAATACACACAAATATATCAAATAAACAATAAATGCTCTGCGATTTAAGGAAAGGGAATCTCTTGGAGGAAAATAACCCTTAGGTTCTAACAACAGGGTTGTTTGTATAAGGTTTCTTATTTATACCTGTTCTACGTTACCTATTATTTATACGCAGAAGATAAGAAAGAGGTGTGGACCCGGAAGGAGAGAAAGAAAGTGATGTTTTGATTTAGTAATAGGCTGCTGAGTCAGATTTCCTAAGCTTAAATCCCCCTCCTAAGTGGACCTTAGCACATTTTTAAATCGGAATCTCCATTTGGTTTTCTGTGAAATGTAAAGAACAGAGTCTTCTTCCTAATGTTGTTGTATATATTAAATAAGATAATACATGCGACACACTGGACACAGAACTTACAGTCACTGAATTGTAAGTGTTGGATAGTATTTAACAGGAGCATTCAGGGCTTTACCTGTATTACTGCATTGGGTCCCCAGCTGTCCTCGATGGGGTACTCGGCTGTGTTTCCCAGGTGAGCTAACTTAGGTGGCTGCTTTGCACAGTGGTTGCCCATGTGAGTAGGTGCCCAATAAATCATTTGCTCGCTCATTAATTGAATCGTCCCAAGTAAAGGGATTATATATCTGAAGTACTTAGACCAAGTACTCGGCACAGGTGAGTGCTGCATGTCTGTTTGCTGTCCTTGTCCATTCTTCCCTCCCTGCTGCCTTCTCCACTTGGGAAGCGGGGCAAAGAACGGGGTGGGGGGGAGCGTTGGGTGGAGGAAGGCTCTGGGTCTGGGGCCGGAGCTGCCATTATTGTCTAATGACGGTCTCCTGAGTCGGGGCAGCAGATGCTGGGAAGCAGCACCTCCCTTGTAATTAACCGTTTGGCTGCTGAGCTGAGGGTGGCTTTGAAAGACACCCAGGTGACAGTGGGGTGCCTGTGGTCTCAGACTGCAAAATTACACTGAGTCAAGAGCTAAGTGGCCTCTCACATCTACTCATTTTCTCTTAAATTACATGTGATTAGGAATATAATTACCACTCCTTACTCTTTCCCCCCAAAACACTATTTTTCTTTGCCCTGCAGTGCTTTGATAGGGACAGGACACGTGGAGGTTGTGCTCAGGGCTGGAGAAGGCCGGGGACTGAGAGCAAGAGGAGAAGCCTGGCGGTGGCAGGGGGCTGGAGCCCACCCTTTGTGGCACTGGCGAGCTTGGGAGTTCAAAACAAAAATCCAGGGGCAAGAGTGGTAATTAGAAAATGTATGCAAAACGCTTTGATTATTGAAATCGTACCTGCCCAGGGTTCCTGGGAGAGTCTGAAATGATATGTGTGCTTACATTAGAATTATAAAGCTCAGCTGTTGATCTTTTTATTTTTGGAATGTCTATCCCTCTAATTACTTTACAGTCTAAATGATTAAAAAAAGGAGCAGAGAGCAACAGATGAGCCCAAATTGCTGTGTTTAAAGGAAGCGGGGTTGTCTGTTTGCGTGGGGCTCTCCCTGTAATGAAAGCCACTGCTGGGAGCTGTTTAGACAAACTCCCAAACCGGGCTCCGCGCTCCGGAGCCATCCGGGCTTCCAAATGCGACGGTTCGCTCTGCTGGGGCAGCGTCTGTCGGGAAACGGGCGGCGGCGGGAGGAAGCTCCGAGCTGTGTTTTGAATTAATGGGTTCGGCTTCATTCTGAGTACAAGTGGGAGGCTATTTTAGAGAAACCTTCCCCGGCCGGCCGTCACTGATGTGGCAAACTCGGCCTCTGCGCAGACAGTCTCGAAATAGACGCGTCTCAGCGTCTCGAAGGCACACGCAGGGCCTGCCCTTCTGAGAGCACGGCCCCGCACGACCCCTGCGTCCTCCGAGGCCCCGCCTCGCCCCCTCTCCAGGCTGGAGGGACGCGCCCAGCCTCTGTAGTTGAAAGGGGGTGCCCGGCTGCCGCGAGATCCCTCTGACGCGAGACAAACGGAGCGATGCCGGAGCCGCTCTGGCCAACATCACGGTCAAGTGCGTCCCTCCCCAGGTGCGCTTCTGCAAGCGCGCCTGGACGGCGCCGCCCATTCTCGCGCCAGGTGCAGAAGGCTCGGTACGCGCGGCTCCAGACACCACCCGCGGCGGCTTCCCTCCGCTGCAGACCACGCCTCTTGGCTGCGGCCACGTGGGGTCAACGTTCATTTCCGCACAGGAGCCTCTCTCGGGGCGAGGGAGCTGTGGACATGCCCACCTAGGAGGGGCTCGCTAAGGAATTTGATTAAAGATAGCTTAACCCTCACGGCGTTTCCCCACGTCTCTTAGAGACTGGAGGAGAAGTTAGACCAAAGGCATTTCGCTTTTGCATTGATTTCTTAATTAAAAAATATCTTTCTTTTCATTTGGCCCAGGCCAAGTGACCTTTGGGTTTCTGCTGAAAATATGGGGGGATTTTTCAGAGTGTTGAAATCAGTCTTCTCATCTGAAAGAGACCCCCCCCCCACTTCTTGATGAGTTAAAAAGGAGCCGAGTTCTTTGTTTGCAAAATCTTCAGTGTTTCTCACTTGTTCTTGAGAAGAAATAGCAGATGAAGTCAATACACTCTGACCGCTGAATTAATTTTCAAGTTGATGAACTTGGCCACATTTCTACGATTACAGGTTTCTCTTTGATGTTGAAGAATTAACTTTTTTTTCCCTGTGTAGAGTATCTCCATATGCTTGTTTGTTTAGGAGAATATTTTGACCTAGGACATTTACAATCTAAATGAATGCTATGCTCTCTACATGAAGATGCAATAGATTTTCTATGGAATATTAGTGCATATTCTCAACTCTGTTGAGGCAGTACGTAAATCCTTCCATCTTTCCATCTGTGAAGCAATGCTTTTGGTAGTGATATGGTGTCATGCTTTGCGAAGGGCAGTCTTATTTAATATTTTAGCCCCCTACCTTCCTTTTTAATCTTCTTAAAAAGAGTTTGTGCATTTAATTCCAATTCATGGATGGGCAAGAGAAGGCTGAGATGGTTTGGGTGCTGGGCTTACTTTTGCTTATGCCGGTGCAAATAGGTTTGGAACTACGTGTCAATGGTGCCCAGCTTGACCTGTGTTGCCAACCCGGACACAGGCCAGGACGTGAACTGGTTATACCTGAGCTCAGTAGAGCCCTTCCTGGAGTGAGTGTTCTCATCAGATTAACAATCTGTCAACGACAGATACAGCGGCAGACAGCAGGTGCTAGCCAAGAAAGCATTCGGCAGTGTTATATGTTAGGTCATTAAACAGTGAGCATAAAAGAAAGTTAAGCTTATAAGATTCGTAGCATTATCTCCTGTGACTAGGCAGACATTTAATTAGTGAATTTTTGTAGACTAGCCGGCAGTAGAGAAAGTTGCATGTAATGTACGCATTTAATGTTAAAACACAGTGTAACGCTTTCTCTCTTTCTCCCAGTCCTTCCCCCAAACCAAATTAATAACAACAGTGCTTTTAAATGATGGTAAGAAGAAAACAGATTGAAGACATTAAGTTGGGAGCTTTGGAGCTTTAGAGTTTGGGCATTTGAGAGCCCTGCGAAATGGACCAAAAGATGCTTCTATCATCAGATATACTTAAGGAATGGCCCCATGTGGAGAAGCATGTTCCTTCTGGTTTATGGGAGCTTTGAATGAAAACAAGAAAACATTCTTGGTAGGCAAACTGTCCCTCGTTTTCTGGGAACAGCTTTTATCCTCATTTGCATATTCTAAAGGGATAAAAGTGACCCTTTTCTGAGTCCTCTCCTACTCAGCCCTCCACACAAAAAGATCTACTTAAGTAAGCCCACCACCGGCCTCCCCTCAGGAATTTGGCATCTTTTCTTCATAAGAGAACAGAATATATTGTGGTAAAAATGGGCTCAGGTAAATCCGTCATCAAAAGAACTCGCGGAAGAAATGTCTGTGGACTGTTTGCAGGAATTTGGCAGTCCAGTAAAGAAAATGCCAGCGAGGATGGTCAAGAGTGGCGTCCAGACTCTGCAGTCAGAAGTAGGCATCAGTGGACAATTGTTACAGGGGCTAATTGTGTAGGAAACGATTTTTCTTGTGCCACATATTGTAGTTTTAGGACAATTTCAGTTCTGTGACTTTTCCCCCCCCAGGGCAGCCCATTAATATTAAGATATTTGGAAACCTTCACTACAGATTTCAGAAATAATGAAACAATAAACAAGAATCTGGTATTAATATTCTGTGGGTTTTAAATTTTATGCCATTAAAAGATGTAAGGATTAGTAATTTCATGTATCCTACAGAGTAGAACATGCCTTAGGACACACGGGTAAATGATTCACGTGGAGCTCGAACATCTGACATCAAACACTCGGGCACACAGATTGAGTCGCTGGTGCTTATTGGCTCGATCATGATAATACCTCATTAATTCAAACCCCGGAAAGCCAGGTTTGGGGATGAATCAGCTTGAAAAGACGCCAGGCTGAAGCTTACGTTTATATGTTTGACAGAATTTGCTGAGAAAACTAAGAATTGCCCATAGTTAGGCCAGGATCATGAAAAGGAACACACAGGCCTTGAGAAGCACCAGATACAGATTAAACCACCGGGAGGATATGTGTAATTTATGTAACCTGGATGTCAGAACACGCCTCCTACAGGCCTCCATGGAGCAGCATCTTATTAACCTACAGTATGCTCTAGAAAGAGCTGCATTTTGTTGTGAAGTACCTTCTTTCCAGAGTGTCAGAATTAACTCTACTCATTCATCTTTTCTAAAGGTCATGAGTGGGATGAAACTATGTGAAGACATATTTCTTTTATTTTATTAACATTTTTTAATGTTTATTTTTAAGAGAGAGAGACAAGAGACAGAGAGACAGAGTGCAAGCTGGAAAGGGGCAGAGAGAGGGAGACACAGAATCCAGAGCAGGCTCCAGGCTCTGAGTGTCAGCACAGAGCCCGAGGCGGGACTTGAACTCACAAACGGTGAGATCATGACCTGAGCTAAAGTCACATGCTTAACCGACTGAGCCACCCAGGTGCCCGGTGAAAACATATTTCAATAAAGGTGGTCAAGGAAAAGTACTCCATTTGCTTGGTTCAGGAGAAGACAAGGTTATGTTTCCATTGGTAGACCAACAGCGTTGGCTGGAGACTCCCGCACTATAGCTCTCAGCCTTGCAAGCCCTTCTCTCTGAGGGCATTTGCCTTTGCAAGTGCCTCTCTGATCGAGGAGTGTGAATGCAGGTGGGACACTCTGGATCTTTTACTTTGACAAATTTCCCTGTAAGTCAGCCAGAACATTCTCTCATCCAACCAAAGGGAAGAGGGGAGGAGAGCCGGGGCCCTGATATCCCAAGACACCTGAGGCCTGGAGTTCACCTGGCCTCCTCCCCAGAGGAACATTGTCATTGGGCCTGTTCTTGTTCTCAAGAACTGTGAAGTGCCTTGGTGAAAAACTGCTGTAAAAATGCACACAGATCTGGGGCGCCTGGGTGGCTCAGTTGGTTGAATGTCCAACTTCAGCTCAGGTCACCATCTCATGGTGTGTGGGTTTGAGCCCCGCATTGGGCTCTGTGCTGACAGCTCGGAGCCTATAGCCTGCTTTGGATCCTGTGTCTCCCTCTCTCTCTGCCCCTCCTCCTCTCATGCTCTGTCTCTGTCTCTCTCTACCAAAAAAAAAATATAGATCTGAGGGCTCTAGGTTTGAGGCTGGGGACACAAAAAGCCACTAAGTGTCCTGTGGACTAGAATACTAGTCAATGGAGTGCAGAGAAGCCAGGAACTCCATTTCTAGCAACACTTCTATAATTTGGAACAAATTTCTCTTCCCTCCCATTGCATACATGGGATTCCAAAACGCTTCCTAATTCATAAGGATCAATGTTACTGCTTTGCTTCATGATGGCAGTCTTTCACGGGGAAGAATCTTGTCATATCATATATCCCTGTGAATCTTTCCAGTGAATTAATTGTGCAAATTCCTGCTCTGCTAGAGAAATAAATACCACTGCAAAACATTTACCTTGCCTAAGAGTCTAATCTGATGCCAACATGGCAGTAACACCTGCCAAATAGAAAACCCCTGATAATCCTGGATTAAATAACATTAATATTATTTTTGGTAGGCCAGCAGGATTGTCCAGAGGACCAGTGATAACAAGAATTTATGTGGGTGGGTACACTCTGCAGAAGATAACCCTAGAATAGCAGGCTGTATATTTATATCAGCCAAAGGGGACAGCATGCAATCCAAGCAAGAACAGCATTCAAAGTGGAGAATGTGAATGGCTTGTATTTGTATAGTGCATTGTAGCCTATGAGAGGCCTTCGTACACAAACTCATATGCCTGTGCTCCCCAATTGTGGGGATTCCTGGGTAGGTATGATTAGTCCCCTCTTAGGGATGCAAAAACCAAGGTTTGGAAATAGTAACTCAGCTGGTAGGTGGGAGAACCAGGTTTAAAGTCTAGGAGTTTTAATTCTGACTTCTATATTATTTTCATTACAGTTCCACTAGCAGGAAATAGGTTAGAATGAGTAGGTGTTGCTTTATGAGTTTCTGGTTAAGACTTTCAAAATAAAATCGGTATCAGTGGGGCACCTGTGTGGCTCAGTCAGTTGAGCATCCAACTCCTGATTTTGGCTCAGGTCATGATCTCAGAGTTTGTGAGTTTGAGCCCTGCGTTGGGCTCTGTGCTGAGTGTGAGGAGCCTGCTTGGGATTGTCTCTCTTTTCCTTTCATTTTGTCATGTCCTCACTCAAGTTCTCTCTCTCTCAAAATAAATAAATAAACATAAATTTAAAAAATAAAATCAGTATCATAGAATGAAGCAGCGAGTCCTCCCAAAGATTACTACTCCATGGGGCCTTTTCCTCTAAAGGCCTCTGGAATGTTGTTTGCCAGAGGGATGTCCCTGATGTGCATACATGAAAGAAGGAAGGAAGGAAGGAAGGAAGGAAGGAAGGAAGGAAGGAAGGAAGAAAGAAAGAAAGGAAAGAAAGAAAGAAAGAAAGAAAGAAAGAAGGAAGGAAGAAAGAAAAAGGAAGAAAGGAAGAAGGAGGGAAGGGAGGAAAGAAAGAAGGAAGGAAGGAAGAAAAGGAAAGGAAAGGAAAGGATAGGAAAGGAAAGGAAAGGAAAGGAAAAAGTCAAGGCCCAAGGCAAGGTCAAGTGGTAGGTACACAGCAGAAACAGGACTGAGGAAGAAGGTGCCTTTGCAAATACTCCCCCAAGCCTTCATCTGGGGAGCCGGTGTGTGTGGGGTTGCCCCTTCAGCAAGGAGGGTCTAAAGCATGCAAGGGTGTGGGGACTTCTAAGAATGTGGGTTTTAAGTCAAAATAGAAACTTTTCCTTACATTCTGACTCATGGGGAGATTAGAAAGTAGTGGATGGATTAGGCGAAAATGCTTCAGTTAAGAATTTAATCCTGTTAGGCAACAGTAAGTCACTTTTCTTAAAAGGCTCCTGCTTGCCAAAAAGTAGAAAGAAATTTTAAAAAAGGGCGCATCCACAGTTTGTGAGATAATTGTTTCTGAAGAGCTGCCTGCCTAAGGCCTCTTGAATGCTAGTTTTCTTTCAGTTTGCACACTTTCTCTTTTGAAGAGAACAATGAATTTTATACTGGAGTGCGAGCCATTAGCATGGGGCTGTGCCAGCCTGGTGTCTGTGTCCATGGGGGGCTGGGGGGGCGCTGGGATAGATGGAGGGTGTGGGGGGAGCAGTATGTGAATGACTCTGGCTCCATTCCTGTTGCCAGACTTCAGTGATGCAGGGGGAGTAAGATGAAAAACGAAACCAAATGGTTGAGCTGAGTTTTCCTCTGCAGACTGGAAAGCTGATTCGAACAAACTCTTCCTGGCCCCTTGATTCACGAAACTCCCCTTAAAGGGTGAGGACTTTGCTTAAGATCTGTTTTTTGTTCTACTGTTTCTGTTGTTGTATTTAAAATGTCCCTTAGTGGAAGAGTTGCGGGGGGGGGGGGAGGGGGTGGAGCAGACAAATTACTGGCACGAAGGAACCAGAGGAACACTTATTACTTGAGTGACTTTCGACACTAGAAAAACCCATACATTTATGTAAAAATTATTCTTATGTGCCTAGAACTGTGGTATTGCTGGTAGGACCTTCTATGGGTAAAGAGTCTGAGGAGATTTTTCAGAGAAAAACCAACTTATATACAGACCCAGGGAAGTGCTGCAGACCGACGCTAAAGGTCTTATCTCCTGAGCCCAATGTGAAATCCAAGCGAGTCCCACAAAGTCTTCAGTAGGATGCCTTTTTCCAGGCGGTTCAGAGTCAAGTTGCAGAGACTAGAGAGAAATGATTTTGCATCTATTGGCCGTAAAGGCCATATTTAATATCAGGCTATGAAGACAGTTCAGAGTTAATAACTATATGTATTAGGCCAAAAGACATTTGTCTTTCTGTTGTATTGCCCTGTTATATTGGGCCAGAGATTGTGAGAGGCTCTCCCTTGGATCTAATACCATGGGAAAAATATATTATGATTACTATTCATTTGGTATGGTGGTTAACTTTATATGTCAGTTGACTGAGGTAAGGTATGCCCAGACAGTTGGTAAAACATTATTTCAGGGTGTGTGTGTTTAAGGTGTTTACAGAAGAGATTAGAGACATTTCACTGAGCTAAGAAGATTGCCCTCACTCAGATGAGTGAGACTCATCCAATCCTTTGAGGGCCTGAATAGAACAAAAAGGCAGAGAAAGGGTGAATTTGTTCTTTTTGCTAGAGCTGAGGTCTTCTGCCCTCAAACAAAGGTACTCTGTGGGTTTGGACTGAAACTACATGGCTGGCTTTCCTGGGCCCTGAACTTGGAGATGACAGATCACGGGACTTCTCAGCCTCCATAATCTTGTGACTCAGTCCCTCATAATATCTTTTTCTATATATCCTATCGGTTCTGGTTCTCTGGAGAACCTTAATATACTCAATTATTAAGAGGTTTGTATATTGGGTGGGGAGTGGCTCACATAACCCAGGATGGTGCCAGACATTTTTGGGGCTACAAAAAGAGGGAACTTTGTTTACAGAGGGAATTTTGTTTGCTGGACACTAAAAAGATATATAAAAAATATTTAGAGGTTAGGGTAAAAATAGTATTTCCCTTTTATTGGCAACCTACACGTGACTCTTGATTTTATCTGCTCAAATTAGCAGGAAATCCAGTGTTTCCTTCATCGTTTATTCAGCAAGTGCTTGTGCATGCCTACTGAGTCTGGCTTGTTGGGGCTCCCAACTCAATACGCTCAAGAATTCCTAGGGAAGCTCACTCACACTGGACTACCGTTTTAGTTATTTTGGCCTCTTGCTAGGAGAGCAAACGCTTAATGCATCCCTTGAGGCTGGTGAACTCCACAGCCGTGGGTGTGGATCTGGATTGGTCTGGAGGCTGCTCGCCAACCTGGTACCCGGGCTGCTGCTGTTGGACACTGTGTGCCTATATCTGAAAAGTCCCTACGTCATCATCCATTGAATCCTCCCACAAAGTGAATAGAACATGGCTCCTTCTGAATAACCTCTGGTTAAATCAGGGAGGAAATAGAAAGCCCAGGGATTTGGATGTCCAAAGTGTCCAGCCACATATCATAGGGGTACTCTTGCTTTCACAACAGGCTCATTCATTCATTCATTCATTCATTGATGCGCTTTCTTATATTTACTAAGGATCTCCTCCAATGTGCTACAAATGGTTCTAGGCACTGGGGACACAATGAACAAGACATTGATCTCTGCTCTTTGGAAATTACATTTTAATAGAAGGAGATAGGAAACAAATAAGCAAGTGCGGTACATGGCATATCTAAGACTTATAGAGGAAAACAGTCAGGGAAGAATGGACGGGCTACTCTCAGACTGGCTAAGAGGGCTGAGAGTGTGGAGGGGTGAAACTGTTAGAAATAGGTAGACGGGAGAAGTCTCACTGGTAAATTGACATTTGATCCAAGAACCAAAAGGTATGAGGGAGTCACAAGGGCAAAGGCACCAGATGGGAGTGTGCAAGGGGCCTGTGTTCAGACCTTAGTGAGCACAGGGGAGACGAGTAGGGGGTATAACCCTCCTTGCCTCCCTTCCTCCCTCTCTTCCTTCCTCTTTCCTTCTTTTCTCCCTCCCTTCCCGGCCGCCTGCCTTCCTTCCACTCTTCCTTCCTTCCTACCTTCCTTCCTTCCTTCCTTCCTTCCTTCCTTCCTCTGTCTCTCTCTTTCTCTATCATATCTGTCTTCTATCTCTCTATTGATCGATCGATCAATTGATGGATGATTTAATTTTTGATTATGTAATGCATTCACAACCAACAGGTATAGAAAAAAAAGAGTATTTTATTCTATGATGAGCTCCTGGATATATTTACTAGTTCTATGACTTTTTCAGTTTAAATTTATTTCTGCTTTTTATCATTATTAATTCCTTTGCTCCACTTTTACCTGAGTTAAATGTTTTATTTGTTTCAATTTTCTTATAAGTATTTAAGGCTATACATTTCCCCCTGAGCACTGCTTTGAATGTGCTCTGTGGGTATTATCTGGTTGAATTTAAGTTCTTCATATTCGCTCATATGGCCTCTTTCCTAGGGACAAGCCTGTCATCAGGCTGAGTCAGGACAGTGTTTGAGCCTCACCGACCCAGAGTGACTGCTCACCATTGTTTCTCAGCCCTTAATAAGAGGGTTTGCATTTCATCTCCAACCCTCATGAGGAATTCTCAGGGACCTTATAAATCTGTACTCTGCGTAATCAGGATTTGTTTGGTGTTTTCAAGCCCATCAGACATATTTTAATGGTTTTGAATAGCAAAGGAAAGATAGCCTTTTTCTTCCCAAGAGTCTTCCTGTTTCTATGGGGCAAATAAGTTGATGGGCAGAAGAATTCTGTCTGACTCTACTCAACAGCATTCATGGGTCAAATCCCAGTGGATCGGAGGTGTGACTAAGAAGAACCCTCCCCTGCCCAGAGCCTGTGCCCACACATCTACTCACACCTACATGATTTCATTTAAGCTTCATGATGATTTTGCAAGGTAGTAATTTGTATGCCTACTTTCATATACAGACACGGGTGCTTCAGAAGGTCAAACATGAATTTAAGGGCAGAGATGGGATTCGAACTCAGGTCTGCTTTTGAATCTGGACCTCTTCTACTGTACTTTGTTACTTCCCCATAAGTTCCACTATTTGTGCTTCAATTACATGGCTATGTCAGGAAGTGAAAAGTCCTTTCTAAGTTGTTTTTCAAGATAATCAAAGCTTAGTCCTTCAAGCACCAACGATCTGAAAGCCATTGTAGATATAGTTCTAGAATGTGTTATGTAGTTTTCTATCTTCTTAAACAGCACATTCAACAAATTTTGAATTTTGGCTTAATGATTCACAGCACCTTTATGAACATCAACTATTATGTAATGCTGTAACTAGGGAGTTTAAGTATCTTGCCCCAGGCTAGACAGCTGTTAAGTGGGGAGGCCATTTAAAGGCAAGCAGTCTGGCTCCAGAGCCCATGTTCTTAGCAACCATGTTAAGATGCCTCACTAAGAGCTCAAAAGGGTCAGAATCATGGTGGGGTGAAAATGACTTGTTCCAGTGGGATGGGTTATAAAAAGCAAGGAGGCAGGACCTGACGGCATCAAGCAATTCTAACAGAGGAGGAGTTGAGGTTCTATTTTTTTGACATTTCAAGCTAGAAAATGCTAGGTCATAGCCAAAGTCCAGAAGGGATCAAGTCAGAGTTAGCTTGGGATGTATTTCATTCAAAAACAAAGAATTAGATATCAAGGCATCTATAAATGGGAGGCTGAGATAAAAGACATATGTTAGAGTTTCTTAAGGGTACTGTTAAATAGCACCCCTATCCTGCTCAGGTTTTGAAAAAAACTGAGAGACCCAGAATAAGAGATGAGGCTGCAATATTTCTTTATTTTTGTTAAAGGCTAAGGTAGAAGCCATAGCTCATTGTGGGAGCCAGATGGGCCCAAATCTATCATATCATGTCCCCATTCATGTGGACATGGAACAAGTGAGACTATGGAGGACCCCTGGTGCCTGCAGGTAAGTTTGCTCCCAAGAGACAAAAGGATGGAGTGGAACCAGGAATACTTCTTGTCTTCTCAGAAGTCTCCCCACCTCTTGAATAGAGTGGGTAAGAGGTGGAGAGGGGCCAGAATCTACATTAACAGAAGCCCTCTCATGTGGAAGTAAACACAAGAAGTCCCTGTAATATTATTGTGAACAGATTTTAAATGTGCATCCTGCAACTTTTCAGGCATCCCAGGTTCAGCTGGTATCGATACCACTTGTCCACCCTCTTTTGACAGTAATGTTCAGGAAATGCTAGTGGAAGAGACAAGAATTAAACTAAGATTTCAAAGATGGGAGGGATTTAAATAAGTAGAGCAAGAACATCAGTCCGGGCAGAAGGAAATGATCTGAACCAAGAACTATTCGTTTCATATTTAGGGGACAAACTTGGGAGTTGACATGTTTGAAGAGGTTTGGGAAAGGTAAGTGTGCAAACCATACCTGCTGATGAAATTGCAGGTTTCCAGAGGTCCCATGTGGAATCAGTCCTGTAACTGAATTTTCTATCTGTGAAAACAAACAAACAAACAAACAAACAAACCTGCAGCTGTATAAATGTCCTACACTTTATGTTAGTCATTTGCGTTTGCTGTCACATCTATGTTCTACCCTTCCCTTGCTCTGGTCTGCATGGCAGGGAACTAACTGCCTTTCCCAGGACTCCTTAAGTGGCTTCTGGCTGGCTTTGATCAGTGGGAGAGGCTGGTACAAAACTGGAGGGCAAAATGTTGGGAAAAGCAAGATATTTAGCTCTCTGTGCTCTGGGTGACATCTCCAACAGTAACTATATCTCTTCTAGGCTCCTGCTCTTGACAGATGCCCTTCCTGTGGTTCCAGCTCTGCTGGGTGGCCCCAGATTTGGAACTTTATTTGTGTTCCCTCTTTTATGCCAATCTCTTGGTTGCTTCCCTGTCTTCTGGATCCCCAGATCCTCCAACACATGCATAACCACTTCTTGGTATTAAATCCCCTCTGTTTGAAATATCTAGAATTGTTTTTCACTTTCTGGGTTGAAACTGATGGATTCATTGCACCCCTTCCCACTCAAATTCAATAAGCTTTATGGCATGATAACACATACATGTCCTGGTGCTGCTTCCCAATGCAGAGCTGCTAAGTGGGATCCCAGGCTGAGAAGGAGCATGTTAAGATTTGCTTCTTGGAATAATTACTTTGATTAAATGTGGAGAAGCATGGTAGATGCTGATACTGGGAGGGGAACCTTGGTTGGAGACAACTGCAATAGTCCAGGAGAGAGATGATGAGGCTCAAGGTCTGGTAGTTGTAGCGCCGATAGAGGAGGAGGGAGGGAGGGTAAGGGACCTGGGAGATTCTAAAGAGCCAAGCTTGGTAAGATGAGGTCTCTGACTTGATGGGGTGTGTTGAGATGTGGAGGAGCCTGGAATGATCCTTGGGGTTCTCCTGAATGACTGGATGAAACTCATGCTTTTGCCTGAGCTGGAAGACACAGGAAGAGGGACAGTTGACTCTCCGGGGGATATCATTCTGATCCTCAAGAAGCCGGGAGAGAAAAGGTGTAAGTCATCAGCACAGGAGATGTGGGAAGCCATGGGTGTAGGTTAAGTCCCCTGGAGCTAAAGGTAGAACGTGGAGAGCACCACCATGGAAAAGGAAGGCAGAGGACTGAGTGGGAGCAACCAAAGACATCTGGGGAGATCCAGGAAACAGTGACATCATAGAAACCATGGGAGAGCAAGTTTCAAGAAGGGCACAGTCATCACTGTCAAATGCTGCAATGACCAAGTAGGACCAGGCACAGAGTTGTCAATTAAAAAGGTGAGAATAGACATATGTAAGTTGCAAGTGTGGGGACTGGAGTTTGAATAAGTTTATGCCTGATGGCCACACATGTGTACACACGTGCTCTCGCTCTCTCTCTCTCTCTCTCTCACACACACACACACACACACCAGTAAGAAATTGCTTCTCAGAATTGTATTTTATGTGAGAAAGGCAGTATTGTATATCATCTGACCAGTCTAAAGGAAAAGAATGAGGCAATCTTGGGCTGCTTTTTCATTGTCTTCTGTCTGCTGCTCTTTTGTATCCTACACACATATAATGCAGCTATCCCATCAGGAGCCCAGGAGAGCCTTCAGGGGTCCGACTTCTGGTCTCAGTCTGCAGAGAATCCCTTTAAGTCCAAATCAATGGCATCAGAGTGGTTTGGATATAAGACATACTCTCTCGTTCTGCTTAGGATGCTTTGGCAAGTGCGGCGGGCCACATCCCTGTCTCTAAGAGTTCTATGTATTGTTTTGACTTTAGTTTTTGGTCACAGCTAAACACAGGGCCATCTAGGTGACGACATTTCCTGATGTCACCTGAGAAGATACTGCGGCTGTCCAGACAGATATACCTAGAGATTCACTGGTGTCACCACTGGGATGGTTTTCAGTGTTTCACAACCAAGACTGCTGGCCCATATTCTCCTGGGTGAGGTGAGGCGTGGTGGGTATGGAGGAGTTAGCGAGGGGCCGACAATGACTAGTCTTTGCCAATATCTGAAAGGATATTTTCTTGAGCTTTTTACCTACCAAAATGCCCTTTGGACCTTGAACAAGGTGAAAGCTGAGCCCATTTGCTGGACTGAAGGTTCAGTCCAGAGCCAAGAACAGGATCGTTGGCCTTTGGCAGTTTGAGGTATTTGTATCTCCAAGAAGCCCCCAGAGGGTTTGTCGAAGACGCCTCCTTGCGGCAGTGGTCAGCGCTCGCTCTTGGGCCACACCCTGCCTCTCCTGGACAACTCTGTCAACACCAACACTGTGTCTTCTGCGCTGCCCCATCCCCTTCTGCCCCCGAAATTGTGATTCCATTGTTCTGGGACAGTCCTGACGTCAGAGTTTGCAAAAAGCTGCCCTAGTGACTTTCATGTGCAACCAGGTTGGAGAATTGTTAAGTTCTAGATGATTCCTTTGGGCTCTTAAAGAATAGGAACCTTCCAGGGGACGGAGACTTAGCATTCTGTTCTGCAACAAGGGGCTTGTGTGAATTTGTTTAAAGGAGGGATGGGGGGACAGGGAGCTGGAGCAGCAGCTAGCCAGCTGCCCCGGGGTTTGGGAGAGATGCAGGGGGCAGTCTTGATGATCAAGAGACCTTGTCATTTTTCTTATGGGGCCATAAAAGTGGCTTCTAAAGGATACAGCAATTATCAGACTGCGCCTCCACCTCAGAGACTCCCAGGGTCCCAGAAGAGAAAGCTGGTGCTTGATAAAGCAGTCACGTAACATTCCTTTCCACCCACCCCTCAGATACAGTCACCACGTCACGGGGCCTTCAGCTTCGCGGGGTGCTATGGGGAGACGTGCGAGGGCAGCTGGACAGTGAAGGAGGGAGGAGAGCTTAACACCAGTTGCAGAGAGGAAAGGTACAAAAGGAATAGTTCCTGAACTTGAATCTGGACTGTAACAGCCGTCAGGACCTGTCGGATCAGCTAGCCCCGTTCTCCCATCTGTCAAACACTGGCGTCATTTGTAAATTCCCTGGAAAATCACCAGCAGATGAATGAAGGAGGAAAGAGAAGAACAAAATAAAATGAACCAGAGACTTCCAGGCTCCGAGGACGGGCAGATTCCAACAGGAGAGAAGTTCCGTATAAAATCATGTTATGACTGTAGTTCTTTCTTTAGCACTTAAAAGAGATTTGATCTGGTTAATGTCTACAAGACACAGAGGCAACTCTGGAGGAAGCTAGTTCCTCATTCATACTCGGGAGGCATAGACTCATTCATTCACTGAATATTTATTGGGCACCTACTGTGTGTGAGGCACTGTTCTAGATGCTAGAGAAGAGTGGTGACCAAAGCAGGAAAGGAATCTAACCAGCAGGAACCCAGCAAGGTGAGACAGTCAGCAAACAAAAGCTTAGTGGGCAAGGGCTCAGTGGTTTGGGGACAGTGAAGCTGGGAGGAACTGGGAAGCTTGTGTGTGTAGGTGAGGTTGCTATTCTTTTAGTGGTTTTTTTTTTTTTTAATGTTTGTTCGTTTTTGAGAGAGAGACAGACAGAGTGCAAGTGGGGGAGGGGCGGAGACACAGAATCAGAAGCAGGCTCCAGGCTCTGAGCTGTCAGCACAGAGCCCAACGCGGGGCTAGAACTCATGAGCTGTGAGATCATGACCTGAGCCATAGTTGGACACTTAACTGACTGAGCTACCCAGGTGGCCCCTAGGTTGCTATTTTAAATAGAACGATGAGGGCTCACTAGCAGGGAATGCTGAGCAAAGACCTGGAATGGATGAGTGACCGAAGCACTTGTACAGCTGGGGAGGGACAGGAGTGCCAAGGCTGTGAGTGGGAGTCTGAGCATGTTGGACCTAGCGAAGAGGCCGGTGTGGCCGAAGGGAAGTGACCAAGGGGGCAGTGGTGGGAGGGAGGCTGTGAGGCAGTAGAGAGCCTCACTTCACAAGGCCTTGTGTAGTAAAGACTTATCCTAATCGGTTCTTTGCTCTTGACTTCTGGGAGGTGATTTGTAAAGCCTTGGATAGAGTATCTTTTTGCTTGGGGTCTTGGGACACACTGGAGAGCCTAATGACATGATTTAGAACGGGGCTTTGGGTCACATAGTATCAGCTGGATCTCTGGAGGGGCTGCAGTCAGACATGTCTATGTGATTGAGACCCAGTAACAAATCCAGATCCCAGGTCTCAGGTGAGCTTCCCCTAGGGACAGTCTCTATGTGTATTGTCACCTGTTGCTGCCCGGAGAAGTTAGCACTGTTGCGTGACTCCACTGGGAGAGGACGAGTGGAGGCTCTGTAACTCTCCTGGACTCTGGCCCACGCACCTCTTCTCTAGGCTTATTTGACTGACATCTTCCTGCTGTGCAAAACTGTAACCATGAGTAGAATGACTGTCAGTGAGTCCTTCTAATGCGTTATTGAACCTGGGTGTGGTCTTGGGTCCTCTTCTTAACCTGACAGGACAGGGCCTTAGGACATTTTATGGACTTTGGCTTTTGCTCCATTGGAGTTGGGGTCCATAGAAAACTTCTGAGCAGAGAAGTGGCATGATCTGGCTTATGTTTTTTTATATTAATTAATTAATTAGTTAATTAATTTTTATTTTATATATATAGAGAGAGAATCCCAAGTAGGCTCCACACTCGGCACAGAGCCCAAGGCAGGGTTCAGTCCCATGACCCTGGGATCATGACCTGAGCCGAAATCAAGAGTCAGAATGTCAACGCCTGAGCGATCCAGGTGCCCCTGGCTCAGGTCTTAATGTGATTGCACAGGCTGCTGTGTTGAAAATGGGCTGAAGGGATGATGAATATTCAGCAGGCTATTAAATCACAGTTCAGGGGAAGGCTGATGGTGTTCAGACCGGAGTGGCAAGAATTATACGTGAATATAGTTGGAAGGTTACAATTAGTAGGATCTGCTGATGGAACGGGCATGTTCGGGATGCCCCAGGTTTGGGGCTGAAGCAATTGGAAGAGAATAGACATGCTACATAGCAGGAGGCACACGGGCAGGAAGTGGGACCGATGTAATATCATGTGGAGTTTTTATGAGGTTCCCATGTGACACGGTTATTCACTGGCTGTAGAGCCAATTTAATCCACAGGCACTGCCTTTACCCTCAAGAAAGTGGGGGAAATATATATGTACATGCATAGGCACATACATATGTGTGTGCATCTAGAAAATGCTTCCTTCAGTTTAAAAGTCAGGGTTGTGACTTCTTTTCAGGAGCAACTATTTATCCCCAAGGATGACAAGAGGTAGACATCGGATCCTAGAAAAGTGATCAGAGCAGGGACCAGGAGTTGGCTTTTCTGTCTGTCTGTCCTCAGATGTGAACAAAGGCCCTGCACATGTTCTGGTGCACTGAGTGAGCTGAGAGAGTTCTGTGAGGCTCAGCTCTAGATGTGGGACAGCCAACTGAGGCTGCATCTGTGAAAGAGCAGGGGAAATCAAGTCCTATTTAGGTTGTGGTGGGCGATACCAGGTCCACAGGAAACATTAAAAACAACTTTCCCAATTGCCAAATGATACGGAGATAGCCTACTATGACGATAAATACCATTACAAATATGTATTACATGAAAACATCCAAGTGCCGAAGGCTATCCTTTTCTGTAACTGCCTCATTAAAGTGAAGTGGGAGTTAGATGGCTTCTCTTTCTTTCTCTGGCAATAGGGTTAATTAGTGGTACACTGTACTCCACATTCATTAGGTACATCACTGTTGAAAAGAAGTAGAATAAGGGAGGTATGAGAGGCATCCAAAGTGGGACAGTGAGTTAGGGGAGGTCTGATTCTCTGTAAATGGTGTGACTACAGA
Organism: Mungos mungo; assembly: GCA_004023785.1. Lineage (NCBI taxonomy): Eukaryota > Metazoa > Chordata > Mammalia > Carnivora > Herpestidae > Mungos > Mungos mungo. Next base: position 201,261 of record PISW01002880.1, read on the forward strand.
GTTGCTTGGATCCAGGGATCCATCATTGGAGAAACGCAGGAGAGAAGCAAGAAGATGGGAAGCTTTGACTGTTACTCCCAGGAAACTCCCAAAGGGTAATAAAAGTAGAAATGGAAAGGGACAGGTGAGAATTTAAAATGAATGTAGGGGCAGTTACACATGGTTGTGTAGGCAGGTGATGTGAGGAAGTTGTATTTGAGAGAGGTTAGTCAAGTTTCCCTTTCCATCATCAAAAATATGCAATGGTTGAGAAACGCCTGTAGTATTTGCTCATCATCTCATCAGGAATAAACCCAACTTTATGAAATGCACATGGATTCTCTTGTGAACGTCAAGAACTTGGGGGCATTGTGTACTCTGCAAAGTCGTAAAGTGAAGAAAATGAAATTGTTCAATCAAATAAACATATAGCATAAAGACGTAGGTGTGAAAAAGCTACACAGAAGACACGGACAGCCCACCACTGGAGAGGTAGCCCAGCAGGAGAACCGGGCAGGCCTCTCTGGAGTTGGAAATAGGAGAGAAGTGGATTCTGCCCTGCTCTCCTCTTTCTCTACCTTCCCCTCCCCTCTCTTCTTCTGCTGACCTTTCCTTTCTCTTGGGCCCTCTTTCTCTCTTTTCTTCTCCCTCCTCTTCTCTCCCTTACTGAGTTATTCCTTTACTTTCTTCCTTCTTTCCTTCCATCCAGAAATGAAGGTTACTAGGTTTCAAGATCTTGAGAACATAGAATTTTTTTGGTCAGGTCGGTCTGTCTGTGTCTGTCTCTCTCGAAAAACACGACACAATGAAATCTCAATCAGAGATACAAGGAAATTGCTAATAGACTAGTGCCTTAGCCTGAGTTTTCCAGAAAGCAGATATGGATGGCAACATAGTCAATGCTCAAGTGCATGTACTTTGCTGGGGAATGTGACCCAGGAGCAGATGTGATGGACAGGGTATGAAGCAAGCAAGGAAGGCAGGGGATCCAATTACAAAGATATGTTGTTGTTGAACTTGGCACAGCTACTGTGCCTGACCCTGTGATGCCACCTAAGATGTGTCTTGGGACCATCAGCCTAGGGGAAGAGAGGAGAATATGTTTATACACAGTTTTGTTCCTTCCATGGTCAAAGGGTTGCCCCACAGGCCATTAACCGTCTCTTCAACTCCCTGTTTGCACATACACACGTGCCAGCTGGTTCTCTCATGTCACCCACCACACTGGAGCTTAGCCTGGGTGCCGTCAGTTGTACCTACTGGTCAGAGCCTACGCAGACCTAGTCCCAACAGCAGTGCTTGCACAAACAGGTGAAGTTGAGAGAATGTGGAGTGTTGCCCAAGGGGCATGTTGACCAATTGCAAGGCATCTGATATAAGTAACGACTTTAGGAAACCTCTTTTCTTCGAAATACTACTGTGTTATTGATGGAAATCTAGTCTGTGGGTTCCCTCCAAGTCTATCGGTAATACCTGTGGTCTACTATAAAGTAATACCTGTGACAGACACAGATGGCTTTTGTCTATCATGGCTATTCATTGTAATAGACTTTGCCCAACAGGATGAGGGTCTCTGTGGTTTGTTCTCTGTCAGAGGGCCAGAGTGTGGCTAGGGTTTTAGGTAAGGAAAAGCAGATGTTCAATCATTTTGAAAGCTGGCAGAGAACTACAATGAAACAAAAGGCTAAGTGAAGCCTGAACTGACAGCTTCCTATATCTCTCTGTCAGACTCCTGTGGGAAGGCCTGGCTCTAGGTAAAACAACAAACAAAACAAACAAACAAACAAACAAACAAACACCTCTGTTGAATCACTTCAGAAAAATGGACCTAGAGAAAAAAGAGGTAAACTATACCTGATCTTTTTTTACTCATTCTACCCTCCCACTGAATCATACCATTCAAAGTAGGTGAAAATAAACACCTGAGTGCAGAGAAAAAGATGCTGGAAAAGGGCAGAATGAGCTAGTGCGTTTTGGCCTATATTTGGAAACCATCTGATTCTACGAGTTTCTCCTTCACTTCCAGCAGGAGCTCAGCATTCTTGAGACAATGCGTAGAAACAGATGCCTTATTCCTGAACAACTTGGAGGGTCTGCCCTCCAAGCATTTTGTCGTGAAGCATTTTGTATCCCTCAGTCCCTGCACTTTGGGGCAGGACAGTTGCTGAGCTGTTCTTGTGATGATTTTTAGACTACATATGTCTACAACCAGAAGGCTAACATCTTACAAGTGCATATGGTTCTTGTTCAAACGAATACACAGTTAGCACATGCTTGGCTAGAAGTTATAATGATAAATTTAACCCTACTGTCTGAACTGTCACTTTTATTTGGGTTGAGATTGCTAAATGTCCACTCAAATTTTGTACTATAAGAACCTGCAGCTTGATTTCAAAATCAGCCAGGTTTGTTGACATATATAGGTAAATCCACTTGTCTATAGAGGCTCATGGGCTAGGAAGTGATTAAGGAGTAGTCTTGCATGATGATCATTTATACCCAAGTTTGAGAAAAGTATCTCTTTTTTTTCAGATACTTTCCTGACTGAAAAATGTGGAAAGCTCCAGAATGCTCCATATCTTTGGAAGATGCTTATTTACCCAGCAGAAGAAAGTCATGTGTTTGAGATAATAACATGAAGTAATGTGAATGCTGGAGATTTAAAAAATTACTCTTCAAAAGAAAAAAAATTCTGAAGACATGTGTCCAAGGAGACCAAATGTTCTGTATCAGGATGAAGAGGGTCCAGAAGAGGTGTCAGTGTTTTGTTTATGACTTTACTAAGCCGCTAGTTTTTAAAACATATGATATTTATGCATATGAAAACTTTTTCAGGGCTGTGGAATTTAATAAAAAATGTCCAGCAATGAAGCGAATGTTTAATAAAGAGAAAGGAAGCTGGGTTTTGGTTAAGAAAGCGCTGCTCTTTCTGCTCAGCTGCCTGACATCCTCTATTTCCTAGGATGGTGGCAGCCATGGGGACAGTGGCTATTGTTCCTGATGGGACTTGCCCAGGCCAGGGACTTAATTCAGACATTGTTGTGTATATTAACCTCTCTGGTAATTATGTGATGGTCTGGCATAGAGGCTGCTAACCTTTCTTCTGTCTACCCTGGGCCAGAGTGGTTTTCTGGGCAGTAGCTGAATTTGTTGAAAAATTCAACTCTGGCTATATGCAACAAGAAGAATGAATTTCACAAACTATGTTTATTTAAAAAAAGGGGGGGGGTTAAAAGACTACCTATAGTCTCCTGGGGTGAGGGATGGGGCAAGCATCAGAAGACTGGAAAAGAGGAGGCTCAGGAGAAAGTTTCTTGGGGAATAAAGGCTTGGAAGGACTCTCACATATAACTGGGGAGGCAGGAGGGACACATGTATGTATAGGGCTGGGTACATGTGTAGAAAAGACCTGAGAGGACCCTATGTTTGCATCTATGGTATGTATGTGGGCAGGAAGTGAAGGCTAACACAGAGCTACACGTGCCTGGCTTAGTGTTGAAGATATGCCCCAGCCCAGAGCCAGGCTTTCAAGGCAACGGCAGTATGTATGTTTCTTTTTGGCTCCACTTATTTAAAGAAACCTCTGTCACAACACTGGTTGACCATTGAGATAATGGAACAGCGACTTCAGTGACAACGTAAGACAAAGAATACGATCTTAAAAATATAGTTGGGAAAAGTCCCCAAATAAATGGATGACTATAGCCATTGGTAATTAACAGCAAATCCTGGGAAAGAAGAGAATCTGATTTCCAGAATGAACACATTATACTATTAAAAATTCCGGTTTAGAAAAAAGAAATTTAAAGGCATGCAAGGAAACAAGAGAGGATAGCTCATTCACAGGAAAAAAGAAAAGACAGAAACTGTCACTAAAAAAGCTCAGATATTGGGCTTACTAGACAAAGACACAAACAAAAATTATCATAAACATAATCAAAGAGCTCAAGAAAACAAGGAGAATGAGGTATGAACAAACAGATAATATTAATAAAGAGATAGAAATTATAAACCAGAACCAAATGGGAATTCTGCAGCTGAAAAGTACAATAGCTGAAATGAAAAGTCCACTAGAGGAGGTTCAACGGGAGATTTGAATAGGCAGAACAGATTGTTAGATGATTTGAAGAGAATGCTATTTGACTTTTCCCTCAATAAAAAGAAAAATCGTATTTGGTATATTCGTACCTGTCTTGAGTAAAAGGACAGGCAAAAATAATTTTTGGAGTCAGAAGTTAGGGTAGTGGCTGGAAAGAGGTATGAGGAGAGGTTCAGTTATGCTCAAATCACAGTCAAGTCAGGACTTGGCTGTTGGATGATCCTACGTCCGCTTGAGCCTTAACTCAACTTGAACCTGTTTAGAGGCAGGTGTGGTGTGCTGCCTGCCTAAATGATGTCCCACTGTGATGGTGACTAATACTTAGGAGAGATTTATCAATCGTATTCTGTAATCCATTACAAAGTGTCTTTGAGAAGCTTATGTTATTTGGAAGAAACTTTCCCCCCTCCTTGTATATTCTCACACACACACTCAGAGAGACTAAAGCTCTCCTTCCAGAGTGATACGACTCTCCCCTGCTTTGTAAGCTTGTGGATTCAGCCTCAGTATAGACTCTGTTGTGGTCTTTGATTATTCTTTGAAATGGGTGATATTTTATTTGTTGACCTTGATGGTGTTTTACACAGATATGTTCACTTCGAGATACTTCATTAAGCCATATGAACTTAGGATTTGTGCACTTTTCTGTGCATGCATTAGCTTTTAATATGCATTGATTTAAAAACGAAACAAAAACAAAAACAATGGGCACCAGGGTGGCTCAGTCAGTAAAGCGTCTGACTCTTGATCTCAGCTCAGGTCTTGATCTCAGGGTCATGGGTTCAAGCCCCATGTTGAGCTTTATGCTGTGTGTGAAGCCTACTTAAAAAAAAAAAAAATGAGTAACATATAAGCAAACTTCTGATTTTCTGAAAACCTGTGCAAGGAGACTCCTAATCTATTGCTTATTTCTTTATGCCTCAAATTTCAAGGTGGTTCCTTGTAAACCTCTAAGAATATAATACAATGACCTTTGTCTCTGGTGCATGTCATTTTCTTCCTTGCCTACCCTGTTGATTTTTCTTCTGTTGGGTTAATGGGGGTTGCACTGGTTTTTGACAGGATGATTAATTAAGTAAATCATTCTAACAATTTTGTTTACCACCTTTTATCCTAGGCATTTAGGTGGGACCAGAGATTCAAAAATCTTAAGAATCCTATAGTGCAGTGATAATTTTAACATTGATACCTGTTTGGCGTGAGGAAGAAAAACATCTTAAGACACGACTGGCTATAAGCATTTGCCTAATGATAAGCGAATTGTATTCCCATTCTGTTTGTCAATCTTGAGAGTGATGCCTTTGGTTTGAGCAATAAAAGCAAGGACATTATCCCTAGGAATTTACTTTTGACTGTAGCTTGTGAATTGGGGAAGGGATAAGTGATACAAGTAGAAATTAGAAGAGAAATTGTTGCTTTTAGTTTTCATTTCTTAGAACACTCTATCATTCAAATAAAGAGATTGCTACTTTGCTTAGAAGATGAGGTAAGCAATGGTCATTTTATTTTATTTTATTTTATTTTTTTAGAATTTTAAAAAATGTTTTTAATTTATTTTTTGAGAGGGAGAGAGAGAGAGAGAGAGCAAGCAGGGGAGGGTCAGAGAGAGAGAGGGAGACACAGAATCCAAAGACAGGCTCCAGACACTGAGCTGTCAGCACAAAGCCAGATGCGGGGCTTGAACCCACAAACTGTGAGATAATGACCTGAGCCAAAGTCAGACGCTCAATGACTGAGCCACCTCGGTGCCCCAGCAATGGTCATTTTAAAGCAGGTAAAGAGCAGAAAGAAGTGTGGCAGAGGCAAGTTCTGAGTGGCAGGTGGCCAACAGGATAGCCACAAGAGCTTTCACTGAGTGATGGATGTAACAAGAGTGATTTAAGAACTTAGCCCTGGACTGAGCTCCTTACAGCTCTGAGTGAACTCAGCTCAGGAACCACAGAAAAGTTTGGAGTCTAGCAGTGAAGAAGTCAAAAAGGAGACAGAGTGAAGGAGCTAGGAGGAAAAAAAAAAAAAAACAGGAAGGGAAGAAAGAGAGAGTAGGGTAGGCATTTACTTTTCTGTGCATTGAACTGAACTAAGCTATAGTTACTGCAAACCTGGTACATGATGGGGCTCAGACCGAGTCTGTTCTAAGCTATGACAATAGCACAAGGGTATCATTTCAATGACTCTGATGATTACAAAGTGATGATTTGTTTTTATAATAATCAAAGTCTATTAAAAATTGGAGCTTTCCATTTGGGTGAGCCCATTTGAATTCTGGATTGATATGGTAAGTAGATTTATTGTTTTAAGTTTTTGTTGTTGTTTGTTTTTTTAGTTCTCTGCTGTAGGGAGACATACTTAGCTACACCAATGGCCACTAGCCAGAGACCTCCAGGAACAAACCTGTAGTTGAACAAGTTGGGTTTGTTGATTCACTACAATGCCGGGGGCGAGGGGGGGCGGCCCACAATGGGAAACTGGGAAGTGTCAGTAGGAGGGTGTTAGAAAGGATATTCCAGGATTTGGACAGTGTTAGGTGATTTGGAAAAGGATTCAACGAGGTGAAGTTTTGGTCTGAATTGTGTGCTCTTAGGAAGTAGAATGAACTCTATAATTGGGCATCTTAATAAATGTGACCTAGAAGGTGGGAGGAACATAGCCATGCAAGACCTGTGGTTGGTTAAAACAGCAGTCACTCATACTAACCAGGATAGGGTGAGATTTGGGATTTTGTGGTTTAGACAAAGTTCGTGTTTTGTCGGTGCTCAGACATGAAATGGAAAGGTCTTCCTTTTGTCTTATCCTTCATGGTCACAGAGTCGCCTTGTCTGATGCTGGTGTTTTGTGAGATTGCTTATGTTCCAACAGGACATAGAACAAAGGGCTAATTGTGAATACTAGGCGGCTTCTAGCAACACCAAGCCCTGGCTGACACTACCAGGCCTGCTCCTAGATATCAGGGATGGCTCTCCTCTGTCTCAGCTAGCAGAATATAACTATATAGAGAGCCTTTTAAATCAGGTTATGATGTGTTAGTTAGGACTAGGTTGTGTCACCTTAGACAAACATCCCCAAATAACAGTGGCTCAAACAATAATGAGGTTTATCTCTTTTTTATATATATAAAATAGTTCTAAGAGTAGGTCTTGCATAACTAGAAAGGTAACTCCGTGATTACCAGGGACCTGGGCTCCTGCTATGTCTCTGCTCTGTCTTCCTTAGCTTTTGTTCCTCGGACTTATGGTCCATGACGGCTGCTAGAGCTCCAGCCATCACCTAAAATTCTATTCAGCACAAAGAGGAAGGGAAGAAGAAGGTCAGTGGGCTCCTTTTTGGTAAACTTCCTGAAAGAACCATTCAACACATCTACTTACGTTTCATTGGCTAGCGCTTGATTACAGAGCAAAGATGTTTGTGAAATGCAATCATTCAGGTGGCAGTGGATTTGCGAGAATAATTTTTTTCTTTTAATTAAAAGAAAAGTCCTAATTGACTATTGGGGGGGCACTACCAGTATCTGGAGTTGGGATAACACAACTGCCCTACTGAGTTCTGTGGAAGGCAATTTGATGGTGGCTTTTGTTGTATGCAAATATCCCTCTCTTTGGTAAAACAGCTAGCTGCTGATTATATTAAAGGATGCCTCCCTCTTAGTCTTTCTTTTGTAACAGTCTCAAGAGTTCAAGTTTCTAAAGTGAAGTCTCTTTTCAGTCTTTTGAAGCCGGTAGCTGGATTGAAAGGAACGCTGTGGTTCAGTGAGCCACGTTGCTAGGCTGCCTAGCAATTCACCTCTAGCAGCAGGGAAGACGCGTCTGTGTTGCTGGAAATATTTAACTTAAAAATGAACAAAAATCATGCTTGCAAATTTGCTTTTAAGAACAACTGAGTTCCTGTGCGTAGAAGAACTACAAAATTACTGTGTGTTCTTCTGCTTTTTTAAAAGGAGGTAATAAATACGGTGAATAAAATTGTAAACAAAACATTCATGTTGCCACTTATAACCACATGCAGACATCTGGGCTGGAAATGTGGGAAAATTGTAAAGAATTTGGAAAGGTTCAAAGGCTCAGGTTATTAAAGTTTTAATAATCTTCTTTTCTGCAGGGCTAACCCCCTGCTATTCTTTCAGTGCAGTAGGAAAACAAAATATGGACAAAATTGTAGTTAATTAGAGCTGAATCTTCCTTGGAAAACCTATAGAAATTGCTTGGGATTTTAATAGAGGCTGAGAGTTGAGAGCCATAGGTCTGAAAGGGGATAATTCCGTTTTCATTTAGGGAACATTAGATTTCAATGAAGTAAGATACGTTTTTCTTTTCTTTTCTTTTTTTTTTTTAAAGCCCTATCAGCTAATTCATATAATTGATTGAAAAACATTATTCTGCAGAATTATCTATGAACATAATCTTACTTAGCATTTTAACTGTTTGCCATTGATCAGAGCAAAACCAAGTCTTTGTTGCCCAGAGTGATCCGCTGATTGAACAAATGGCGTGTCTTGAGTCAATTACCAAATTGTCTTAACTGAGGAAACAGCCCCTCGTACTTGAAATACAGTGAAAATTATGAAAATGATTTTGCTTCTGATTGAGATATGTTTTGTTTTTGCCCTAGGCTTGTGATGTCAGTTTTGCTATTTTTCTGTTTGAAATTTGTTTTCTTTTAAAGGCATCTTAAAAGTATACAGTTTACCACTATATGATGCAGCACCTACTTTACTTTATGTTGTATGAGACTATACTTACTGCATGAAATTTTTACGATAGGTGTGTACATATACATGTAAGAAATTAGCCATACGTGAAGTCACATGTGTGTATTTGAAATATGCAGACACACGGAATACTTTAAATTGTGTTGCATCCCAGGATGGTGAAAGAATCTTACTCATTAGGATCCGGCCATGAGCACTGAAATATGATTTGCAAGAGATGAAGTTTGGAGTTGCTTTAATAGGCTAAGTGGTTCCAAATGCAAGTTCAGATCGTAGACTCCCAGGCTCTTTGTGAGACTAATTGACTTTGCTGTAGAGTTTTGGCAAAGCTCTTATTATTTTTACTACATTTTCCTTTTTAATAATGTAAAATGGAACTAACTTCTAAAATTCACGTTCCCCTTTATGAGTTTGTTAGCCCTTCCTTTACCAAATTAATGACTGACTAGGCAAGACAGCCAAGAATGCTTGCCGCTCTGGGCATTTGTTAATTGGTTGTTCGTTGGACTATATATGAGGGAAAATTATTGCTACTATAAACCAAAGAGCGTAAAGGAAAAGTAGTGATATAAATATGGAGCTGGAATAGGCAGGGAAAGCGAGTGATGTAAAAGTTCTGCTTCTCTGCTAGATGGTTCCCTGAGGATGACTGCAAATACTGAAAATAAAATGCAGCGGACCAGATCCTAACGCAGACATTCATACTGGTGCCTGTCAGAAAAGAAGATTCATTGTTTTGGTTACTTTGTAAGCTCTGATAATAGGCTTGTTTTGTTTTTAAAGAAAAGTTGGGCTCACGATACAATACTTACAATACTATTTACAATAAATAGTAAAATCAATTTCACCTTGAAAATTGCTAAATTGCTACGAGACTACTTTGAGCCTCTGGACTGGGACAGCGATTAGGAAGAAGATTCCAAGACCGGAATTTTTGACCCTTGCAGAATGTGAGGTATACATTCATTCCACTTCCCGAGGCCTGACATTCCTGGGGCAGTTCCCCTGGCGTATCCTGGGGGAAAAAACCCCAGGCTTCAGAACAGAACCCTCTGGTTGGTTCTCTCATTGTTCACTTCCGTCCCGTGCACAGTGCTCTCCTAATTCCCCTTATGAAAGCCAACCAGACAGTTTTAACTCTTGTTTTAAGCTAGGGAAGGAATCCAGGGGTTTGGCTCATGTTGCGAAGGTTTCCAACAGTATCAGGTAATTCACGATTAGCAGGGCTCCCTTCAGAATGGTAACTGAGACCTGAAAGGCTACACGACTCATTACCAATTACCAATTCCCTGGGCCATCCGGTTCCCCGGCAGAAAGGCTTCCGACGAATTTGCGTTGCAAATTGAAAACACGTTGTCAACAGCAACAAGTCCAAAAGATGTTTACCTTAATTTTTCCAAGGCAGGCTTTCCCATGTGCATGTTATTGTTTGAGGAGCAAGCTTCTAGATTCCCTCCAGTTTCTGGGGTGGGTGCTATCCTTACAAAGGGGTCGTCACCGTCTTGTGGCGGAGAGAAAGATGAAGTGTTTGTGTGAAGACCCACTGGGGTGCTTGCCCATGCTGCGTTTGTGCCCTTCCGGGGAGCCTGTCACAAAACTTTGCTCTGGGTGTGGGGTGGCGGATGTCAAGGCACACACAGCACCACTCAACTGTCTTAAGGGTATAGGGACCTAGGAAAACACTCTGCGCAAAGGCTGTTTTTGTAGATAAGTAGAGTGAAGTCCAGACTGGTTGTGGCCCTTCCCCAAGGATAGCTGGGTAGTTAGCATCATGGTTGAGTCTAGAAGTTAGGGTTTCATATGCTTTCCCATAGTTTATGGCCTGAATAGTAATTTGGGCTGAATAGTTACTAATGATTGATGTGTATAAAATAAAATTATTAGACTGTAATTAGTTTATAAGTTTCTATCAAAACCGAGAACATTGGGACACATGTCTCAAACAAAAATTTGGCCTTTGACCCTTGTTTGAATCTTGATTGCTAGGCGATATCCAACCACTTTCAAAAAAGCCTATTGGAAGTAGCCCAGCAGTTCAGCTAGAGTAGAGATGTCTTTTCTACTGGGTTATACTAAGCCCTTAGGTCCTTGCTTCATGGAGGTCCATCCCAAGCTGAGAGTAAGCTGGACAATAGAAGTGGGTAACAGGGGCGCCTGGGTGGCTCAGTCAGTTAAGCATCTGACTCTTGATTTTGGCTCAGGTCACGATCTCATGGTTCGCGGGTTCGAGCCCCACATCAGGGTCTCTGCTGGCAGCATGGAACCTACTTGGGATTCTCTTTCTCTCCTTCTCTCTCTGCCCCTCTCCAATTTGTGCTTTCTCTCTCTCTCTCTCAAAATAAATAAATGAACTTAAAAAATAACAACATTAAGTTAAAAAAATAAAGAAGCGTGGGCAACAGAGGCAGTCTGAGTCAAGCCCCGGGGCTCTCGGAGAGCCGCTTATCTTCCTTTAAAAGCTGTTTTAAGTTCAGAGTCTCCCCTTTACCCATAAACTAGAGTTGAATGTATTTTCCTAGGTTGCACATCATCATGTAACATGTAAATGACAAGTCCTCCTCAGAATCAGACAAACATGTGGAGCAATGTGAAAAAGCAACTTTGTCCATCGTGAAGTTTGGATGAAGAAACATTAATGTTTCTATGGCTGCCGAGGGAAGGAGAGCCTGGCTTCGACCAAAGCGGGAAGCAGGAGTCCCATTCAAGGTAGGCTGATTTCACAGAGGGCTTTCCAGACAGGGCCCCGGAACCAGAGGGGTTTTGCTAAGTGGATCTCTCAGCTGAGTACATGTGTGATGAAATTCTACACTCAGAGAGTATCCTGTGAAGCCCGAGAGAAATAAGTACCGCACAGAACATTCCCAAGGTGCAGGAAATGAATGTTCAGAAGTGCAGACCTGACCAGAGACAGACCCCCAGAGACTGTGTAATGAGAGTTGGAGACAGGACGTCATGAGAAAAATTGGGGGGGTTTAGTTGCATCAGGGTGGAAAGTTCTGGTCACCATGTCTGGCTTACCGTCAGCGTCCCCAAAGAGCTCCATCTGATCATGCCTTTATAGAAAAACAGGACATGTGTACAGCTGTTTCACATTCATGTTGTACCTCTAGTAAGTCATGTTAAAGTTTTGGTACCTTGCTTCTTCTTCTTCTTCTTTTTTTTTTTGCTGTTTACAGAGAGCAGTTAAATCCTTCTCATCACCAGGCAAGTGTCTTTCATTTTAAAAGATTTTTTCTTTAGTGAGAGAGACAGAACATGAAGCAGAGAGAGAGAGGGAGATACAGAATCTGCAACAGGCTCTAGGCTCTGAGCTGTGAGTACAGAGCCTGATGTGGGGCTTATAACTCATGAACCGTGAGATCATGAGTGGAGCTGAAGTCTGATGCTTAACAGACTGAGCTACCCAGGTTGCCCAGGCAGGCAAGTGTCTTTCAAGAGGATTTTTCACAGCAGATAATTGGGAAGTAGTGAGGGAAGATGTTGCCTGTTGGAGTCAAATAGATTTGGGACCATCATGTGAAAGCAATCTGTTGTCTATCTTAAGCATTTTATTTTCTGGATGAAAAACACCTGAGGGGTTTTGCTTTAAAAAAATTCAAAATGGGGTAGCAAAATATTGACCGGAAAGGCCAGAAGAAGAGACCGTATTTAGAACTTAATTGGAATTTCAATTTTACTCGTCTCATAGAAGGTGGCCCAAAACATTTTTAATGGAGGTGACAAAATTCCCCGAGTAAGAAATATACTAACTTCTAGATGATGTTTATTCCCTACCAAGTTTGCACATCATAAAACCTGACCTGGGCCACTTGGTGAAGTGTGCCTCTTGGGAAAGAGGAATTCACTAGTTCCATCCTCAAGAGGACATTTGTTATCTAGAAGGAGCACTAATGGAAACTGTGTCGCCTCAGAGAACTGATCTAAGCTTGGCTTCTGTTTCACTCATTCACTTATAATATATCAAAACTAGGTGGCTCAGGACTAACTATGATTGGGAAGCTTGGAAAAATTGTTCTTTTTGGGAACTGATAGATTTGAAAGTCAGGACTTGGGCGTTGGTTGGAGTTAAGCTCGGGGTTTCTAGAATTCTGTTTCCTGGCTTTCATCAACAAATTGTGCCTTGAGTCATATTGTCATGGGGCAGGGGGGGGGGGGTGCTGGTTGGACCAATGTCAAAAGATGTTAGAAGGAGTGAGTGTCACATCCTGGGATGAAGTCATTTAGGCTGGTGACCTTCTCAGAAAGGTCAGTAGGAATGAAAAAGTGGGAAAGAAACTCATTTCAAGGATGTCTTGAGCAAGGGAATGGAGTGGAGTGGAGTCAATAAACACCAATGGAAAGCATAGGCTGTAAGGGTGCAAGCCAGCTTCTGCTCTGTCGGGGGCTTGCTGCTCTTGTGGGTGAACTTTGGCATAAATCAAGCAGCTAACTGACATTGAATAATTCTCTGAAGGTACCCAGTGGCAAGCCTGTCAAGACCCACAGACTGCAGTTAATTTCTTACCAACCTTAATACAAATGTTAATTATTATTAAATTTATGGAAATGAGATATAAGACACCCTTTGGAGTCTACAGCTGTCTTATTTCTATCTTAGAGAATGATACACGAGTGGTCACCATCTAAAATGGACTTTGTTTGGAAGGGTCTGTATCAAATCCCGGGTTTGAACTTTCTGCTTTCTGTGAGGCAAAGCTTGGAGACTTGTGTTCTAAGTAGTTCTTCATTTTAACTGAGCTCAGAGACAGTGGCTCACAGGGGAGTTACCAAGCATTAAATCTAGCCTCTTCTAAAAGGATTCAAGGTGATAGTAATGTGACATAAAAGGGGCCACAGTGAGGTCTGTCCCAGTTTTGGGGGTCATAGGAACTGGCGATCTATGGAAGAGAAAAATAGGGCACTGAAAGCAAACATGACTCCCGGCTCCTTCCTCATATTCCTGGCTGTGTCTGTCATAGATCTGCTGGCACATTTTGTTTTGGGGACAAAGGACAGCACTGTTTAATCCTTCTGTCCATGCCAAACTCCAAAGGGGATAATTACATTCTGCCTCCTGAAATTCCCTTTGCAATTTCATCTGGGTGAAGAGCTCTCAATTGCCTGGGGTGGTGCCGAGCCTGGGAAACAGCCGCCATGTTTTATTCCCAGCTAGGTATTTCAGTCATGGCCAGTGTTAATACTGCATAGTTTGATTTTGGCTCCCGTGTATAAATTAGACCAGATTCTTTTGCAGTAAAATGGATCGAGCAGGGTGGCAAATGTCAGCTTACTGAAGCATTATGTGTCTGTCCCCTGTGCAAAATGGGTTTAATTGTGCCTAAAGAGTACAGTCAATTGGCTTGTCTTGTTTTTAAGAAAAAAAATTATTGGAGCATTTTTTTGACTGGTAATACAGTACCAGATAATGTTTTTGTGTTCAGTTATGATTTTGGGGCCCCACTAAACTCACTAAAACCAATTAATTGGCTTCCTATCTGTAAGACCCAAAATAATTCAGTTTGTTTTTCTGACAAGTACTTATTTTCTAAATAGCTCTGACAGTAATGTCATTGTAAATAGTATAAAAAGGTTATTAGGAAAAGATTATATATGCTTGTTTAAATTGACCAGATCTTCATAATACAAGGAAAATTAACCAAGTTTGTTAGAATGAAATCCAGGTGAAATGTTCTATTATTTCTCCGAATTTTTAGAGAAACAGATACCACAATGATAATTTCAATTCCCCAAGGGAACTAAGAAAACCTGGACAAGATGTTGGTTTTAATAATGATATTTCAAGCTGTTCCTCAGCTTAACTGTGGTGTGGAGTAACACTGTAGTCATGGAGTGGTGTATTTAAAACCCACCAAGAGGTTTCAGCCTGAGAGCGGAACCAACGAAAGGGAATCATTAACCACAGAAGTGACTGAAGTGGTTTAATAATTATGTTCTTTCAAGGGAAAAAAGGATCTGCCTAAAGTAAAAAGGGGAAAAGAAGGGCTGATAAATAGAACTTATTTCTACCCTAGGTAGTCAGCTAGCGAGACTACCAGTGGGAAAGGTCTATTAACTAATTGATCTGCTAGACTCGATAGGGAACTCCAGCTGGAGATCAAAGAACATTCTCTGCTACAAAGGCAAGCGGCAACCTTGGACCAGATGTTTTCCTTCCAGCTCTGTCATGCTTGATAACTGTAGACTGTGGCTGAATGTGGCCATAGGCCTCATCCATCCGACCACTGATACAGAACGCAAGGGGATGTGTGTGCATGCACATGCGTGAAAAAGACACAGGAGAGCTTCGAAGTCAAAAAGGTTCAGAATTGTAGAGTAGGTTGGCAACTAAGCAATTTAAAAAAAAAACTTATTTGCCAAGCAAATAAGTTTATTTAAACTTTAAATTTATTATTTAAACTTTAAATAAGTTTAAAAAAAACTTATTTGCAAAGCAAAGGAGACCAAAGAAAGCAATGGGCAACTTTTAAAAAGGTTCCTATATCTTAATTGTCTGCAATTGCTCTTTATAATAACTTACAGTAATGCATTATGATACATGTCTGTTACGAAAAAACCAAGTATGTTTTGAATAATGGATGAAATTACAAAGATTTAACTATTAGGGTTAGCTTATGTGCTTTCTTCTTTGTTTAGAATAAGAGCGAGAGTTAACAATTGAAGTGTGGTTTTTCTTTTGGTCATTACCCTAGAGCTCTTTGTTTACATGTGTTACCCACCTTTATCCTTTCCAGCTCCATATTTTCTGCTGCTGGTTTTTTCACATCTGGGAAAGGTATTATTTATGATCAGGCAGGATATTTGGCTTAGAGGTTTCTTTGAAATGTATGTATGTATAATTCTTTTCTATGTATTTTTCGAAGGTTCCTGCAGTATTAGACGTTTTGAAAAATGAGATGTCTACAATTACCTTGATGTGGTTAGCTTGGGATGGTCTATGGCCTTTCTTAAAATACTACCTTGCTTCCCTAGTTGATCAAAAATATCACCAAAAAGTCATTAGTTCACCTGATTGGGAGATGTATTGGGGTTCAGGAATGTTCAGATTGAGAATTCATTGATCTCTGGCAATCGGATTCCCCACAAAAGGAAGATTTCCATAGAATGTTTGTGTATCTGTACTTTCACGGTGCCTAAAATTCCAACGTGTAGCTTTTAAACTTCTCCATTCTCTTCGTGTGTGTGTATATAAAAGAAGTATTTGTTAAATGATATATTTATCAGGTAATTTCCTGAAAATCTAATTTGATCAGGGGAAGGAGTGCAAGGTAAAGATTGCTCTCCAAAAGACAATTCTATATACTTTAAACTGTGCTGAGTGTCTGGTTCAAGATGGCAGACTGAGCACATATATCAACCTTTACCCTTTCTCAAGGTTCCATTGAAACTGTTAACTGTTCAGTGTCTGTCCATGTAAAAACCTATCAAGTGAAACCACAACAAGGCTGGGCATCAATAAAGGAACTACAGAGGGTGAGTAAATGCTAGTTAATAGAAAGCAGATGGACATACATGAAAAGCAAACAAAAATAAAAGCAGAGATGGGGATTCCAGAGATAAGGGTGATCACAGGAGAAGCTCCAAGCTTGGAGTTATCAAACGTAAAGGGTAAGAGTGGGTGGCAGATTACACCTATTAGAGTGTTTATTTCAAGTTCTGAATTCAGATCCTTGAGACTTCCTTCTTCAATGAGAGCTCCTCTTCTCCACTCTTCTTTTTCTCTCCACTCTTCAATGTCAAGACAAACATGGGCAAACTATATCACCTGGATAGAACCAAGGACTTTTAAGGACTGAAGAGTAAGGCAGCGTGGATCCTGAGCCTAAAGAAAAGAGCTGAAGGTAACCCCAGGCTTCCATAGCAAATGCTGAGGTCAGGCAGCTTTGCTCGGATATCTATGCCAAAGTTCTTCAAGCCCTACACAACCCCGAGGGTCTCCAGATCGCCTGTAGGGAGTCTTGCCTGTCAACACTCTTGCTCACACAGTGTCTCACCTAACTCTGTTACTTAACAAAGAGTCCTAAGAAACTTATACTTTTGTGCTGGTCATCTTTGTCCTTCAATAATAGGTATAACACTAGATATTTGATAATACCAATTTCATGAAAGAGAAAGATTAATATAAACAATAGAAAAACCAATCCTAAAGAAAATAGATATAACTCAGATAACTAAAAATAACTTAAAAATATTTTCTGAATTCTCACAATAATTCAGGATGATGTTATATCCTTTAAATTTTTTTTAAGTTTTCATTTGTTCATTTAGAGAGAATGCAAGTGGGGGAGAGGCAGAGAGAGAGAGAGAGAGAGAGAGAGAGAGAGCAAGTGAATCCCAAGCAGGCTCTGCATCATCAGCAAAGCCCTGTGTGGGGCTCAAACTCACAAACCATGAGAGCATGACCTGTGCACTTAACCAACTGGGCCACTCCAGTGCCCCAGGATCCTTAAAATAAGAATAAGTTGTGATGACACAAGAACAATCAGAAGACAAGAAGAGCTCTGGATAATTAAAATATGGTTGTTAGAATAAGAAATCAATAGCTGGATTGAAAAATATGTTGGACAGGACTAAAGAAATATCTTAGAAGAAAAGTAAAGGAAATCTTCCAGTAAGCAAAAAACCCAAAAATTTGAATGAGAGAAAAGTTAGCAATTGTGAAGATAGGAATAGAGATTCAATATCCATCTTATAGGAAAGAAATAGTCAATAGAGAAAAAATAAAAAGTATAAATTAAAAAATAGTAGAGAAAAATTTCAAATTGGAAAAGTCTGACCAAATATTAAAATGAGGGGGAAGGTGGAGGTAGGGGAAAATAGGGGATGGGCATTGAGGAAGACACTTGTTGGGATGAGCACTAGGCATTGTATGTAAGTGATGAATCATGGGAATCTACTCCCAAAGCCAAGAGCACAATGTATACACTGTATGTTAGCTACCTTGACAACAAATTCTATTAAAAAGCAACAAAAAACCCCCCAAAACCAAAAACAAACAAGCAAAACCCACCAAATATTAAAACAGGTAAATTAAAAAACAAAACAAAACAAAACTAAGAAACCTAGTGATACTTGAGGTATACAAGGGTAAAGAAAAAAATCAAATAAGTTTCCAGAGAGAAAAAAGCAAACTTATTATAGATGCTTAATAATGAGACTGATACCAGCACCATAGGGCAGTAGAGCAAAGTCCTCCAAGTTCTCACTGGCTAGAAAACAATGGAGCAATACTTTGACATTTTTAAATTAGATTTTAAATAGAGGGAGCCAGACTTTTTCTGTACGGGGAAACGCAGTAAATATTTTACATTTTGTGGGTCATGTGGTCTCTTGCAGGTACTCAACTCTGCCATGGTAGGATGAAAGAAGACATAATCCTGTGTTCTAACAAAACTTTATTTACAAAAACAGATGGCTGGGGTGGATTTGACCAGTACTCTGGTTTGCCAACACCTGCTTTTGAATATAGAATTCTATACCCAGCTAAACCATCAACCAAGGATGGGGGCAAAATAAAAATATTTTCAGGCAAGAAAAAAACTTCAGTTTCATAACCATGTGAAAAAAATAATACTTAAGAAGTTTTATTTAAGCAAAAGAAAAAAGGAATAACAGCAATGGCTGTTACCTCTGGTGAATGAAAGTGAGGGTGATGCCGAATTGAACTTTTCTTTCTCTCTTCTCTTAAGTTTATTTGACTTTATTTGCGAGAGAGACAGAGAGAGATGGAGACAGAGAGAAAGAGAGAGAGCGAGTGAGCATGGGAGAGAAAGAGAGAGGGAGAGAAAGTATCTCAAGCAGGCTCTGCACTCTCAGCTCAGAGACTGATGCAGGGCTTGAACTCATGAACCATGAGGTCATGACCTGAGCTGAAACTAAGAGTCAGATGCTTAACCAACCGAGCCACCTAGACTCCCTGAACTTTTCTTTCTCTATACGTTGAATTTTCTAGCATATAGTAATGAATATAATAATGAATCAATGAAATGTTTTCCCGAATTACGATAAAATCATACTTCACTGGGGGGCTGACCAAAGAGACTGTCATAGACTGGATAGACTGTCAGCTGCTGGAGAAATGGAATTTGAATAATTTTCCCATGTTTCTAGGTCTCACTCTTTCTTTGCATGAAAATTTCATTAAATGTTGGACCAACAGAAAAAAATAAATGACCAGCTCTAAATCATATACCTTGCAATATAGTTCAAATTGAAAAGATCACAAAGGGAAAACTATAGAAGTAATTTCATATTTATTGCTATCTTGTTTGGCGTAATTTCAAGTTTAAAAAGAAGTTCATAATTTTCTACATGTGGAAATGGGAGGCAGGGAAGAGTAAGTGCAGACATACATATGAAAGTGGTGGAAAATGAACCTTTTGTCCTTAAGGAATTAATAACCCAATTTTAGATAAGATAGACCCTCACAAAATAGTTACGTGAAATGCCAGGCAGAGTCTAGCTAGGAGCCAGGATGAGAGACACACGGAATGTGCACCGCCAGGTTATAGACAATAGGGTGGAAGTGTCAGGGGCCACTTGAAGATAGGGTGGGATTGGAGGTGGGAGGAGTCTCCCCAAGTAGTAGGAGAAATGGTTTCAGCAAGGTCTGAAGGTGAGGCAATGAACACAGAGTGGTTTAAATTTAGCTAGGGGGTGAGAAAAATTAGCTGTTGAAAACGATGCAGGCAAGTAACTCTTGGGAGAGAAAATTTCATTTTTCAAGCATGCATGTGTGACAGTTTTTTTTTTGTTGTTGTTGTTTGCATGTGGCAATGAAAATTCTAAAGTAGTCTAAAGTTTAAAAATTGTACTCATAGAGGGTCTGGTTCAAGAAAACAAAACAAAAAAGAAAAACTCAATAACTTTAAAAACTCCATCAACAGATTGTCTACTCTATGTAGTCGTCAGAGGGGATGAGCTGTAACAGGACAAGAATTTTCTTCATCTTTTCCTCTCAAGGCATAAAGGCTGAGACAGACCTTGTTTGCAGCCAGAGAGACAGAGAGAGAGGGAGAGAGAGAGAGCAATGTGCGGGGAATCTTGGCTTGGATCTTGGATCTTGAAGAGGGCAATTAATAGTCACTTGGGCTGTGGTTACAGAGAACTTTTCCTGAGGGTTGACAAGGGGACGGGTGAGGAGAATGTTTTGATGGAGCCATTTACCTTCTTGTGCTTGGATCAAGGGCTTATAATTATCTGTGTGCAGCAAGGAAAACTGTTCTCAGTAGCGTGGCGTAGGGGAGTGCTTTTGGTCTGAAAGCTGGGTTCTGGGGTGAAGCTCACGCTTGCCCAAGGTTAGTTCACCAAGAAAGCAGTGGGGGTTGTCTTTCTGATGCCGAACAAGACCGCCACACCTCATCTCTGCCTGTAACAGAATCGCAGTTACATCAGGTGTTAACACTGGAGTGACTGATTATTGTGACCTCATTAAAAGAGAAAGGATGCTACGTCCTGCTGATTACAGGGATGGCAGCCCTGGCTTAGTCACAGCACAGACAGGCATGGTTAGGTCTGTCCCTCATTGATCTCCTTCTGTTTTTTAAATTGCCAGCTGAGGAGATTTATGGAAAACCTCTGTGATTTCTTCTCTCTGGGAAATCATCTGGTCCGCCCTCCTCTGCGGCACCCAGTCCAGGCTAATCACATTTGCAGTCAGACAGGATTACTGGAGACTTCGTTTCTTGGAGTCGTCTTTCTTTATAAAAGCAAATAATGTACAGTTTGGGTGCATTTTATTCTCCCTGGGTTGTAAGTTAACTTTGGTTTTAGACATTTTTGTAGGGGGGAAGCCTGGGTGTGGATGCAGAACAGCAACCACAGAGGCACCTCAGTGTGGGCTTGTCAGTTGCCTGTCACTTTTACGGGCAGCAACTGCTGGTGAATCCCAGCTAAGTCTGCAAGGTCCCTGATCTTGACTTCTCCGCCACACAACCAAAGTTATTGTCTGTCCTTTTCAACTATTGTTACTCTTAATTATTCCTACCGACCTCTCCACCAACCAGATGGATGATGTATTTTTCAAAGACTGTAACCCACATTGGGACCTCATTTAAATTGTTCGTGTCTTAAGTTAAGCTTCTCAGAAACAGACCTGATAGTCCCTTAGTAAAGTTTTACCAGTGGGTATACTTGAGGAAACTAATCCAGGTCTTTCTCTGTAAAGTATATATATATATATATATATGTATATATCTGTCTACATATTTGCATAGATGAAAAAATATTTTATATTTATAAATATTTTTATATAAAATCATGTGTATGTTTCCATATATAAAATATAAATTTATATGCATATATAAATAAAATTATGTATGTATATTTGCATTATATAAAACTACAATTTGTCATTATATAGTGCATGCCCTTCAGGGGCCTCTGGGTGGCTTAGTCAGTTAAGCGTCCCACTTTGGTTCAGGTCATGATCTCACAGCTTGTGAGTTTGGGCCCCATGTTGGGCTCTGTGCTGACAGCTCAGAGCCTGGAGCCTGCTTCAGATTCTGTGTCTCCCTCTATGTCTGCCCCTCCCCCTCTCATGTTCTGTCTCTGTCTCTCAAAAATAAACAAACATTAAAAAAAATTTTTTTTAAATAGTCACTTAACCCTCCTCTTTAGCCTTATTTTTTTGGTCAGGAAGTAAAGGCGAATTAGCTGAGTTTTTTTTTTCTTTTTACTTTCCTTTTTTTATTTTTTAAAACTTTTTAATGTTCATTTTTGAGAGAGAGCAAGAGAGCAACTGAGCAAGCATGAGTGGGGGAGAGGCAGACAGAGAGGGAGAGAGAGAATCCCAAGCAGGCGCTGTGCTGTCAGCCCAGAGCCCTATGCTGGGCTCATACCCACAAACCATGAGATCATGCCCTGAGCCAAAGTCAGGTGCTTAACCGACTGAGCCACCCCGGTTCCCCTCAGATTTTTTTTTAAACATAACTTCAAAGTCACATTTATTTTCAGGGGACTCTAATGTCTAAGTCAGCAAGCATCAAGATTTGAAACATGCCGATCCTATTTTGAATTTTCAGAGATTATTTTCTTCCTTTAGCAAAGCCCTTTGGGAATACCGTTGAACGAGGCAGCTCAGCTAGGGCAGAACACAAGCTCTGGTGTGCCCTTTGGTGGGGAGGGTTGACTAGGGAGTGTGACTGACCCTTAGCGGCTTCAACCGGGAAAAGACAGGCTGCCCCCCGAAAACATTCCAGGACTTGCTACGAGGGTGTTTGGCACTGGCTTCAGGCTTCACTACACTCACTTGCGGTTTCTGCTGATCAATGCTTCTCTAGTTCAAAGAAGGGGCTTTGTGAGGTGATGGTGATGGGCTGAAACTTTGTGACTTTTTGGCCATCTCACCAATAGGTCCCAAGATGCTTCTTTATGATTGATGTAAAAACAAGACAGAACAAAGTCTAGCCACTGCACTCTTGAGCCTTCATGTGAAATGGATCAGGCAAGTCACAAAGGAAAGCAACAGATGATATTAAAGTATCATTGAGGAGAGTGACACCATCAAAAAGGCGGGGGTTTTCTGCCATATGCCACAAAGAACACTCCTTTGGACAATCACCACAGAGGAGAGCACTTTTGAGGGAATCTGGGAGTCTAACAGAGGAGTTCCAGAACACTGCTAGAACGAAACACAATCTGGAACTGGATACACTGAAGAAGGTAAGAGGAACAATTTTGCTTTACCTATGACTCTTCAGCCAAGGGCCAAGGGAGCCCTTCTCGCCAGTGATTTCTCGAGCGTGGGAACGGGTGCCTGCCTTCCCCAAGTATGGGGGGGCATTGCTCTTTCTTTCTCTCCCCATCCAGAATGTGAGGGGGGGCCATAGGACTTGGGCAGGGGTGCAGAGAAGGACTAGGGGCTCTCAGAGGGCATCAACAGGGCTGGCATCCTAACTGCTTTGCAGACTCAGTCAGGAAGTCCAGCCATACGCCACCAAGGACACTTTGCCTGTAGCTCTCCCCAGCAGACCTACGGGCACCCCAACGCTATAGAAATCTTATCCCTCACACCCCCACTATGTGGCTGATGCTCCGTAAGCCCAGAAGACATTGAGTGCCACCCTTTGTTGATGCTAGTGAGTCTGATTGGGAGGAAACTCACACACCTGAGCACCAAGAACTGCCCTAGAGAAATAAAACAGATGTCAGCACCCGTCCTGGCTTTGCAGGACCCAGAGAAGGTACACGGTCTTCAGAATTCCCTCCCAAAGGGTGCCTGGGTGCCTCAGTCAGTTGAGCATCAGACTTGGACTCAGGTCCATGATCTCATGATCTCATGGTTGATGAGTTTGAGTCCCACATCAGGCTCTCTACTACTGATCCTCTTGTGTGTGTGTGTGTGTGTGTGTGTGTGTGTGTGTGCGTGCGTGCCCCTCTCCCACTTGCTTTCTCTCTCTCAAAAATAAATAAAAATGAAAAAAAAGAAAATATTCCCTTCCAAGAGGAGACACAAGGTGTGAAGCAGGAGTACCCATAGAAAAGGTCTGCCTAGGGCTGGGCTCCCTCACAGTCCAGACGGGAGAGATTTCTCTTATGTAGCCTATCAGAGTCCAGCTCCAGCAGGTCCAGGGTTCCCCTGAAGGATGGATGGTGTCAGTGAGAGAGAGTGAGAGAGCCTCGGCCTCTTTCTGCTCACCAGGTGGGTGTCTCTCTCTGACCAGAGAGTCAGCTTTATTTATTGAAAAAATGTATGGGGTACAAAACAGAAGTGGCAATTGCCTTAGACAATAATTTCTGATAACAAATTCTTTGGTATATAAAAATTTCCCAGAGCATGGATTGGTGGAAGACTCCTGCATAATCTTTACCAATAGAGATTGATGTAGGTGAATAGATGTTTATCACATGGGGAAGGAAGGGATCTTTAGCATTCAAATACATGGCAATGTTTTTAGCATAGCAAAGGCAAGAGTTAGGTCTTTGTGTGCAGCGGTCAATAGCCTGTTTTTGAGGGAAAGAAAAACAGGTTTTCCCAGGAAATGTAACATTTGCTCTATAATCATAAAAGTAGAAACTCCTATAACAAGCTTTTTCACAAGGTACAATTCACATATTTTTATCAGAAGAAGGCAAGTCACTCCTGCTATCAGTCAGTCAGGTGCCTTGGGGGACAGTGCTCAAGCAGAAATTGAGTGGGGGTTGAGTGAGTGTAGACTCCAGCTGCCCTCTGACGGTGGGAGGCCTTGCAAACCTGCCTTACTTCAGAGATGGCTCCCGGCAGTGGCCAGTCAGCAAAGCCTGGAGGTGACCGCTTCTTCAAATGGGAAGATTTCAAGGAAACTATGGCAAGTGTTAAAATAATCCAGATTAAAGAGAGAATGATAAACTTGTACATCTCTGTATCTTCTGGCAACATAAGATAGACAAAAGCCAAATCTACTGTTTTTCCTCTGGTGCCTGCCTGCATTCCCATCTAGACCACACTCTACAATTTTATAGTTCAACAGAGGGGCGTCTGGATGGCTCGGTTGGTTGAGTATCCAAGTCTTGATCTCAGCTCAGGTCATGATCTCACAGTCATGAGACCGAGCCCTTATCAGGCTCTGCACAGACAGTGTGGAGCCTGCTAGGGATTCCCTCTCTCTTTCTCTCTCTCTCTCTCTCTCTCTTTGCCTGTCCCCCCTCTCCCCACTCTCTCTCTCTCTTTCTCTTCTCCTTAAATAACTAACTAACTAAATATTTTTTAAAAATTTCAGTAGAGGCAGAAAGTTTTAGTGGTTGGAAACCAAAAAATTTAAATAACCTTGAGGATGGTCTCACATAACACAATTTTCTGAACTTGCTATAGAGTCAGAGAAGAGTTTGCGTTACTGACTTTTGCAACTGATATTAACACATTGAAAGTTTTTTCAAACTAATTGGTAAAAATGTTTTTCAGAGTGTCTTGCATTAGACTGGATACAATGTGTGTTTTTATTTTTCTAAAAGTTTTAAAAAAATGTTTATTTATTTTGAGAGACAGAGACAGAGTGGGTGAGGGACGGAGAGAGAGGGAGACACAGAAGCTGAAGCAGGCTCCAGGCTCTGAGCTGTCAGTACAGAGCCCGACGCGGGGCTCGACCCATGAACCACGAGATCATCACCTGAGCTGAAGTCGAACACTTAACCAAATGAGCCACCCAGGTGCCCCTAATGTGCATTTTTTAAAAATTGAGAAACATTTTGAATAAGTCGAAAATATGTTTTTTTTTTTTAAATAAAACTTTTCAGTTTGGGAATAAGTGCAAATTCATCTCTTATTTTGCAAATTTGAGTTAAACTGGATTAGTTAGACTAAACTAGGGCTTGGCAAACTATAGCTAGTTGACTAAATCTGGTTGATCACCTGATTTATACAGTTTCTGATCTGAGACTAAAAATTTTAACTGATTGAGAAAAATCATAAGAAGACCATTTTGTGACGTGAAAATTATATGAGATCTTAATGTCCATAAATAAAGTTTTATTGGAACACACAAAAAATAGAATGCAATTTAGAAGATTTGACAATATTTATTAAAGTTTCAGGGCACCTGACTGGATCAGTCACTGGAGCATGCAACTTTTGATCTCAAGGTCATGAGTTCAAGCCACCATTTGAGGTAGAGCTTACATTTTAAAAAATGTTTATTTTTGAGAGAGAGCAAGAGATTGGGTGTGAGTGGGGGTGGGGGAAGGAGAGAGGAAGACACAGAATCTGAAGCAGGCTCCAAGCTCTGCGCTGTCAGCACAGAGTTTGACGTGGGGCTTGAACTCTCAAACTGTGAGATCTTGACCTGAGCTGAAGTTGGACGCTCAACTGACTAAGCCACCCAGGTGCCCCTGTAAAGTTTACTTTAAAAAATTAATGCAGCAGGTTTCACACAAATGTTCTCACATGGACGTGCACATATTTATGCACAGGGACTTTCCTTACAGCATTACTTGTAATGGTAAAATACAGAAACAATCTAAATGCTCACGAACCTAGCTCAGTCATACACATGAACACTGTGTGCACAGTAGAAAGCATGGAAAGGGATCCATATGTATGGAATAATCCCTAGGTGTATTTGCTTCCTACTATGGTAGTAACAAAGGACCACAAACTTAGTGTCTTAAAGCAAACCACTTTATTATATTACATACATAGAGGTTGGAAGTCTAGAATCAGGTTCACTGAGCCAGAGTCAACGGGTTGGCAGTGCTGATTCCTTCTAGAGTCTCCAGGGAAGATTCCTTTTTCTTTTCAGCTTCTTGGGCCACCCTTGTTCCTTGGCTTCTAGGTCCTTCCTTGATCTCAACTCTTTGACTTTCTGACCTCCGCGTCCACCATCTTCCATGATCTTCAGAGACTCTGTCTCACTTCTGCACTGGCCCACCAGGATAATCCATGCTAATCCAGAATGATCTCTTTTCAGGATCCTTTACTCAATCATATATATAAAGTCCTGTTTGCCAAATAAGGTTTATAGGTTTGGGAAATAAGCATGTGGACATCTTTGGGGGGATATTATTTAGTCTTACAAACTAGACTATACTTTTAGGCAAGCATATAGCAAGGTACATAGAAGCGTTAATGGAACACTATCATTTGTGTTAAAAAAAAACAGGTGGGGTAGGTATCTTATCTACATTCTTGAATATATATAGACTATCTTTGACTAGGTACCTGGGAATCTGCGAACAGAGATTTTGGGGCCGGACGGTGGTCATGAATGGGAAAATTTGCTTTTTGTTATGTTTTACATGTACATAGAATTGGTTTCCGCTCTATACAAATTAAACCATGGTTCTGGTCTCTTTCTCACCAAACCTTCACAGGAATTTCGACTGGTAGGTCCTAATCTGGTTTTATCTTTTGGTCACTAGCCTATGCTGTTAATATGAGAGAAAGTAAAAGAAAGGTAGAAAAAAACAAGGTGAGGGGCAATCCCTGAACTGGTTTTCAGTGCCAAGAGTGTGGAACATTGACTTGCTTTTTACCTTCGAGACTCCAGGTGAGATCCAACTGAAACCGTGCTTCACAGGGTTAAGGAGGTTGAAACTAGAAGAAAGTTTAAAGCTTGTTTTCAAGAGAACTGTTTCTCCCCAGTCAGCTATTGCGTCTTTTTTCAGAGCCCTTAACAAACCCACTAGCTGTCTCTGCAGAAGCCTGGACTCAAGGTCAACTGATATGGTTCCAGCCTACAAACTAGCAAGGAAGGCCTTGGACTCCTTACCAGAGATAAGGAGCCTGCATCCGGTTTGTACTGGATCTCACAGCATGCCCATAGCCCCTGCTCCTTGTTCTAAAATAATCTCCTGACTCAGGGGCTGAATTTAGCCTTGTTCTGATGTTAGGTCTCCACCCAGAATGAACATCGATGTATATTACTTATATGTTTGTTTAATGAGCATGCTCCATCCTCCCTCAAGGCTAGCCATGTTCCCCCGCACTTTTCATCACTGTGTTTGTAATCTCAACCCCTATAACTATCAAAAGCATGTTCTCTCCCTCTGTGGGGAGGCGGATTCGAAGCTCGCCCTGCAGTGTCCGGGTTTAGCTGCCTCTTGAATAAACTCTTCCCGTGCTGCAAACCTGATGTCTTTGGCTTTACTGTGTGGGGCAGACATACTTGGTTTTTGTTACACGGCTACTTTCCACCACACTTGTCCTCTGTACAATCAGTGCTCTTGGGCCCTTAAGACTAAGGTCTCTTGAAAGTGGCTCTATGCCAAGATTCATCAGAAAGCAAAGAAAACTATGTCCTGAGCCCTGAGGCAGCACAGCTTTTCGAAATTCTCTGAGGACACATAGGCGAGAGATTTCTCCTGGTTCCCATTCCATATAAAATCTACTTCTCAGAGAGTAATACCAGTTCAGAGCTACAAGGACTTCCGAATCATCAGGTTCAAATGTCTCCTTTTAGAGATGAGGAAACTAAGGTTGCTAATGGATGAGATGAGCTCTTGTTCAGTACCAATGAAGCCCATGAAGGCCAGGAAATACCTACTGCGTGTGGACAACAGGCCAGGCCTCGAGAGGGGCCACCGAGAGAAGACATGACCTGCCCTCCAGGAGCTCCCAGTTACAAATCGCTGTCGAGAAGGGTGGACAAGGAGACCTGGTTCAAGACGCCAAGCTCCTGAGTAAATAAACGACCAGTGCCACGCAGTGAGCGGACTGTGAATGAACTATGACAGATGTGTTACTGAGGGTCAGGAGCTGGTATCCCAGGACAAGCGAAATAGAACAGCGTGAAAACACTCGGCACATAGGGTCCGTGTGTGGCTCTGTAGCTGTGGAACATAAAGAGCAAAGACAAAAGTGGACCAGGAAGTTGAAAAATAGACGGGGTAAGATCATGAAAGATCTGTGTGTGTCGATTCTTTGTTCTTTCCCAGGATTATAAGCATTGACAAACTTTCTGGAAAGAGCCACGTACTAAATGTTTTAGGTTTTGCAGGAAACATATGTCTCTGTATGTGCATATTCCTTTTTTATTTTTGTGCAATCCATTAAACATGCAAAAACCATTCTTAACTTGCAGGCTGGATTTCACTCACAAGTCATAGTTTGCTGACCCGTGTAGGTGATGAGAAGTCATTGGAGACTTGTTTTACTTTTTAAAAATTTAAGTATAGTTAACATGCAGTATTATGTTAGTTTTAGGCATACAATACAGTGATTCAACAATTCTATACACTTCTCAGGGCTTGTCAGGATGAGTGTACTCTTAATCCCCGGCACCTACTTCACCCTTGCCCCCACGCCCCTCCCCTCTGGTACCCACCTTCTCCATAGTTAAAAGATTGTTTCTTGGTTTGTCTTTTTTTTTCTTTGTTTGTTTTGTTTCTTAAATTCCACATATGAGTGAAATCATATGGTATTTGTCTTTCTCTGACTGACTAATTTCATTTAGCATTATACTCTCTAGCTCCATCCACGTCATTGCAAATGCCAAGATTTCATTCTTTTTTATGGCTCAATAATATTCCATCACACACACACACACACACACACCCCACCCCTTTAAAAATTTTTTAAAAAATGTGTTTATTTTTGACAGAGAGAAAGAGAGAGAGAGAGATTGAGAGAGAAAGAGAGTACACATGAACAAGCAGGGAAGGGGCAGAGAGATAGGGAGACACAGAATCCAAAGTAGACTCCAGGCTCTAGGCTGTCAGCACAGAGCCAGACGTGGGGTTTGAATCCATGAACCATGAGATCATGACCTGGGTTGAAGTTAGATGCTTAACTGACTAGGCCACCGAGGCACCCCACACAACTCCTTCTTTATCCATTCATCTATCAATGGATATTTAAGTTGCTTCCATATCTTGGCTATTGTCAATAATGCTGCAATAAACATAGGGATGCATGTATCTTCTCAAGTTAGTGTTTTCATTTTCTTCAGGTATCAGTGTGATCATGGGTTCATAGGGTAATTCTATTGTTAATATTTTGAAGAACTTCCATCCTGTTTTCCACAATGGCTCCACTAGCTTGAATTGTCATTGGAGACCTTTTTTTTAATGTTTATTTTTGAGGGAGATAGAGAGACAGAGAGCGAGCAGGGGAGAGACAGAGAGAGGGAGACACAGAATCCAAAGCAGGCTCCAAGGCTCTGAACTGTCAGCATAGAGCCCCATGTTGGGCTTGAGCACACAAACCACAAGATCATGATCTGAGCTGAAGTCAGTTGCTTAACAGACTGAGCCACCCAGGTGCCCTGCCATTGGAGACTTTTTAAAGCTTTATTTATTTTGAGAGAGAGAGAGAGAGAGACGGAGAGAGAGAGAGAGAGCACAAGCTGGGGAGGGGCAGAGAGGGAGAGAGAGAATCCCATGCAGCCTCTTTAGTGTGGAAGCTGATGTGCAGCTTGACCCTACAAACTGTGAGGCCTTGACCTGAGCCAAAACCAAGAATCAGATGCTCAACCAACTGAGCCCTCCAGGAGCCCCACCATTGGAGACTTCATAGCAGGAAATGATGTAATCAGATTTGAGCATTGGGAAGCTTGCTTGGTGGCAGAGGTTGCGGGGTGGAGGGAGGGTTAGGTGGGAAGGGATATGTTAAAGAAGACCTTCAGGGAGGCTAATCATGATCGTCCAGGGAGAGATAATGAGGGCCAGAACCAGGGTGGTGGCTGTGATGGCACTTTTTGACAGCTGGGCTGAATGCAGAAAGAATGAACGTGGCATTACCTTTCTCTCCCTCCTTCCCCCCGGCTGAGGGTGAGAAGTAGTGAAAGGCTGCCGTTAGGCCCCCTCTATCCAGGCACACCCTCACCCTGGGGAACACTGTAAGTCCCCTGAGCAGGACCCCCTTTTCCTGGCAGCCCCAAGGACAGAGTCCAGGTCTCTTTCTTCCTGCTCAGACTCACCCTGGGATACGCTAACCTTCCTTTCCTTTGGGGTCAAAGAATCTCTATTTCTCTTTAAAATAAGCATCTCCACAGAATATCTTACTACATCTGCCAGCACCACGTCTGGGGATTTATTCCAACTTTATTCTAATTTCCCGGAGTGCCTGGCAGCTCAAATGTTATGCTTTTCACTCCATCTCTTTTGTTTACGACCAAGAAGAGGTTCCTGTTTCAGCTGTAAAAGATAGGGCAGGAGCAAAGGGACACTGGGTAGGGGTTAAGTCCCGTCTTTTCCTCACATGGGTGCTGATTACATCGTCCCTTCTTGTGGGAACAGGCTTGCCTCCCAACAGACGATTTGTGGACATGCTCTTTGCATGTTTTCTGTCACTTAGATTTCTTATGCTATTTATTGACCCGTTTCCCTTTTATCCTAGGGACCATCTCTTCTTCCCTTATCTGGTAGTCGCCATGTCTCTGTGAGTGCCTCTTTCATCTCTTCGGGGTTATCTTTCGCCCCTCCAGACATGGATACTTTTTTCAAGATTTCCTTGCAGTTCCCAGGGTAGAATTCCTGCCCCTTTTACCTTCCTTTCCTTCTCAAATGCATTCTTGCAATTTCTTGAATTACAATTATAAGTGGGTGGTGCATTCTGATTAGTATGTGTGTTCAAATGCTTCAAATATAACAGAATAAATATTCTGCTTTCTTCCCCCCCCCTGCTATTTCACTTAATACAAATTTATTATCGAATTTGGGGGATATAAGGGTTTGCCTTCAGCTGTACTTGATAGGGGTGTAGGACTCATGATATCGCACCCGGTCCTTTGCTCTGTGTCTTTATTTTGGGCGGGAGTGCCCTCATTTATGTCGCACGGACAATGGTTTTGACAGAGAATGGTCTCTCCTTTTGTCCTACCTGCTTTAATCAGGACTTGCCCTTAGTTTCTTTGTCATTTATGTACTTTATTATCACCTCCATTATCTGTTGATCATTTTATTAATCTATACAAACACAGAAGTCAGATATTCGTATTCGGACCTGAACCCCTTCACCCAAGATGGTACAAATATGGTGACAGACCTCTTACTTAGTCAGGTAAGTTCCAAATTGGAACACTCTGTTCTACAGTCCTCATGGGTAGCAGCAGTGATGGTGATGAGGATGGTGGTCCTAAGAGTTTTAGCTACCATTGATCCAAGGTTTCCCAGATGCCAGATACTGCGCTAAGCCCTTTGTGTACTTTATTTAGTCCTCACAGTGGTCCTTTGACTCCCAGGCTTTTTTAAAAAGTTTATTTATTTTGATTGATTGAGAGAGAGAGCATGAGCAGGGGAGGGACAGAGAGAGAGGGAGCCCAAGCAGGCTCCATACTGTCAGTGCAGAGCCCGACGTGGGGCTCGATCTCTTTTTTTTTTTAATGTTTTTTATTTATTTTTGAGAGAAAGACAGAGACAGCATGATCAGAAGAGAGTCAGAGAGAGAGGGAGATACAGAATCGGAAGCAGGCTCCAGGCTCTGAGCTAGCTGTCAGCACAGAGCCCGACGTGGGGCTCAAACCCACAACTGTGAGATAATGACCTGAGCTGAAGCCGGCCACTTAACCGACTGAGCCACCCAGGCGCCCCGGGGCTGGATCTCTTGAACCAGAAGATCATCACATGGGCCGAAATCAAGAGTTAGATGCTTAATTGCTTAACTGACTGCGCCACCCAGGTGCCCCTGGCTTTTAGAACTTTCATCATGTCATTTTACAAATGAGGAAACATTTAGAGAGATTAACGAATTTACCCAAGGCTGGATGATGGCACCCACATTCATCTGTACCTCCCACACCATTTGTCACCAGTTTGGGTCGCCATATATACAGACGCATTCTCCTTAGGCTTCATCAAAGGATTTGTCAAGGCTCAGGAATATTAGTTACAACATTTGGGTTTGTTCCATTTTGTGTTTTCAGCACCCACTGCTCCCGAGAAGTATAGTTCAGGATTTGCACTGTTTCTGAGATTAAGCTTCCCTTTGAGTGAGAAGACACGGTAGCCCCCAAGGCGAACCCTAAATGCAACTAACAACCAAGGCCCACGCTGCATCACTGCATCGGTAGGCATAGTGCCCAGGGCCCATGATACTTTCTATGGGTCCGCGACAGTGTTGCAATTTCTTTCAAGATCAGAAGGAACAAAATAAACTTCTAGG
The DNA here is from genome assembly GCA_004023785.1 of Mungos mungo. Lineage (NCBI taxonomy): Eukaryota > Metazoa > Chordata > Mammalia > Carnivora > Herpestidae > Mungos > Mungos mungo. The sequence goes on from PISW01002880.1 coordinate 233,550, forward strand.
TCAAAAAAATGTTTTAATACGTAACACTATTATATTTGTCTTTATATCAATGCAATCACAGACTACGATTTTATTTCTTGATTGACAGATTGAAGAAGAAGCCCATGAAGGCAAAATGCCATGGCCCATGAAAGTCACAACAGGGCCCTGCTGGCTAAGTCCTTCTGCAAGAGCCAGCACAAGGCTCTGGGCCTCCTCGCCGGCACTTTTGCTCTCAGCCATCCTCCTAGAGCGGAAGGGAGAGAAGGCTCTGGAGTCCCACCCTCTGACTGGAGCCCTTCAATCAGGTCGTTTGCCTATCTCCTCGGAGCCTCCCCTTCCTCACTAGGGAGATAGAATTCCTGTCAGTGTGAGGATGGACTGCAACATGGCTAAGCCGGAATAAGTGCTTAGGGGTGTGGCCTTCATCTCTACCTCTCCTGCTTCGCCAGCTGTGCCTCCCAGTTGCAGAGGTGGCCAGAAGCCCCATCTGAAATCCAGAATCCACAGAAAAGTAGTATGTAAGAGGAAGAGGGGATGAATAACCCAAATGACATGATTACATGCACCCAAATAAAAAATGTACTCTATTTTCAGACAACACTGAACTCATACCCATAAAATTTTGCCCATCATATTTTGTATATGTGCTGCCGAAGCAAGCACTGCCTATCACATTTTGAAGTTTATGTGAGGTCGTGGTGTAGGATTGAGTAAATGTCTAGAAGCAGACTGCCTGGGTTGGGACTTGGTTCAATCACTGACCAGCTGTGGAATCATGGGAAGTAAATAGACCTTCTGGGTTTCAGTTTTCCCATCTGTGTAGTTGGAATATTCATTGTAGTTAACCCTATCAAGTTGCTTTGAGGACTAAATGAGTTAAACAGCAACAACTTCTAGAATGGAGTTCAGAATATGGTGTGAGCTCAATAAATATTAGGTACATTGTTGCTCTTGATCAAGAGAATGAGCTTTTTTTTTTTTTGCATAATTATTGCACTTTTTTTTTTTTTGAGAATGAGCTTTTTCTCCAAGCTTAGATTCTCTGACCTTTCCCTCTGTATTTATTGATCATTCTTTGCTTTCTACATCTGGTCATTTACCCATCACATATGAGACACCACTCTCTCTGATAGTTTACTCTGTTTTTAAAAATCTTTATTATTATTATTATGTTTTTTCAATCCTTATCAAAATACCAACAGCATTTTGCACAGAACTAGGATGAATAATCCTAAAGTTTATATGAAACCACATAAGACCCTGGAGAGCCAAGATAGCCTTGAAAAAGAAGAGCAAAGTTGGAAGGAGCACAATACCAGATTTTAAGATATGCTACAGTTGTGGTTGTAGTAACTGGGATGCCTGGCTGGGTCAGTCAGTAGAGCATGTGACTCTTGGCCTTGGGGTTGTAAATTTAAGCCCCACCTTGAGTGTAGAGATTACTTAAAAATAAAAAAAATTGTAAAAAACTCCACCAAGTTATAGTAATCAAAACAGTATGGTACTGGCACAAAAATGAACATATATCAATGGACCAGAACAAAAAGTGGAGAAATAAACCCACAATTATATGGTTAATTACTCTTCAATAGAACAGGCAAGAATATGCAAAGAGAGTCTCTTCAACAAATGGTGTTGGGAAAACTGGATAGCAACATGCAGAAGAATGAAACAGGCCTTTCTGACATGATACACACACACACACACACACACACACACACACACACACACAAATTCAAAATGTGATACCTGACACCATCCAAATCCTAGAAAAGAACACAGGCAGCAACCTCCTTGACATCAGATGTACCAACATTTTTTCTAGACATGCCTTTCCTCAGGCAAGGGAAACCAAAGCAAAAATAAACTATTGAGACTACACCAAAATAAAAAGCTTCTGCACAGCAAAGGAAATAACCAACAAAACTAAAACACAACTTATTGAGTGGGAGAAGATATTTGCAAATGACATATCTGATAAAGGGTAGGTATCTAAAATGTATAAAGAACTTATACAACTCAACACACACACACACACACACACACACCCCAATCTAATTTAAAAATTGAGTGGAAGACATGAATAGGTATTTTTCCAAAGAAGATATCCTGATGGCCAACAGATGCATGAAAACATGCTCAACATCACTCACCATCAGGGAAATGCAAATCAAATCCACAGTGAGTTATCACCTCACACCTTTCTGAATGGATGAAATAAAAAATTCAGGAAACAACCAGTGTTAGCAAGGATGTAGAGAAAAAGGAACCCTTGTGCACCATTGGTGGGAATGCAAACTGGTGCAGCCATTTAGTGTGCCAAACAGTATGGAGGTTCCTCAAAAAATTAAAAAGAAAACTACTCTATGGTCCAGTAATTGCACTACTGAGAATTTACCCAAAGAATACAAAAACCCAATAATTTGAAAGGATATAGGCACCCTGTGTTTCCTGCAGCATTTTTGACAGTAGCCAAATTATGGAAGCAGCCCAAGAGTCCATCAATAGATGAATGGATAAAGAAAAGGAGGTATACACACAATGGAATATTACGCAGCCACAAAAAAAGAAGTATGGATGGGTCTAGAAAGTATAATGCTAAGTGAAATAAGTCAGAGAAAGACAAATAACTTATGATTTCACTCATATGTGGAACTTAAGAAACAAAATATGTGAACAAAGAAGAAAAGAGAGAAACTAACCCTCCCCCCCCAAAGAAAAAAAGAAACCCAGACCCTTAAATATAGAGAACAGACTGCTGGTTACCAGAGGGGAGGTAGGTGGGGGGAGGGGTGAAGTGGGTAAAAGGGATTAAGAGCACACCTATCACAATGAGCACTGAGTGATGTATAGAATTTCTGAATCACTCTATTGCACACCTGAAACTAATATAACACTCGTTAACTATACTGGAATTAAAAAAGAAAATATGAAAAATAGTTAAAAATCATCATCATCATCATCATATTATTATTATTACTATTATTATTATTTAATTGAGGTATAGCTGACATAATATCGAATTAGTTTCAGTATATAACATAGTGTTTTGACAGTTATTTACATTACAAAATGCTCACCACAGTAAGTATAGTTGCCATCCGTTGCTTCACAAAGTTCCATAATATTATTGACTATATTTCCTATGCTGTACTTTTCGACCCCATGACTTATTTATT